>VXAA01000333.1:562050-642208 GCA_013399115.1 Anseranas semipalmata | reverse complement strand
GCTGTTGTTAGAGGAAGCTGTCAAACGGCATTTCTGGAATAAAGATGATGTCAGGGGACACAGATGTGACATTGCAGCACCTGGGTCTTTGTTGCAAGTTGTCTTCCTCTTCCACCAGTGCTGTGGGATCCTCAGCATCTCTGAGTCCGTTCAAAACAGATCTTCTGGTTCGTCCAATGGAACAATCTCTGCCAACGTTTCAGAGACTTTCTCATTTTATTTCCTCTGAAGAGTTTTACTATAGTTTTGTCAAAAGAGGTGACGTTACACTGTAAAATCTGTGTGTAAAAAGTTGATTGTCTTTAGATACTCATTACCAAATGTCAGAGAGAAAGTGCTGCAAATCAAACAGCATGAGGGAGGTGAATCGGATGCTTTGTATGCAGGGAATATCCAGGAGCTCTATTGACAGGAATTAATCTTTCTTCCAGCAGACATTATTAGAGGGAACCTAAAATATACTCACGAGAGAAAATTGGCTTCTTGTGCTTCATGGCCTTACTCAGTCTCACTGAGAAACTATTTGAAAATTTAATGTTCTTGTCTTATTAAGTCCTCTTCTTTTTCAGAGGTCAGACCCAAACCTTTTGCAATTAGGGATGTTGGGGGATAAAGTCCAGTCACTGAATTTGTTTTTAAATGTGCTACTGTAGATAGTATCAGGAGGATCTACTGAACGTCAGGAGGATGAGAATTGGCTGATCAGATGCATGCTGATTATATACTCCCAGAGAGTATGTAACCTGTCTGTTCATCACTGGCCCAGCAGAAATACCCAATTTTCTTTCCAGCCCTTTTACCCAATTCATCTGATAGAATTGACCAGAAAAAAACTTAATTCAGGAGAAATGTACCATGTCAGAATAAATTTTGGCAGCATCAAAGTGGAGAATCTGAGACACAACCAGTAATTACTTAGCCTCCGTCTTAGCTCTAATCTCTACTCAATTTCCAAGTTTTGAAACTCTATTTTTGCAGTTTTGTTCATCCAATACTGCAAATAAGTCTGTATTTCAACAAAATTATCAAAAAAAAAAAAAAAATTAAAAAGCCTCCCTTTTACCATAGGCAGGAGTTTTCCTATGGCTCTTTTGGTAGCAACTTCAAAGCAGTTTTTTCAGACTTTGTGAGTGACCTATGCTTGATGAATCCCCAAAAGCTAAATACTTGTGCAAGTTTATAATAGACTTAATTCAGTTTTCTGGTTGTGCTTTCCAGATTTGCTTAACATTAAACAAAACAAATTTTCATGGGTCAAGTGCTGCAAAACCTTACCCAATAACTTAAATATGATCAGAGAATTTTGAAAGTCAGTTTTCTTACATGTTTTGCAAATAATTAGATCACAGAGGTGAAGTTGGTTAGACTATATGCGGAGAAGTATAAACTAATATTTCTCTTCTGTTTCAGGATCAAGTCATATTCCACAGGGCAAAGGTGACCTACGTGGTGTGATGTAGACTCATTTTTAATATAGAATTTTCTCAAAGTTTGAACTCTGCTCTTGCATTCACAAAACACTACATAGCAGACGTAGCACGCCATTCAGCTGCTCAATTTGGCAAAGCAGTGCTCTGCTTGCTGATTAAATAGCATGCCATTGTCAGCTTGCTTAGATGAGAAACTATCATGGAATGCTTTCACACTGTTTCATAAGTAGGACTGCTTTAGAAAGCCATTCAAAGAAAAAAAAAGTTACCTATAACTACATCTTTTTTTTTTTTTTTTTTTTTCAAAATGGGTTCTACATGTTCACACTCCCCATCAATCTTCCCTTCTTTAGATTCTTAATTTTATGCTAGTACTTGGGTAGATAGCACAGATTTAAGTCAATGAATGTCACATCCCCTATATGTTCTTGCACTCAAAACACTCAGGGCTGAGGAGGAGAAGGGCAGAACTCCAAGACACTGCAGCACATGCTTCCATGGGAAGAAGCCAGTGTCAGAGAATCATCTGGCACAGATCCCATGAATGCTGTTGTTAGAAGTGATTTAATCTTAATTTTATTCTACAAAAATGGGGCTTAAGTTATAAAATATTTCGTATAAACCTTCTCTATTTTATAGACGCTTTGCTTTCATTTAATGAATGTTGCTGTAATGAAGTTCTGGGCAGTTGGGGATTCTAAGGCTCTGTGCAACTGTAGAGTCAGGTGGTTTTGCTCAAAGGAAGTTATGTTTTGAACAAATATTGGAGATAGGTAGCTGTTCAATTTTTAGAAGTCATATTTCATAGCATTGCAAAGTTGTACATCAACAAAAGGAATGTATAAAGAATATATTAAAGGTACACAGTGTTTACCATGAACATGATAACCTTATTGTTACTGGAGCTACTGATTAATTCTCTTATCAGGTAGATATTCATATACAGCTGCCTGTTAATTTTGTGAGGTTATTGCTCAGCTATTGTTATACTATACATCAATTTCAGTGCTGAAAAACACAAAGTTTTGGGGTGGGGAGCAAGAAACGGGTTAAGAACCCATAAAGCATGCATTTACAATGCAGCACATTGAAAATTGCGGGACCTGCATCATTTTCATATCCCAATTTATATAGTGTCATCTACATTATATCAGTATGTCATGTTACCCCATAAAGGTATAGAGTGAACATATAAAAAGTCAGTAATGGGGTAAGTCCACATAATGACAAGTGACTTAAGGCACACTGTGGTGCTCCTTTAGTCCTATGACTACTGTGTTAAAGCATCTTTAACTTGCACTTATTTCATGGTTCAGAAGGGCTCCGAACAATCCCAGGGGAGAAGTATCCTGGAGGGGGTGTTGTGGACATGCTCCTTTTTATCAACTCACTTTATATTGCTAACTGGCAAGAATGCTAATGTATGGTATTAATTAATTCCATCAGCTTTATACTCAGGGGATTATACTTAAACTATCCTGATACTTCTGGGAATAGATGTCTTAGTATAAAGCCATATTGCATCAGCTGTGCTTTGCAAAGTGGTGACCACTTTCAAGGAGAAGCCAGCCCAGTAAAACAATATGTTCTAATGTTTATAGCCACCCAAAATAAAATGCGTTATGTCCTCAATGAGTGCAGTGAATGTATTTTGCTGGTTTTAAACTCCTTGCATTTAGTTTTATATGCAGTTGTAAAAACAAGAAATTAATCCAAGTCTTAAGTTCTCAATCTCTTGCTTTGGAGTTTGTTATGTTTTTCAGGATGTGATAACATGATCTTTGGAGCAACTGGTTAAGCTCTGGCTTGAAAAATCCTTAAAGCCAGGTCCTTAGCACATGCAGACTACTGCAGCTCCTCTGACTTTTGCAGAGCTAAGCTAATATATCTCAGCTATAAATGTAATACTATTCAAATTAGTAAATGAAATATTTCCATGTGTAAAATCTATAGCATCTCCTAAGAAACCTGTGTTTTGGTTAAATGATCCAAACTATACCATATATCACCATATAAATGAAAGTTCCCATTTTATTTATATTGTTTTAATAACATTGCCAAAATGGGGGGGGGGGACAGGGAGGAGGGAAGAAAGAAAAATTTGAGAGTAAAAATATAATGACCATGATGAATGTAGTATGCATACGGCATATGTATTTTTTTTCTTTTTTTTCTTTTTAGTACTGCTTTTGTAAACATTACTGGTTGGGAATTAATTTTATGCTTCTTAATGCTAGTCCACACTGCTTTAGTTCTAACAACAAATTGAATGAAATTTTTATGCAAAAAAGAAGGAAGGTTTACCCAGTTCGCATCTTGGAGGTTACAGTATGTTTAAACAGATATATTTTCTTTTAGTCTAACCTTGTCTGGAAGATATAGGAAAACTAATTTGCCTTATTTACATATGGCACAATCTATCCAGTATTCAAGGGTTTGTCAGAAACAGGAACATTGTGCATTTCCATGGTAACAGATGGCATGCTGACAGTATCTGGCTCGTTGCAGCTTCGTCTAGGCAGGCCAGCAATTAATCAGCCATCTACATGCACAAAATTCTTTGTGAGTGAATGGCACTGCTCCTCTGTAGTGCTGCCTGTGCTTTTACAATTTTTGTATTCCTGCAGGGCGAAGTACTTTTTTGTCTCTTATGCTCATTTTCTGTAGCTTCCAAAAAAAAAAATCAGCAAAGAATATGAAAATGGAAACAAGTCTGCACATAATTTAGAAAAGGCATTATTTCTTCAGCATATAAGATTCACGGGGCTCTTGTTTTTATTCCATTGCTTTTCTTGTTTCCTTTCCCTCTCTCCCTCCCTACTATTTGTAAGCTTTCTGTGCAATGTGTATCCTTCAACCTATTTGACATAAGCGAGGTTTTTGCAAACAGGTAATTCTCTCAAAGGTGTGCAGAAAGGGAGTGGTCACTTGGATGGCTGGTCTAGGACTTCTACCCCAACAGGAACGCTATGGTTAAGGACAGCCTTGAGCAACACACTAAAAGCCCCTTGTTGCCTTTTTTGAGAATGGCATCTTAAATCTCACTGCACTGCCCCGCTAGCAGCTGCGGTGCACTGTCAGGGCTGGGGAACTGGCCATGTCCTTATATTGTGACCAGTCTTCATAATTAATGCAAGACTCAATTTATCAGAGATCTTTTTCTCTGTTGCTGTTTGAGTGTGCTGTGGGAGAAAATAAACTCCTTAGGATGTTTTCTCACTCCTCATGTGTCTGCCTAAGGCAGAGCTGGGTTAGAGCTTTGCTACTGGTATTCACAGATGTAGTTCCTATTGACAGCACTTCATATCCAGCTGCATAACAGCATCCTTCTCCCTTCATCTTTTAGAGACATCATTCATGGATTTTCCCTTTCAGGATGGTATTTTCACAACTGCTGTTTTACAAAGTTCTAAGTGGAGTATCGGCATTTTTGTCTTTGATTTCAAAGTCATGGGATGTGAGACTTCAGGGGATTGTATTTGTGAACCTGGAATCTGGCGGCCTATGAGCTATCAAGGTCAAAATATTCGCAGTACAACTGGATTGGTGAATTTTGTTTATTTTTTAAAATCTCCCTAAGAGAGTAAGTTTTCTCTCTGAGATGAACCTGTATGTTTAATAGGATTAACCTTCTTTTTGTGCTAGCCTATAGGCAACCAAAGCACGTATGAGTGTTGTCTTTCTTAGAGAATTCATTTATCCAGATACAGCAGTTTTAGGAAGACTTTTTTTCTCAAATATTCACTTCAGAGCATATCTGCATTTCCTATTGCCACTGAGACAAGTAACAGCAAGAATTTTGGCCTTAGTTGCAGCAAAGTTCTAGTTATGTCACCTAAGATGGCTAAAAAGTATATTCAAGGCTAGTCTTCACTGTTTTACTTCCGAATTGATTTTTTTTTTTTTTTTTTGGACAAGTTACAGGTATCCAGACTTGGTTCTAAAGAAGTCATGGCACATGTTATTTTAATGGTAAGGTTGTGTTTGTAGTCAACTTTCTTAGTCTTCATTAATCTTTTGTACCAGTTTGTCATGTCACGTCAAAGGTGTTTTATGCTTTTTATAGGTTTTGTCGCTGCATGTTTCTGTTCTCCATTCTAACTGGTCTCTGTAGGCTTGTGATGAATCCAAAGAAAAATCACGAGAGATGTAGTTGTCAAGGTTTTGTGAACCTTTCATTCTAGATGTTTCTCACTTTAAACTTGTAACTGTCATTTCTGACTTGGAGACTCTGTTAGGCAAGAGAACACGATCTCGTTATACCCTATATGCTTATTGTCAATTAACTGGAAGGAAAACAAAGTACAGCCTGGCAACTGATTTTCCTATTGGCTTATATTTGGAGTATTTTGGCTATATTGCATATGGTATATTGTAGTATATCATACCATATAGGTTGGACTAGGTGATAATATCATAGGTTGGACTAGATGATCTTGGAGGTCTTTTCCAACCTAAATGATTCTGTGATTCTGTCATACATATGTATATATGTGTGTATATGTGTATTATATTGTAAAGAGCATATTATGGTAGTTTGGTACTGTGTTCCCACAAAACTGTCTGAAAAAAATCTAGTTTATTTTATGGGCTGGCTTCAGTAAAGCACTGCAAACATGAATATCAGACTGAAATTCATGGACATGAAGGGTGTAATCACTGTCACAGGATTTGGCCCTTTATCAAGAATGGAAAGTAAAGATAACCAATTATTTTTAACCTTTAAACTATATATGGTAGGGGAAAAAAAAGCCTGGAAAGCCCCAACTGTGCAAGTCAAGTACATGCCTAACTTAAATCATGGAATTAGCCTCATTGAATTCAGTAGGGCTGCTTTCACACTTACTAAAGCTGGGCGTATGCAGACGTGCATTGCTGTGTTGAGGTCAGAGTATATGAAAAGCGTACTCTGATATTATTATTTAGTATACTCTTGTATAGTCAAGCCATGAGATTTACAGTGACAAGGGTTACTTTGGTCCCTCTGGCCCAACCAGGTCAGAGACTGGTCTTTTGCAGCATGAGATAGTTTGTACCTGACCACATCTTGTCCCGAAGCTGTTAATGCAGTTATGAGTTTTGTGCAATGGACTGCCTTCTATGTATACGTTGTTATTACTGGCTTTTGTTTCATTCAGTAACACAATCAGGTTGCTTTGGGTGTTGTAGAATACGGTCATCCAGTACTGGAGGAGATTGGTTGACATTGCTATGTAGTTCTCAAAGGCTACTTATCGTATTTTAGTAGAAAAGATGTACTTTTGTGTCGGAACACACATATAGAGATAATATATATATACGTATATGCATATATGGACCCTTTAAAAACTTTCTGGTTCATTTTGCTCTAGCAAATAATCCAATTGTCCAGGCCATCTTTAAAGAGTTATTTGTAACAAAAAAGTCTGTCAACAGCTGTCACTTCTATAGAAGTTTTAGTGCTTTCCTTACTTTCTAGTGGACCTACTTCAGTGGAGGTAACAAAGTGAGTATTTCAGCTGTGCTTTCAAGCCACGCTGTACTTACAAGCAATGTACAGCAGTAGTACTGCCAACACTGTAAAAATAAAAATCTTTGTAAAGCTTTCCTTGTAGACATTTAAGAAATATGTCATTCTCCAATAATTTTCTTAAGATTTTGATATGATATTTATGTGGTCTCATCAGCAATAGTGATCAGTGAAGACAGTTTAAGCAGGTGTGGCATGATCTCCTCTTTGAAGATTAGTGTATGTTACCTGAACGTAATACTCAGTCATCATACGCTTGAGTGACTTTGTTGTTTGTTGTGGTTTCTGGAGTTTTAGCTGGTTCTATAGTAATACAACTTGTAAGATTTTAGGTTTGCAAATTGTTTGTTTGTTTGTTTGTTTTAACATATAACTACATTTTTTTTTTTTTGGACAAATTTTTAGATGTAATGAAACAACTTGAAAAACTATAGGTTTATTTTAGTCTTGTTCATTGTTTCATTTAGTTTTCAGATTTTTGCTTCCAATCTTTCTGCTATTTTTTTTTTTTTGTCAATGGTTTCCCTGATATTCCTTAGAATATTAACTGAAATTTTAATTTGCTGAAATTTGTCTGATAGGAAAGGCATTTTATATGTTTTGCTTTCTGCTCTTCAGGCTTTTGACTTGACTTCTGAATCTTTTTGTAAATCTAGAAATAGTGAAAGTTTTAAAACCTTTCCTTTTACTAATCTGTATAGCTAGCTACCTTGGAAAGAATAATTAAGACCTTTAGGAGTAGAGAACTGTAAGAAATTGGTTGGCTCATGAAGTCCATTTTCCTAGAATTGGAAGTGACAATATTACATTGTTGCCGCAAATAATCTCTTAATCAAAATAAAGCTGATTTCTCCTGTGAAGACCCTGAGTAAGGATAGGATGTCACAAAATCTATAATTTAACTGGGCTAATTTTAAGCTGAGATCCAGGTGTGAGAGGAGGTTCTTTTATATGGAACAAGTTAGCCACAGCACATGCAACACCCTACACAAGCTATATGGAATCAACATACTGTAATAATAATAATGGTGTGTATATATTTTAAAAGGAAAATGAGTAAAGTATTTACTTAAATGCATAGTAATGTCATAAAATGTTTTACTCGGTAATGCATTAAAATCTAGGCATTACTACTGAAAAACATCATCTCATCAAACATTTGGAATAATTCATACTTCCAAAAAAAAAAAAAAAAAAAAAAACACAATAACTTATCACAAGATATCTTAAAGGATAAATTTTGATACCATCTTCCGGGTTCCTTACATTTTTACATCTAAAATTTCCAAACCTCCTGCTCCTCCTACTTTAGACTTTATTTATCCCAGTAGGAAGACAGGGTTTCCTCGGCAGTCAGCTTGGCTAGGGGAAGACATGGGGGTTGATTTTGCTGTATGTGGCCAATTATGTTGACCTTTGTGATGGCAGGCCTGGAATCTTGAGTTTTCCTCCTATTCAAAACTCCTTCATAGCAGCATAATACATTGCTGCCATGTCAGTTTGTGGTCTAATATTTTTACAACCCAGCAATGCACATTTGGAGATTGTGATTAGCATCCTTAATTCCTAGGAGAAAAAAAATGTAAAAGCCTTGTTAGAACTAGAAAGCTGAAGTCTAAAATAGTCCACCTGCTGTTCTAAAGAGTATTATTTTAGTGCCCTGGGGACATGCAAAGTTGTAACCTACTGATGTCAGGATTAGATTTTATAGGGCTTTTTTAATATAAGTGTTTTTGATAACTTGGCAGAGCTTTCTCTGTTCATTTCTGTTTGCTGTTTCTTAAAAACAGCATTCCAAGATCCATAGAGATGGTAGCTGATAAAATGGATGATGCCCCATTTCTGCTTCACCACAAGATATTGATTCTTTGATAGCAGATGAAGATGATTATCAACAAATCACAACAAGAAAATATTTTTCCTAGAGTTATTGCTTTAAGTTCAATTTTACTCATTTTATAGTTCTGTGGTTAGTGAATGTAGTGGAGTTGATTTTCTTGTTGTATGACTGACTTTTAATAGTGACTTAGTCATTAACAGCAATAATATAAACATACACAAATTTGTTTCCAATAATGGGAATATTTATGCTACTTATTTTAACATGCCTAATCGACAGTAGTGAAGCAGAGATGATTGTTTTGTGTTGAATAGTGCTCAGATTCACAACTGCTATTGCACTAAAAATCCCACCATCATTCTGAGCTGAATCAGTGTTCAGATAAAATCTTTAAAAACATGAATTAATTTCCCTCTGTAGAGTGAGTTCTGAAACTGAATTGGGTGGCATTATCATCTACAGAGTTAGCAGGGAAGCGTGTCGCAGTCGCAGCCTTAGTGATGGTGGACTACCAGCATCACTCTGTTCAGCAAGAAATTTAAGTTGAACTTCTTTTTCCTATTTCCAGTTATTAAAGTCTAACTGTGTTTTACCTGAAATGTTCCTTTTCTCCTCACCTTTATTTTTTTAAATAATCTACTCATTTTCTGCAAAAAGCTTAGATTTTTTTTCCTAAAGTTGGCGATACAAGGCAAATGGAACAAAAGGGTTTATGGTCACACGTAGATGACTGCTGCCATGAAGAACTTAGTTTAAGATGGTACCTGTCTGTATGGACTATTATTTTCTTTTGGTTATGGTTTTTCTTGCTTGAGATATTAAAAAAGGCTGTTTTCTAATAATAAACATACTTATGAATTCAAATTATATTTTGGAAAATCTTTGAGAGCTTATTTCAACTTTTTTTTTTAGTAAAGATAATGGTTTTGTAGTAATTTATTAAATATCACTTTTTTTTTCTTGTATGGACGTTAATTGCAAGCAGCCTACAAGTTTCTTAAATCTTTTGAAACAGTTCTGTAAATAATTTCTGTAAATAATTTTCAGTTTGCTGTGCTTGCACGCTGTCCCCCTTCTGTTGTACTCACTAAACATTTGCTTTGTGCTATTTTGATGTTTTCTTTATGCTCTCTTTCCTTTTTTCATATTCATGTGGGAATGCTCATTCCTGTTAGAAGTTGAGGAGACCTCAAGTGGGAGAATTGCTGGAAGCTTTTGGGAGAAGCAACACTGCAGGTTTGTCCTGTTTTTATACAGGACATTGCACACTAAGGATTACCCTTAGAGAAGATACAATGTTAGCTGCCCTTTTGTCTGTTTCACAACAGAGAACCTGAAGCAGCCCTAATATTCATCTTTTCCAATCACAGAGCTGCTATTTTTTCTTTCTCTTGCATCAAGGATGTTAGTCCTTCATCTGCTGGGCTTGTTGTCCTGTGGTTGATTTTAGGGCTTGGCAGAAGTGAGATGGCTGAATCTTGACTGTCATAGAATCCAACATGTAAGGATTTATTACTGATAGCATGAAATGGTAGATTATAACCTCAGTGTTTTGCAGACGAATGATGGTGGCCTAAAAAGGGTCCTGCAAGAAGTCCTTGCTTCTGAAAATGCTGCTTGTGCAGATGGATGCAGGACTTGCCACCACATAAGGGCACGTGTCCTGTTGTGAGCCACTTGCAGCCCGCTCCACCAGTCCCTCTGACTGCCAGCTTGAAGGAAGAAATGAGTTACCTGCTGGGGGTTTTGAGGAAGAAGTGAGACACGTTTGAGGATGTCTCCCAACCTTTTGAACTTGTACCTCTGAGAAGAGTTGTTTTCTACTTGAAAAACAGCGATGTTTTATACTACTGTTCTTCATTTAATTAAAATTCTCATCTCTGCTTTCAGTCATACTAGGGTGAACCTATCATTTTGCTTGCCTTTTTTAAAAGTGGTTGCAGAAAACAGACCCCAAATCCTAGCTAAACCAAATTTGCTTAACACAAAGTCACATACCTCACTGCACATATGGCTCAGCTGATCTTGTTCTTCTTCTTCATGCGGAACAGGTAGAAAAATAATATACAGTCCTAAAGAAGAATCTCAAAGATCCCAATTTATCAGAGTACTTAATTGAGAGCCTGTGAATTTGGCCTGTTGACTGATGATGAAGCTTCTCAGGGGGTCCCTATTAACGCTAAAATTCTTTAATATTTTATTAATTATCAATGCAGATAATGCTGCTATGGATGGTCCTTTAATAAAATGTGTACTAAATCCCTAAAAACAATTTTCAAATGTTGAAAAATGACTGATAAAATGACTGATTAATAGCAGACTCCTACTAAATGTTAAGAAAACAAAATGTACGATTTTTTGGCACTAAAAGAAAATTACAGGTAACTCCGGATGAAATGATAATTAGAACAGCAAGTGGCACTGTGATGGAGCAAATTAAATCCTTTAGATATCTTGTGGTTATTTTGGATGAATCTCTACTTTCTCTAATCACTTGGATTATATTGTTCAGAGAGTAAACTTGTGATTGGGGGATTAATACACGTATAATTTGACTCTGGATGCCAAGAGAATTGTAGCTCTCAATAGTAAATATTGTCAGTTACTTATTCTGGTTGTATAATTTATAGTGCAGCCTCCTGATAAGTTCTGATTCTAATCCTATCAGTATATGGTAGTTTTTGTGTTTATTTGTTTAGCTTGGTATGAAAAATCATTGTGTTTTCTATGAAAAAGAGAAAAAGGGGAGCAGGAGTCCCCAAATACCTGCTGTTCAGCTCATCACTACTACAGACTGCATTGGGAGCCTTTTAGGGCTCTTGCCTAATCTCTGTGGTGCTGTATTCTTTCTCATCCCTCTTTACTACAGTGAAGAAAAATTAGATTTTCCATCACAGGGATCACAACCACCTGCAAAGGCTTAAGAGCCTGCACCAGTGCTGTCTAATACATGTTCTTCTATCTGTCACTAGATGAGGAGGTGAGAAAACCACTGGTCAGTGAAATACCTATCTTTGTTTTCTTATAAGGCAAGATACTTAAGGATGAGTCTGGCTTTAGATATACGATTAATCCAATTTTAATCAATGTGATTTAAAACAGATATGTGTTGAAATACCTTGTTGATTATCAGTGTGGAAAGTGATGCACAGATTTTGAGATAGAGATATATAATGGATCTGTTTGTGGGTTTGTTTTTCTTTTTCTTTCTCTATTGCCTCAAACAAAAAGGATGCTCAGTGATGATCATAAAAATCTGAAATAGGGAGATATTTTTATTACAAGTAAAAGCTCAGGGTTATATTAAACACATTCAAGTCTGTCAAGAGTTTGAAGAAATTTTGGCACCATTTGAAATAGTCTGGTTAAATTTCTTGTAATGATTATTTTGTAGAGAAACATTGAGAATTATGATGGGCTAAAAATAACTGCACGATGGGCAAGGAAATCTTGCATACCTCTCCAGATTCTGGGACAGTGCTAATGGGTCAGGTAACGCTGAGTACTCTTGAATTAAATGGAAACTTATTCACTACTGATGAGTCAGTAAGGGAAACATCGGAAACCTGTTGACACAAAAACTGAAATGAAACAAAGACTCAGGGCAGGGGCCCCAGTCTAACAGATTTTATGTGACTTTCAGTTATTTAACAAGTAACAGCTCTAATCACAATGCAGACTCATTTCAACAAAAGCCACTATTGCGTATGTTAGGAATATTCCAGATCTGGAGTTTGGAGGTTTTTACATCTATGTTTTGTTTCATCCTATGAAAGAGAGTGGATAAATACCCTAAACATCTATACAGTTCTGTATTTTTCATAAATCAGTCAGGATTCAGTCTTGCCGAGGCTGGTTTTTGTGTTTGTTTATGCATATTTTCAAGGCTTAGATAAAAGGACACTTATTCAGTCTACCATCAACACATTGCCGTGGTTTGAGGGGGAGGGAAGAGAACCCTCAGCATATATAGAAGATATATGAAGATCTGAATCACATGGGTGTTCTTTTATTTGCAACCATCATTTATTTTCTATTTAAAAACAAATTAAATAGGAAATGAAAGAAAACATAATACAGATCTTGTTGAGGCAGAAAATGGTAATTAAAACAGTGAACATCTGCATGACAGGATATTTCTAAAAAAGGAACTGTTTCTTGATTGTTACATATTTTGGTTTTAAAGAAGCGTAAGGAACTTAGGACCTCAGCAACCACTGAATCTGTGTAAGAGCGGGATGCCTAATTGCCTTTTGTGCCTTTCTGAAAATTCTCCATTTGTCCTCCTTGTTTCCGGTATTTTTGCTGATATCTCAGTTCAAGGAGCCCAGACTCACAAGTATGAAGTTGCAAGATGTAAAAGCTGTTGATATTCACCACTGTAGGGGGAAAAAAAAAAAAAAAAACCTTCCAGTGTGTCCCGACCTTGAGAAAATATTTTGCTGTGTAACTAACTGCTGTTGTATATGTACATTTTTGTTCCTGCACAAAATCTGTTACAATGAGCGCTGTTTGCAACTCTATGTGATTAATGACTTCTGTCTCCAGAGCACTGTACAGTAGCACAACCAAGCAATACCCTGTGAGAGTCCCATAATTCCCTGAAGACATATTGTCACAATGAGACACTTTTTCAGTTATTATATGGCTTTTTGTGCTGTGTTTGGGCATGAACAGACGAATGTTTATTCCTTTTATACAGATTTTCTCCCCACACCTCGTTATTCTAACTTACAAACATGGGTACCTTTTTACCCACAGTAAAACTGAACAGTAAGAGTAATACATGCTAATAACATAACGTAAAATAAAAGCTTCCCACATTCTCTGGATGTGAATCGTTAAAATGGAAGCTAAATTGCACCAAATTCACATTTCTCATTATTTTAAAATTTAGGATTTGTGTGTGTGTCTGTGTGTGTAGGGGAGGATAGTTTTGCAAAAGGCAACTATTATCAAGGTGCTGAAATTAATTGGCTGCTTTAATTGAGGTAGATTACTAGCTAATGCTTTCTTGAATACAGTAATTCTCCTATTAAATTATCTTTGAATAATTACCTGAAATTTCTCAGCTGCAGGGACTGATGGCTATTTAATTGCACAGTGATGTTGCTATATAATTACTTAACAAGGTGTCCTTTAATAGTTTAATTCCCCTTTTCCAAGAAAAAAAAAAAACTGCAAATACGACTCATATTTTTAAAGTGTTGTGATTTTACTTATTTTTTTGTACAGTTAACTATAGGTGAAACAGTAAAAGAGAGCTATTTGTTGACTTGTTTTAAAAGTAAGTCTTTAGATTGTTCAAGCATAGAATTGGACTCAGAAGAGTTTTAGAAACAAACAAAAAAATGGTTAGGCATTCCTTTGGTTTCATTATGGTTATTTATTTTTGTAATGTGTTTTACATCATACTTGGAATGAGACATCAGAAGCTTAGGTCTGATATGTGAACACTTAACTATGTTTTTGCTGAGTTTTATCAACAGGGAGTTGTCCAGCTTATAGTATATTATGCTGAAGCAAGGCAGATTGATCATGATATCTAAGCTTGTATTTATTCATCCTGGCCAGAGAGAGTGAGGAGATTATCTTCTTGCTGTGGTTCCTAGCAGCTGGAAAGAGTGACTAGAGGGAACAGCCATTTGCTCAAAGATGTTGGAAGAAAAGTTGTTCAGGGGTCACAAGGGAAATGGCCTGGGATCAGGGGTCATGCTGCATGATATACATTTCCTTGGTAGTTCAATGTGAGACTGCTTCTTGCTGTCAGGAAATATTCTACATTGAACACAAAATTTGGCAGGTATGGAGGAGTCAAAACCTGAGGCTGGAAGTGTGAAGCTGGATATAGCATTCTGGAAAATTGAGGAGAGGTATGGTAGGGACACCTTACCGTTTAGTTAAGTCACATAAACAATTGTGCCTTTTCATTTTAATCTATATGTGTATAGATCTGCTGGACCTGTAGCTTACCCCAAAAGATCAAGTTCTGAACTTTGAATAGAACCAATGGCCTGTTTAAAATGTGAGGGCTTTTAAATTTCCTTTTTTTTTTTTTTTTTTTTAATCAGAAGAATGTGCATCTAGGGGTTATGTGATCAGTATGTGTTCCACACTGCTTCCATGCTGAGCAATAGGGGGTGCAATTTATGAACATCCCCACCTGGAAGACTGGCACTGTTGTTCAGAGGCTTGGGACTTTCATTCTGGATGTGCCAAGTTCCATCCTAAATAGCCTTCAACATAGGCAGAAGTCTTTACAAACAGGTCAAAGAGACTGATGCAGAATATGTACATATTGGTCAGTAACATGCATTTTTGAACCTCTTAGTTCCAAAATCCCTATCTGTATATAACCACTTCAAGGCCAGCAGAGAACAATCAGTCCAGTGTTGTAGAACTATGCTCTGTCCATAGTGATTGTTTTTTTTAGATAAACCTTTAAAGGATAAAACTAGCATTCCAGCTATATTAGATTAGAGCAAAGGTGCACGTAGCCCAGGCTGTCAGGAATAAAGGCATCAGCGCTACGTGTGTTATTCCATGAACATACAATTCTTTATTCGGAGATGAATAGCAAAGTTTTATTTTTATAAATATCCATCAGTCGTGCAAGCCTGATATGAAATAATCATTGCCTGATTTTCAGCAGTATTCAACTTCGCAAGATGGCCAACAGTGTATTCAAATCAGACGCTAAAGATTAGTTATTTTTAATTAGGATAAACCGATGTAGAACTGTTGACTGGATGCGATTTTTGTCAATTTGCATAAATAAGGCTGAAAATTGCAAAGCACTCTTGAAATATTTTCCCTAAAGCTTCAGTCAAGGTGTGAGAAAATCAAGAACAGGAAAGAAATGTGTTAGCCCTAAGTTCTTGTCTGAGTACAAATCCATCCTTTTTCTACTCTAACTTCTTAGTAGTCAACATCAAAAAGGCAATCCTTTTTCCTTGGGCATTAGCAGGCTAGGACATTTACCTTATTTGATCTAAAAAACTTGTAATCTTTGTCGAGTGCCCTTTCTGCCAGAGAATGGTGGCTCATGCCATAGGTGGGGCTGAAGGACTCCACACGAGTGGAACATGAGCAGAGCACTGGGCTGCTGCTCTCTTGCAAACGTCTCTGCTCCTCCTTTATCCCAAGAGCTCAGGCTCCTCCTGCCATAGAGCTGCGCTGTACTGCTGTGCTTGCTTTGTCATTAGGTGTTTGTAATACTACAGGGGAACATGAACAATGTGTTTCAACTTAGCTGCATCCAAAGGCCTGAAATTAGGACTGGAGCCCATTTGTGCTGCATTCTGTATGATGGTGGGGTGTGTGTGTTTGTTTTTGTCCTGTCTAGACATAGGGTTATAAATAGAAGTCCCCGAGGCAAAATACTGCTATCCTGAAGCTCCTTCAGCCTGCTGGAGATAGAAGGATAGTAGGTGTGACATATAAATGGAAAGATTAAGGGATGTACCAATCACCTCTCCAGAACATTTCCACGTCTCCCAGAAGTATTTAAGTCTCTTCTCTGCTTCTCTTGCTTTTTCATTCTTTTATTTTTCTCCTGTTTTCTTTCTTCTTTGCTTTGACCTCTGCTTGTTCTTCATCTCTTTCTCCCCCCATACAGACCCTCCCTTTCATTCCCCACTCTTTCTACTTTACTCCTCCCCTCACTCATTCTCTTCAGCATTGCAGCAATGGTAGTCAAAAGAAGAAAGGCACGGAATTATCTGTTACTAAATGGGTGGTGCTGATGGAAAATTAGGGAGGAGGAAAAGAAGAATTAATTATCCATAATATTAGGGTTAAGAAATAAGATTTTCCCAACTATCACTAATATCTGAAGATATCCTAAATTTCTGAGAAATGTGAACATTCCTTCTCCCTTCATCAGAAGACAGTAGCTAAAGTGTTAGAAAATGAAAGAAGGGGTCAACCTTATGTTTTTATCCCTGCTTTTTGTAAGTAACCTGTAAAGAGATTTTTTTCAAGGTTGCTGAGCATCTGCTGTTCCAATTTCTCTGCTTCTTAGGGAGGATGAGGTGTAATTGTAATCTGTTGCTTTGAGATCCTTCTCGGAAAGACATGAAACAAGTGCAAGTTGTTATTGCTAGGAGGTAGCGTGTATAACCAGTCACTGACTAGAAGACCAGCCATTAATTTTTGTTTTGTTTATTTTTAAAAAGGTATGCAGCTGAAATGGAGAATGTGCCAAGTCAACTGGATGAGTCAGCACAGGCAACATAAAGTGAGTTGTTTTTTTTTTAAAGAAAAATATTCACACTCTGGGTGAATTTCTTGTGGTATTACCTGCAATTTTTTTTCTGTACTGGCCTTGAGCAAAGGCTGATAACATTAACACTGGGGAACATCTTTCCACAAACTTTTCTTAAGAGCAGTGATAACCAAAATCAGTTCCTCTTATAAATACGTTTTGCAAATATGTCTGCGTTGGCCTGAAGACTCACTGACCGCTCATCAGTGCAAATAAGGTTTTGAAAATCAATTATTTTCTGCCCTGGAGTGGAAATGCATCAAACATTGTCTCACTCTACATGTACGAGCAGGCACTGTTTTTGTTGGCATTTTGGCTTTGTAATTTTAAATCAGGCAGGATGCTGATAATGTCCAAGCAACCTGTTATCGAATAAAAATGGCAAATTCAAATGTAGATTCATTTTACTTGAAGGTTCATGCAAGATGATATGCAGACACCTAGACCTTCTGTAACCCTATGCAACACCTGGGGGCTGGAGAGTGATTTTCACAAATCTGAGGGAGGAATTAATAGAGAGCATAGAGTTGGTGGCAGTGCCATTATGTTCACCCCACCACCACCTTTGCATTATTTCATATAGAAAGTTAGCCAGAGGTAAAGATGGTCGTCTTTCTTCTGATGTTTTGCTATTGCAGCTGTGAGGTTTGATCTAACACCCACTGAAACAAATAATAATGTTTGCATTGCAATTGGTGGATTTTGTGTTAGGACCACAGATAAGGAGTAATCACGAGGCTGCTCTGCACCATGGGGTAATGGGAAGGGATGGAGCTGAATTGCTCTCAGCCATTGCCAGGGGATTACAAAACCATCTTTTTTCTACAAAGGGATGTGATAAGCAGTGTGCTGAATCGGGGAATCTGGGCCTCAGTTTCCTCAGCCCTCTGTCAGGAAGGAGTGCTGTCCTGTAGGGAGTTAAATGAAGATGGAGTGCTGCTCTTTGCTCCTTCTAAAATTCTTTCACTTCTTAAGACTAAGACTTGTTGAACACTGGCCATCACCTGTCCACATTAGCTCTTTTGTTTTAATTTCTTTTTAATGCCAAACTTTCAGTGAAATGCGTGGGGGGAAAAAATGGCTTCCCACTGGGGAAATGTGGTTTAGGTTTAGAATTCCATTCTTGACCAATAGAATGACTCAGAAATTAGTACTTCTGTAACTTATTTATTTTTAAAATATGTTTGTTATTTACAACTTCCTTTTTCTCTCATCACTAATGATAAGATAAATATTGGTGTTACGGTTTGGAACAGAGCAGAGCAAGTAAGCTTTTATTCACTTAGTGGTTACAACAAAAGTGGTATATCACCTGTAATATTTAATGTTTTTCAGAATTAAGTGTAGCCATACTGTTTAAAAACAAAATTATCTTAAGGTAGAAAATCCAAATACATTGAAAAAATAAGAAATTACATTTAGCAGATTTTTTTTTTCCAATTTAGAGATATTGGTCATCAGTTTTCCTGTTGAGTGGAGTAAGGTATGAAGGTGTTAGTGTTGAAGAGTTTTACTTCTATTCATAATGTTGTGATACTGCCTTCGGAGGGTGGGGTGAGGTGAGTCCCCTGGGAGGGATGCAGGGCAGCACCTTCGTGAGCTGCAGGGCCTGCCTGAGGAGGGGACAGCAAAGATGCCCCATGCGGAACTGGGAGCCTGCAGCTTGCACAGAGGCTGGATGGTGGCAGGGATGAGCAACAGTCAGTGGTGCCTTCAAGGTGACAGAAGGAAGAATTTCCTGGGGACCGGGCAAAGTTACACCAGGTCTGCTGGAACCAGACATGGAGGCAAGGACCTGCCCATAAAAATGCAGTGGGCAGGGGTAGAGCTGTATGTGAATCATCTTTATTGCAGTTCTGTCCAGCATTACTGACACTGAGAGAAAAATAATAATAATGGAGAAAAAAAAACACTGAGATTAGTCAAGAATTACACAGACAAAAGCTGCTTTAATAATAAAACACAGGGCTTTGTATCAGTAGAAATTGGTGTGAAGTTTGTATACAGTGTGCATTCCACACTTCCTATGTTCCAGTTTATTTAACCTTATCACTTAATTTCATTATTTTTAATACTTTTTTTCCAGAGAAGTTCTCTCTTTAATATCTCTTTTTTTTTAGGGTTGCACGATGCATATTTTCATCTAGAATGAAAGTAAAGTTCTCAAATGTAAACTTTGCAGCAAATATCTAAACCTGTTCCTGTCTCAGTAATGACACAGAGAAATTCACATGTGGGTCATGCTCCAGGTCACATCTGGGTGTTTGAAAAGGGTATCACGTACTGTGTACCGGGCATACACAGTGCTGCGTGCTGGGTTGCTGGGTCTCCTTGCCAAACGCAGCCGTGGTGTGCAGCTACAGCCAGGGAGCCACACTCTCAGGGGGCTTCTTGGAGAGAATGTCTCCACTGGGAAGCTGATATCCATCTGCCGCCGTGCAACATGAGAGCTTCTCGCTTGTTCAGGCATCCCAAATACCAGTGTGATGGTGAGTAGGGTCAACTCTAGCACCTGAGATCCTGAAGCAGGAGAGGAGCCTTAGCTCACTCCATCACAAAAAGTAGATCCTCATCTGTAATATGGAGTGTTAAGTGGGGGCAAATCAATGAGTTCATAGTTCATGAGACATGGCAGGTGTGTTAGTGTTTCTGTCAAAAGGATGTGTTTGTTGCTGTTCCTTGTCTAGATTAACCTGAAAATCTGAATAAATGTCAAAACAGGTCACTGGATGAAGGAGAAGTTTTACAGTTGGGAAAAAAAAAATTATGAGACTTTTTTTCAGAGTAAAGCATTTTAACTGTATTGTGTTCAGCCTTTCTTCTTGTCATGTTGTAGAAGAAAAAGTGGATCATGATTAGTTGGATTGTATATCTGGATACTGTTAATCATGAGTGACCAAGACCTGTGAGACAGTGGCAGTTCTTCAATGTGCCAAGTAAATAATGGAAGCGCTATTTGTGAAATGGATACATTAGTCAAGAAGCTTTAGGTTTGTTTTTGTTTTTTATTTATTTTAATAAGGAGTTTTTATTCATACTTTGCTTATAAGGCTGCAGTTCTGGATATTTTATGTCTCTTTGGGTACCTAGAACACAGGCAGACTCTTTTGGTGTGGAAAAACTACTTTTTTTGTCCTACTCTTAGTGGAGGGCTAGTACTTGTTTCTCTGGTGGTACTTGGGGTGAGGGGAAGACAAACTTGGGTCAGCAGAAAGGTCCAGAATTAAACATTTTCTAATGCTACCCCTACAGGCAAGGTGCTCAGACATTGATGAGATATTCATGCTCAAAGTGGTCATAAAATATTCTGTCTTTGATTTAGATTTACTTCGTCTGTTTAAAGAATAAAAATAAACACAAGCTATGCATGTGAAGTTTACATATTCATATGCAGCTATCATATCTCAAATATCAAGTCTACAGTCATTACCAAAAAGCACAATGTAATTATAATTGGCCTTAAACCATTACCCCCCAAATTACATATAGTATTAGAATTACACTACCATCTAGTGACTCTTAGATGTCCACATTAGATTGTGTTTCCAAACCCTGGTTTTGTTAATAATAAAGGAAGCTTTTTTCTTTTCTTTTTTAGGTATGAGGTAGAGTTAGTACAGACTTAACAATGAATCCTGCATTGAATCTAACTAGTAATATCATTCAAGAGAAAACACTGTCCTTTTAAATTTTTCAAACTTTTGTAGATCTTTCAAGGAAAAGTACTAGTTATCTTTATTTTAATGCATTCCTTTTGAAACCTTAAAGATCCTAATATTTGGCCTGAAAATAATTTGGTTTCATGTTATTGTGAGTGCATTTAAAATAGTGATGCTCAACAAAGAGAGGGCAGGCAATGTTTCATGCTGCCCTTGCCCTTGCTTAGAGGCTGCTGCAGTGGAGCTGCAGCCAGGAGGGGGCACAACGAGCAGCTTTTCCCGTTAACCCTTTGGAAAGTTGATGGCATAATCAGTGAAAATTTATGCGGGGCTTCAGACGGTACCTTTTTATTGCACTTCTAACGTATCAGTGAAAGAGTGGCAAGGAGAGAGAGCCAGTGTTGTATAATAGAAGAAATACGTTTTAATTTTCTTTTCCTTCACATCTTTTTGCCCTGTATGCGTCTTAAGTCTTCAAACAGTACTTATAACATAAAAAGTCAGAATAGCTTTCTTTTTGGTTATAACAGAAATCATTTTTGCTACATCTGTATAAAAAACTTGTTTCTTCAGTATTGTGTATCTGGATTAATGCAGAAGGTTGTTATGAATATTGCTGATAGGTATGTCATTCATGTGTGAGAGGGGTAATCAGATCTATAGGTCCTGAGGATCTAGAAGCTCAAAGCAACTGTTAGGTATGATGTTTTTGACATTGGGTAAGACTTTCAGCACTCTGGGCAATTAAGTATTTGTGTTTACCAAGTATGTGCTCAACTGCTTGTATAATTTGCATGAATAGCTAGTTGCACACATAAGTACATAATTAATTAGCTGCCTGTGCTATTAACTGCTGTGGACATACAGCTATATCTGTTTTCTTTTTTAGGAGCATTTGTGAAAGACTTTTAGTGCTTGTAGGATACACAAGTAGAGAAAGAATAATAAATATAACACTTTGTATAAGTAGAATCCATACAAAGTTGTTTTCATAAACCAGTAGCTGCTATTTAAAAACAGTGCTTGCAAAATGTCCAAGAATCATTTTCAGTAAACTTATCTTCATTCTGACCTGTCAATCTAGCCATGCAATTTTAGCTCAGGTGTTTAAACTGGAGTAACAATTTTTATGTACAACTCCATATCGTGTGTTCCAACTTGGTCGCACAGCCTGTAGTTCTTTTAATATTAAATGTTTGCAGGGGAGACAGGAGCCCAAGAGCTGTAGTCAATGCAATCTTCTTCCATGCCCTCACTGGGCTCTGGATCAGGCTCATCAAGCCCAGCGAGGGGCAGGTCACTTGCACGACGGTTATAGAGGCTCTTCCCTGTGAATGAATAAACCATTTATAATTGTATTTTGTAAAGTGCACAGATGCCATAAATGGTATGAGATTTTTTTTTTTCTCTGAATTGGGTGCTTTGTACTGAAATGTGTAGTTAGCACAAATATTCATCCTGCTCTGCTGTATAAGCTGAAAGGGTCCAGAGGAAACTATGAATGCGCAAGTCATGCTGACATTTCACTCCTCAGTCCTTTGCCCTGATATTATAACTTTACTCTTTCTCGGCAAAGGCATAAGTGTGGAATGTATCCAGCTAATATGAAAAAAACTTTAACTTTTCATGAGTGATAAAATTCAGAGCTTAAAATGGTGATGTTATATCAATTGAATTCCCTGTTCCTTTTTTATATTTGTGAGTTTTAGGAGCATGAACCTCATGCAGCTATGAAGCAGTAAAGATGTGTGTAGACTGCTTATTTGTTGAAAACCAACAGTGAGTGCTACAGTACTTGGAACTGTAATTGCTCTAAGCTTTTCCTCTTCTGGGGTGTATAGTACTCTGATCTTCATAATCCTGGGTATTGAGAAACTGAATAACAGTCGTCTTGTTTAAAGTAAAGTGAAAAACATCAATTGCATCTCTCCTCCCTGACTCTTACCCTGGCAGTATTGCCTTGAAAAGCAATTTTCCTGCAGAACAACGGACATGTTAGTGTTCTTAAAAATTAAGGTGTTGATTCATTAGTCCTTGAAATTCTGAAAGCAAATAACTGCAAATTCTCTTTACTTGAATATCATTTATGAATTTATATATATATATATATGAAGGATGCACTAACAGTGAGGTTTGTATATTTTAAATAAAAAGATTTAATTTTAAAAGCTACAATTGTGGTGGAATGCTTCTTTAATCAGAATTAAGCTTCAGAATTAATATAGCTCTAATAATCAACGTCCCCATGAAAATGTGCATGCTCCTCACAACTAATACCTCTGTTTTTCTAGCCAGGATCTCCCTATATATATTGCTGCAATGTCTTTCCGTTGGTATTTTACTTCAAAGTCACATTAGAAATAACTAATGGACAAAATCCTTGTACACATGCTTTAAAGTAACAGAAACAAACAACCCCCCCAAGTAATTGTCAGCCCATGTCAGCAATTCAGTTATTAGGATCACATAAACCCATGTCTTATATATTCTACCCAGAATTGTTTTAAGGTCCTTGTATGCATAGAATTTTGAAATATATTATTTGAATATAAAAGTAGATTATGTATTTCCCCTGTGGCTGGCCAAATGTCTTTCCAACAAAGGGTAAAATAAGAAGGCTATTTTTTTGTGTAAAAGAGTGATCTTTTTAGTCATGCTTGATTGCTTTTTCAGGACTGTCTCCATTTATAATGAGATATTCTAGGACTCATTTGAACCAGAAAGTTTAGCAAAATTGTTACATTTTTACATAAAATACCTTGAATTATTTAAACTGTCTCAAACTCAATATTTTTAAAATATGCAATATATATTGGATTTTTTGCTTCACAGACTGAACATGACATAAAATGGAAATATATTTAGCATATTTACAGAAATATTTGTTTTAATCTTTCGTGCTTGTCAGCACTTCACACTAATTTAGTCTTATCTGCTTCTAAGGAGTTACACAGTAAAGGATGCACTTGTTATTCAAATCCCTGTTAATGTTCCATATCATAGTTTGGCAAGAAAGCGGTTACTGTATTGAGCTATGATACAGGAAAGTTTTAGTTGTCTGTACTTTTTAGAGAACTTGGCCTAGGTTGTCTGTGCTCGAGTGCCGAGAACAATGAGGAGAATTTACTTTTATCAGCTGTTTAAAATGGCATCACAAAATCTGTTCTGCAATACTGTTTTTAAAAGATATAGCATGCAATTAAATGTGCATACCTTGAGGAAAAAAATGTATTATTACATTCACAATACCCAGATAAAATGGTAAGTATGTTATGCTTTACGAATATTTATTTGTAGTTTAAGATATATTTCACAATACCTAAGTTTGTTTTACATTTGGAATTTACACAATCATAATTCCCTGCTTAGCTTGATCCTAGTTCTTGCATTGATCTATATGTAATGTTTTCAATGTATTTTGTAAAGTATTTGGTTTTAATATTAATAGAGCTTTCTTAAGCGTTTCTGTACTTTACAGGCAAATATCTCTATCAGATGTAAATCAAGTAGCAAAACCCTACCGCAATTCTTTTTAAATGAACAAATTGTTTGATATTCACAATTTTATTTTACAGTATATTCTTCAGGCAGCATGAGAGGCAGCTCTTTTACTTCTGAACCCACAGCAAAAGCTGTGTCTCATATCTCCTGTAATTGTCCATTCTTTTTATAAGATTTATTTTTGCCTGTGGTGCTGAACTGAAAAAGTCACCCAGCTAAAATGTAGTTACTTCATTTCCAAGTAAAAACAATAGTGTTTTCATGTCCATACTTATTATTATTCTGAGAATGTACTAATTTGTTACATCCAAGATGACGGTTAGTTTGGTCCATGAAAGGGGCACTGTGCCAACTACTGCAGTTAAGTAAAAGGACTTCTTTCATGGAAAGTAGTGGGACAGAAAGTAGCCTGCAGTGCAAGTGGGTACGGGGAGGCAGATTGCCAGCAGAGTCATCCTGGTATCAGGCTTTACTGTGTTGGGTTCTGAATGAAGCTAAAACTATGATTTCACTAAATGTCGGCATGGGCAGCCAAATTTTCAAGCCACTAGTGCTCTAAGGAGCAACTGATAAATGTTTTATCCCTGCGGGCTGTAGTTGATGTTGCACAAGGATTTTGCATGTGCTCAATGCATTATCATTCTTGGCATTAAGCTTAGATAATTGTCTACTTATATTGAGCCTGTAATAGCAAAATACAAGTGAAGAGGCATGTTTTACAAAGTAAAACTATGAAATAGGTTTAGCTATATTACTATGGATTTTTTTTTGTTCTATCCTACTGAATTTGAATGAGAATGAAGTATGATTCTATACCTTAATTCTGCTCAAACCAGGGTGGTCTCATAATTTTGTTTTACATGCATGACATTGCTTAAGGTCATTAGTTGTAAATCTTAGTATAAAAAGACTGAAAATATATTCAGTACTTTGTAGTTACCGAATACATATTTAAAAGCCTCTATGAAAAGTCGGGACCTACATGGCAGATTTTCAGTTACTGAATGGTCAATTTAATGATGTAGATTAGCTGTATCTAAACAGTAAATGGAGATAGGCTGTTGCAAGGCTTTGATGAATCTCTCTGATGCATATCCCAGTTGATCAATTTTCTAATTTTTGAGATTAGTATTCTGCTTTTCAGTCCTAATATACTCTCTGGTTACATTTTATTTGACATTCAACTTAGATGAGGTGTAACTTTATTTACATTTTTCTTTTGTTTTGCTGTAGCTAGTCTAACAAACAGAAATCAAATTTGAATTTGGCCATTCTCCTTTCAGTGTCTAATATAATAGTCTCATATTTTCACTCATTTTTTTCTTAGTGTTACCTGCCTTCTAATTAATTATTTAAATCATTATTATATATTTTTAAAGAGCCTTCTCTATTGCCTTAAATCTTTTAAAGAAAAGTGGGTTGTATAGACAGATTTTTTAGCACAGTTAAATTCAGCCATTAAGAGTTTAGCAGTTAAAAGTTAGAGGAAAAATTACTTCTTTATCATACAGATAATTACTGCAATAATACTGTGTATAGTATGACCAACTTTATTATGTATATAAATTCTCTAAGCAGTATCTATTGAGAATATACAGGGAGCTTTGTGTGTAAATATTAAGCATTATTTAAATAATTTATTTAAGAAAAAATCCTATATTGTTTTTTAATGTTCATGTTGGAGCTGAAGTAGTTTCTGCAAATGTATGATTTTTTTTTTTTCATTTTCAACATGAAGGCTACTATCCTCAACCCATTTGAAAAAATACCCTCTCAGACACATGCAGATCCAAATAGGTTATCGAGATTATTTATTTTGTCTTATGAGGGTAGGTTCTTTAACCTACAGAATAATTAAATATTTGTAATAAAGCAGTTAACTCGAGCAGTTTATTGCTGTGATTTGCAAAACTGCGTTGAGCTGCTTTCTTTTCATTTCAGTGATGGTGGAACAAACATTTCTTTAATAAGGCTACAACACATTCTAATTTTGTTGCAAAAGCTTAGATAAGGATCAGGCCCCCTCTGAATCTCTGCCTTGACCTATGACATTGAAAGTGCTGAAGCGCTTTGGCAAAAGAAGAGTTAGTCATTCATTATTATGCACAGGACTTTCCAGTTCTAAAGGGGCTCTGTGCTTTCTCTCAGATAGACTTTGTTTGTTGGAAATGAGAACTGTATTTTGGCAGTAAAGGACAAGAACTGAAGCAACTCTGCAGGCAGACTCGTTATGATATAATCCTTCATTAATCCTTATTCTCTATTAATAGATCATGACAGAAGTTTTGCTTTGGTTGACCATCTTCACCAGCAAGCAGTGAGAAAGCATTACTAGACAAAGGTCCAAACTCAGCTTTTATGGCTATCATTTTATTTACTGTTTTAAAAAAGTATGTATGATCACCTTTGAGAAGTTAGGATACTAAGTGATCTGTTTTCTTCGAGTGCAACCAAGCTATGTAACTTACAAATGCGATTTATCTATCTGAAAATGGACTACTTATATGACTCACCTGGCAGATAAATACATTGTAAATTTTAGGTGTTGATTGCAGACTTGCTGCAGGAAAAATACAGGTATGCAAGACTCCATCAGTAATGGGGGTGGCAGTGGAAAAGCAAAGGGACTGAAGGAAGAGAGCATAAGTGTCGTGTAAATATGACCGAGAGAAGGAAAATCTAATTTTTTTTTTTTTTTTTGATTCAAAGATTAGGAGAAAATCTTGGAACCTAGCTGTGAAGTGTTTTAGAATATCTTTTTGTAACACAAAAAATATTATTGTATTTTTTATTATAATTTTTTAAAAAATGTCAAGAATAATGAGGTTCATATTTGCCAAATGTAGCAATATATAGTCCTTGGCCACTCTCAAGCCATCATAGACAGTGATGAAGAATAAGTGCATGGAAAAATATAAACAATTAAATATTTCTAGTGTATTATTGACCATCGACTAAGTTGT
The DNA here is from genome assembly GCA_013399115.1 of Anseranas semipalmata. NCBI lineage: Eukaryota > Metazoa > Chordata > Aves > Anseriformes > Anseranatidae > Anseranas > Anseranas semipalmata. Next base: position 615,040 of record VXAA01000333.1, on the reverse strand, counting down.
GCCTGGTTATTGTTAGAGTTGGATTTATTTGCATTAAATCTTGACTGTGCCATTGTGCATAGACCATCAAGAACAGTTTGCTTATCTGCTGAGATATTCCTGTAGGGCTGCTGCTGACAGAATAGGCTAGTGGGTGTTGCTGTAGGAATTAGACTTTGTAATATGTGTTAATATTTTCAAATATAATTTGAATATAAGCCAAAACAGATTTTTTGTATCAACTGTCTGCATTGTACAGAAGTTGTATTGCATCATTTGTTTCAAATGAACTGTTCTTTTAAACTGCAATAAGTTGAGATTTTAATCATTTAATGAGGTAAACCAGACTACCTCCATTGCCTTCTGTGAAACTGTGCAGTTTTACATCCATTGTGAATTTGACCACTAATGTTGTTATATGTTCTCATGCTTTTGCCTTTCTTTGTTATGAATATGTTCTCTGTAATATCTGATTGACTGGGGAAAAATGGTGCAGTAAAGTCCGATGTTTTGGAAGTTCTTTTGGGAAGAGCTGCTTTTTAACATAAAAAGTATGTTGGATCTTCGAGGCAATTCCAGGATCAAATGCCTAGAGAGACATTTGGGAAAAATGGGTATGTCTGAAAATATATTTATTATCAAAAAAAAAATTATTTTGCTCTTAGCAAGACAACAATTGATGTCTGAAACTCTCTATATATTATTCTTTCATGTAGTTTCTTGGCATTCTGACCTTTCTGATCAGAAAGGTATGAAATGTGAATAGATAGAATGCATTTCTATAGGGAAGCTTCATGATTCAAATAGAGGAGATAATATAATGTGGTTTACCATTTATATTTTTTTTACTGCCCCTGAATGTAATACTTTACACAAACAAAGGTTCTATAGTTGCTGCATACTGTGTGAAACTGTTGGCAAGTTCTTTCACTCTGCAAATAATATTCAATAATTCAGCTTTTCTGATGAGAATTATTTTTGAATCTGATTTAGTCATAGCATAACCTTTCAGATATGGGGCTAGAGACGAAATGGGAAAACATAATTCAGTAGTTCTAAACTATTTCTATTGTACTCTTGTTTTATTCTTCTTTGGGAAAATGCACAATAAAACTGACTTCTGAGTGCGGTTTTACTCCTCTTGCTAAGCTGTCTATACACATATGCACACATAAAATGTTGATGGCTTTGACACTAGCTAGCTGTGGATGCATAAAGGCCTTTGAGTGTTCAACTCCTGACTAAAGTTCACTGCTTCAGCTCATCTGATTTTAGTAGTTGCTTTCTGAAGAAATTTCTGATAGTAGGCAGCCCTTTAATCTAGCCGACAGAAGGCATAACAGGATGCAAAGGATGACATTAACACCATCCAAATTCAGTCTACAAATGGGGTACCAGTGTTTAACATTGAGTGTAATTAACTGCCAGAGCAACTTAACTAGCAACAGCCTGGAATGTCTATCATATTAAACTTTAAAAATGAAACATCATCTATTCAAATAGATGCTAAGCCCTGAATGCAGGTAACAGGTTGAAAGAAATATGTGGTGAACTTCCCCACTGGTCTCTGTTATATGTGGCTTTAAATCAATGCTTGTATTTTCTGAAGTTCATATCGTTCATAATTTACTTCTATACTACTGTATATGATTTGGATGAAATCCTCTCTGACTACTGAGGGTTCTGTGGTGGACAAGGAGAAAAAGAGTGATTCTTCTTGTTCTCTAGTATTAGAAACTGGTGGCACCAGCACACTTATCCTGCAAGAACCTGAATTGCTGCTCAAGTCTATTAATAGTAACCACTATATTGTCTTTCACTTTTGACTCCCTAATGCTCTTATTTTGGCACTGAAATTATGTATTTGGAAAAAGCTATTCTCATTTTTTCCTGGCCCCCTTGATAATCTCAGAAAATAAGTGAGGTTCAGGACACCCAATCAGTTGTTTTCCTAATATGTCACATCTTAATAGTCGGTTTTATTTTGGACACCATGGTAAGTTCTAGGATGTCAGATATGCATCTGTATATCATGGACTTCAATATTTTTTTCTTCAGGTTAGAAGTTTTCAAGTGGGTAGGTATGGTGGATTGGAAAGTGTTGTAGGACTGGCAATCTCTAATACTTCTGGCCACCACCTCAAATGAGATGACAAGAAGCAGCAAAAGCTCAGACATCTGCCTCATCCTGTTGTTCACAGTAGTAACTACAGAAAATAAGAAAGTCTTGTGAAGTAGAAGAAAAGGGAGCAAATATATCTATATCTGTATCTATACATTAAAAAAAAAAAAGACCATGATTTTTTTCAAGTTATCTCAGAAAAGGCAGCAATCATATAGCTGAAGTCAAACCATCCTGAGTTCACACCATCGTTATGGATAGGGAGTAAATTTGGCAGAAACACTGAAACAATCTCGTTGGGATCATATAACTATTAGATCTATCAAATATCTCTTCAGAAACCTCCTGGTCTACCACAGTCAGGTATGGCTATGAGTGAAATTTTTGGGTCGTAGACAAATAAATTTTTTACACTATAGTTATGTCAGTCCTCCATTGCAAACCCCATTACTCCTTCACTCTTTACAGAGTGTTCTGAAATGGGTCTGTTATGGTAAGAAGTCCTCTCACTTTCTGGTATTAAGCGTGAGAGGAGGTTTCTCATCCAAATCACAAAAGAGGTGGGTTTTTTGTTTGTTTGTTTTTGTTTGTTTGTTTGTTTTTGTTGTTGTTGTTTTGTTTTTTTCTAATTCTGAAGAAAAAGGAGCGTGGAAATGCAACCTAGATTTAATGAAACACAATTTGTTCATCCAGAAGTTGAAGTCCAAGATGCCAATGCTGGTCACCAAAAACACCAGCTGGACTTCAGAATACTGTTTTCTGCATCTCAGAAGGGAGTACCTGAGACTGTAGTAGTTCAGAATTGGTATCAGTTCAAAGTCCTGTAGGGTATTCATTCAAATTCTAGCAGAAGTAACAGAATACTTTAGGAAAAACAGTGTATAAATATATATAAATGGAATACAATAGCTGCTTTTTGCAGGTGTCTAAAACCGTTTGACATCTCTGCTTGTTTTTCAACTTAATTTGAAAGTAAATATTTAGACATGAAACCTAATAGCATCATAAAGAGCCTTGAATCTGCATCCATGCTTGCATGACTTTCTCAGGACAAATCTAGAGCATTATCAACCTGATTTTTCTATTGGTAGCTAATTCAACTGGGATGATGACAACTCAGTGCCAATGTATACCATAGTGAGCCAACGTGAAACCATATACCGTACTGCAACAGTGGTCCATATAGTGCTTGTTAAGATCAGCATGTACTCTTGAATGTGCTGCTTTTCTTTATCCTGAAATGTCCCATGAGGCCTTCCACTTTTTTTTTTCTTTCTACACCTGTATCTATCATGATTGATGCCTTATTGCTGGACGTTAGAGTGAAGATGGATGACCTTGAGGCTCAATATTTGTGTGTTCAGGAAGAGAAATGTAATCGCATGATAATGTTTTGGAGCCTAGGGTGATTTGCAAGGCATGTAAATCCTTAGTGCAGCAAATTTTAGGAGAGATGATATGCAGCCAAGGCTGGTGCTGCTGTAGCCGTGTTTGTATAAGCAAGCAAAGCAGTAGGAAGTCTTGGCCCTTGAGCAGTGGTAAACTCTGGACATAGAATATCAGATACCAGTTTGCATTCCCATAGTACAAATACCTATCTATCTATTCTGTCCTTCTGAACAGCTAGGCAGAAAGATTTAGGGACATTTACCCTTTTTTAAATGTAAATGGGAAACCATCACAAAATGGCACTTCAGATTATGATGAGTGCAAAACAGCTACTTCTGTAACTCCATCTAAAACAAAAGACTGAGGATTTTTTCCTTTTTTTTTTTGTTTTGTTTTGTTTTTAAATGTCAAATGACAATGACACCTGGGCTGAAAATCAATTCAGTCACTTCTTGACCTGTCTGTACTTATGATTCTTTGAAAAGCCAGGTAATACTTGGCAAATCTTATTTTGTGTTCTTCATGCCAAAGGCAGTTTTGGCTCCCAGGTGTACCATGTGTTTCAAGCAGTTATTCTGAAATGCTGTGCTTTATTTTGAGGTATTCTGTGAGGATTTCTGTGCCACTTCTGACTGTTTCTCTGTATTCCTCTTTTGTCAGCCGTAGATGGCAGATCCTCGTTCCATGTACCAAAGCAGTCTTTGTAACAATGCCAGTCAGGGTCCAAGACCCTAGCGTGCTAGGCTCCTTAAAACAAAATGCATTGGTTGACATGACAGCCGGTGCTGCTAATTACTATAAAAAGCATCACTTTCCAAGTCTGACCCTTCTTTAATGTCTTTCCACAATAACTTTTTCTCCTAGGTCTTCTACTTGTGGCAATAGCTGTAGAATAGAATTATAGCTGTAAGAATGCAGTAGAGAACCAAAGTACACATATTTGTAAGCTATATATGCAACTGGGCAGCTGATCAGTGAGCCATTAGTTAATGGTCTGATGGCAGAAAGTAGAGATCGTCGTGTGCAGCAAGATTTTTTGGGGCATTAGAAAGAACGATTCTGAATAATTTTAGGCTCTAGGGCTATGTGAGTGATCCAACACATGGAATATGATGGATCTAGATGTTCAAGGGAAAGTGAATGGAAATTGCCATTTTTTCATGATAGGAGAATGAGTTTGTCATAGTGCCAAGCAAAAAACAAATATGCACAGATTTGTTCTAAAGATCTGTTAATAGCACTGAAACTTCTAGTGTCTAAGGGATGAATTTCAGATTCTGAAAGAAAACAACCAGAAAAACAGAATAAAACAAAAGTAATTGAAAACATGTGATCCTGGGTCTTTTGCACAGATTTAATTAAGATCTCTACCTTCAAATGGTTTTGCCAAGCAGTTTTTCTAAGACTTAGGCAAAATAGGTTAGCTAGTCCACATTTGGAGGCACAGGCATTAATTTTCATGGTACAGGGGGAATCCCTTTGTTCAGAACTATGTTACTTCAAACGACTATTTCATTAGGGTGAATTTTTATGTAAATTTTGGATACGCTCTGTGTACTGGAAAAACTCTTCCCGAAAATATGTAGCACATCAGTAATGAGTTGTTGTTTTTTCCCTCTGCCTTGTACTGTTCTTAGAGATGTAAAGCAACACATCTTGCGTTTCCTCCCCTTTTTTGCACACAGAATAGAAATTACAGCTACAGCTTAGCTTGTTTTGCCTGTGGATCAATGCCAGAAAGCAGTTTTGAAGGTGTTTTAAAATGAAGACATCTGGCAGCTGGCGTACTTACAATTCATTTGCCAAAGACAAGTTGCATGCTGTTGGAATTTTCAATTGAAGGTCACGCACCAGGTAAAAATCAGTCAGGTGGAGCTCGTGTGTGGTGAACCCACACACTTGAAAAATTGTTGGCTCAGGGATGTGCGGGTGGGCTATACTGTGAAGTATGCATGTCTAATTTTTCCTCTGTAAAATGTGAAACTCAATGCTAAAAAGAGGTCAGTAAAGCTGACAAGAAATCACAAGGCTATGACATGTCACTGGAACTACCATCAATTAGTTTGAGCAGAGGGTGCCAAAAAAAAAAAAAAAAGAATAACAGAATCTGACATAATGTTGGACAAACACTGTGCTGTCAACTGAGTGGTCACACAGTTTTTACTCTCATATTTTTTTTTTCAGTAAGAAATAGCCTAGAGGATTATTTGTATACAGCTTTCTCCTGACAGTGAATTAGTAACAGTGTGTCATTGTGCATTCACTTATTCAGTGACAGCTCTGAGACTAAGCTGTTTACATTAATTGATGTTTAATGGTATTAATGCAATATGTTTTACCGTTATAAACTTTCTCTCTATCAGTATGGTTACTGACTAAGGTACTAATATCTAAATCAAAGAATCTACACCCAGAGTAGCATTATGTATGTTTACATGTGAAATGCTTGTACTCTTTGTGACACAGGGAAATGTTGCTCAGTTTTACTGCTGCAAAAATAAAAATACGAGACCTAAATTCTTTTCTTTCTTCAGCAAGTTTTTCAGAAAAGCTCCTTTTTCTTTAGTAGATATACTTATGATTTGCATCTAAATAAAAATGAGGAAAATCAGGCCCAGGATATACACATGCTGCAACCTGTGAAAGTATGAATGTAGCAGATTGTTTTGTGTTTTGCTAGAAGGAAATATTAATGTGGCATTTTAGAAGGTTTTGCATTCAGAAGTTTGTTAGGTTCCAGATGAAAACAGTTTGGACAGTATTGGGTTTGCTGAAGTATGAGAATAAGAAAAACTCTCTGCAGTACTGCTGAGAAGGGAAGTTCAGAAATTGAGCAGCATTATTCACTTGGTAAGGTCAGTACTACATCTTCTCAAGCAGTGCAGAATATTGGTGGTTTCTTCTTTCTAAGAACATAAAAAGATACTGTTGTTGTATTTTACCCAAAGCTCTTCAGCAGAGGGACCAGGGATCCCAGCTATTCCCTATAGGTCTTTCTTCTGAAGCCTAGCCCCTAACTTTTAGGCTGACTGAGAAGATAATTGTATTGTTCAAACTATGACCTTTCGGCACATCTCAGACAAGGAGCAGAAGAAATAAAAGGATGTTTGAGAAGAGTGTGCAGCACGGGCACATGCACTTTTCTGCTTTTAAGGGAGTTGTTTGCTACTGTTTGATTGCACTGCAGTATGGACTCATGGCTAAAACACTGAAGTCATTGGAGCCTGAAGCCCCCAGATCCCAGTAGAATGTTATTTGAGGCAACATGAATTGTAGAGGTAAAGCATCTCTTTAAGTATTTGTTGTCAGTAGAGACTAAAATTATATGAAAAAGAAAACTAACATCTATTTAATGCCCCCAGATGTTTTTTTTTCCCCAGGTAAAACTGAAGACAATTGATAATTAATACGAATTACTTTGAACCAAAGACTTTGACTGGTGTCAAAATTAGGTGTACAAAAAAAGGTGAAACTGTTTCACTTCTTGAGACGTGCTACATAAATCGTGTGAATGTAACATAGTGTAAAATACTGGATAATTTTTTGCTTCTTGTAAGAGGAAATGCAGAGTCTAAAGATGAAATATGAAACTGCTTTCACATGAGGATCTAGAGAAAATGCTGATGATTTGTCACAACTGTTCATCATTGCGCTAAACCTGTTTTGTTTTCCTGCTCAAGTTCCTGACAGATAATGGCAATCTGACATTCTTACTGTTTTTATTTTACTGAAAAAAAAAAAAAAAAGAGATCTACAGATAAGGGGCTGAAACCAAGTAGTGTTATTACATTACAAGGCTCTTAGTCTCTAAAGATTGATTTCTTGAGTAACATAAGCAGTTTCTACTGCAGTCGTGAATATTTGGAGTTATTCTTGCTTAATGTGAAATTCCATTACTGGCTGAAAGGAGCTAAAACTATATTTATCCTGCAAAACTATCTCCAGGCACATGAAATAGTATACTTTGCCCCTCTTAACCAGCAAAGGGCAATTATAAATATTATGTGGAACATCCTCAAAGTAAAGCATCTAAGGAAGTATTCTGATTTGATTCTACAACCAACAAGATTTCGTTGGTTTACCTTAGGCTTGTAGGTGCCTGTAGGAAGGAGGATTGCCTTTTTACCAATTTTGATGTAAGTTATGATGCTTGCTGGACTTAATGCTCGAGTGTGGCAAGACATGCATAACTTTTTGACTCAGCTTCACTGATTCGCTGCTTTGCATCTTATCTTGGAACCTTGAGCTGTTGCAGGAGGATACAATTGAGGTCTCAGAGAATTGTACAAATGTGACAAAGGGCTTCAGTGGTAGGTGCTTGAGCCTAGTGATTGCTTTTGTCTAAATATAATTTAGAGACTTGGTACTCGATCTGATCATGTCCCAAGACTGTTAAAGTAGTGTCTTTCCTCATTGATTCTAATGGGAGCTGAGATTCCCTAAGCTGCTTTGCTAAGAGATTTTGGTTTTGCTGACAAATCGTTAGCTGCATGAAAACTCTTGATATGCTGAGGATCACTTCTCCTTGGGTTCCAGTAGAGCCAGTTTTACCTCCCAGAGTATCTTCAAAAGCTCTGTGTAGTGGAGATTCTACTTTGAGTGGTGTATCCATAAGGAATGTTTTCAGTAATGATTTCTGAAGCTTTAGGGGTGAAGATGTTAGCCTTATGTCTGTGTTTTGATTATGGTGAAAGGTTAGCTATAAATTCAGTGTTCTTATTGCAGCCTTTCCTTGGCATAATGATGTACTTGGTTTAGTTATTGTTTCTGTTAATTCTAATGCCCCCTGCTGCAGAAGAAATGGCATGTGCCATTTATTTAAAAAAAAAAAAAAAGGAATTATACATATGTTAAAAGATACAAATTCCAGTCTTTTAAGAATAAAAAGGGGTATTTGGTAAGAAGTAATGCTATATTAGATTGCATCTTCAGAACAGAATAGATCCAAACATGTACTGACAAGATAGTAAGACATAGCTATAACTGCACTGTGGGAAGATTCTTTCTCATATATATAAATATATATATTTCTCTCATATATATATATATCTGCATATATATACATGACTTTTTACATGTCTCTGGCAATATAGAGCATGATAGAAGGACTGATGTAAATAAATTTTAGAAAGATGAAGGATATTCAGTGGAAATGAGACAGGCTACAGGGGAAAACTGCAGAACTTTCAGAGACTTCCTATTTTTCTTTTTTAATTGATTTGCTTTGTCTGAATGCCAGTGTTTAGTTTTGTTCTCTATTTTTGCCATCTTTGAGATAGAAACCTGTTCATCTTTGGTAAAAGTGTGCTACTTTAAAGGGAATGAGAAGTTGAAGTTACAGAATCGATGGGTGGCACAAGATATTATGCAGGGAACTTTTAGTCACAATACATTCTTCTGAATTTAAAAATCTGGACACTCATGCGGATTGAAAAATGCTTGACAAACAGAAAGAATACTAATAAGCATTATCCTAAGGAAATAAGAAGTTAAAGTCTAAAGACTGAACAAGATTGAATTTGCTTAAAGACCCTGAAGAAGTACTTCAGTGTTATTTGAAGATGAGGTAAAATTGAATAATGTTGTAGAAAAAAAATGAAGACTATAGATATAATGAACCACTAAGAATCCAATATGTAGATATGCTGTAGATCTAAATAAAACCCAAGAATAATGAAATTTTCCTGAAAAAATGATAATTTATTATAGTGAGAAAGATGATTCATTAATGAATATTCATTGGGAGAGAGAACCTTGGAAATGATACCAAGGAAAATTATGCATGGATAGCAAAGAAATATAATGGTCAGCAATAATTATTAGATAGTGTAGTGCGGTAGTCATATATAGCGGTCATCTGAAGAAAACCTCTTGATAGAGTGTAAGGCTGTACTGTACAAAACTCTCAAAAATGTAAAGAAAGAAGTAACCCAGCATTTCACAGGGAAAAAAGATCTAATGTCCTGATGAGTATTTCCCATCATTAGGCCTTTGTTACTTCTCTCACAGGTGCACAGCTATATATGTGCATATAAATATATATATATATGAATACATATATATATTTGTGGTTTGTCTAATATGGTCAGCAATTTGTTTACTGCATATATAAAGCCATTCATTTTAGCATGGCTGCATCCAGCATAAATCAGTACAGAGTTTGGTCCCTTTCTATCTAAACAATGTCCAGAAAATTGTATATTTTACTAAATTCTCTTTTAGTTTCAGGTCGTCTTTTTAATCTATTTAAACGCAAATTCCTTTATTCTTGCATCTCATTTGTATTTCTGTATGAACCGCGTTACTTGAAATGAGGTTGTCTTATTCTAGCCTTCATCATAGATATCTGATTACGTTAGTTTCTCTTCCTCTTGTGAGGTAGAGAAGGAAGCCCCTCTGCCCAACGATAGTCAGCATTTTGACATAAGGTCTCTGGTAGGGCCAATACTGTTTCCAGCATTCTTGTGTACATAAAAAATGCTAATTTTTTAACTCTTTGCCATTTAGTGTATGAATTTCAAACACAATTTCTTTTTACTTAAATTTGTCATACTTACAGTCTTTCTTGCAGTCCTATTCAAGAAGAAACTAATGTGTGTATTATATGCACAACGAATGGCTTAAAACAGAATTCATGTTCACTGATGGTAGGAATCAAGTAAAGGTATTTAAATATAAATTATTTTACGTTGGCAACATGCAAATAGCAAATTAGGTAGTGAAAGTAGTGAGAGTCTGGACTTGGGTGAAGGAAATTAATCTTCAGTGTCACAAAAATGTGACATTTAGTAGTTCACATGCTTTGTCATTAAGACATCCTTTCTTTTTGGCTGTAAAATGAGACCAGGAGAAAGAACATCACCTCTATGATGCTAGCTCTTCTTTCAAAGAGACTGGGGGAGCATTCTTTCTCACGTCCAGATGGCCTCTACGTGGCATGGAGTAAACAACAGCAATAAGATATGGGCTGCCCACTTGCCAGAAAACAGGTACAGACTTACAGCCTCCATCAGCTGCAGGGAAATGTAGAGAAATTTAGGCCTTCAGCTGTGGAGGTGCCCAAATAAAAGCTTAGGAACCTCTGAAAACCAAAGTTACCTAGTTTATGGAGCTTAGTTATGTGTTTCTTTTCTGTTTTGAACAATACAGAATATGTTTCCCAAATTGTATAAATGAATAAAAAGTTAAATTTTCCTGATGTCCTCTATTGCAATCCTATGAAATACCAGTTCAATTCCTTCAGTTGCATAGCTGTTTGTGAAGAAACTTAGCTGAGCTTGGTAATGTCTCAGTAGTCATATCTTAACTCATTTGGGAATGATATATATTTTTTTATGAGTAGCTCCAGCGGGTCACTTAGTACTCCTCCTGGGAATGAGCATTTCAGCTGCCAGTGAGGTCAGGCCGCTGAGGCAGACCAGCGTTATTAGCTGTGCCCTCCTGAACTGAGCCTGTTGGCACCTTCAGCTTAATAGTGCTTCTGAGCAGCCTGGCAATTTGGAACCAAAATCTACTTTCACATTCAACACCTTAATCATATATAAAAGAGCTTCCAGTGCATACCTGAGGGCATAAGCTGGCTCTGTGTGATTAATGCACATAGATTATTCACAGAAGCTACTTGAAAATTTTCATAATTGTTATCAGGAAGTTTGGATAACTGTATACTCTGCAGTATCTTTACTACAGAAATTTTCTGTCACAAGCTGCCATGCTCAAGTATGCATTTATTTTATGAATGAAGGTCTTTTGTGCATTAAGATTAAAATCCTCTGCCTCTCTGCTATGAAGGGAAAAAAAAATCTCAGAGTTCAGTTCATGTAAACCATTTCTTTAAAAACAGAGCCCTTAAATAGCTCCAAGTACATTTCTGTGTATGACACATAAATGTCCACTAATTGCATGAAGGGAGAACTGAGATTCCAATAGCAAATTCTGTAAAAAGTAGATATACAAAGAAAAGTGGAAGCATCTGTTTAATATATACGGCATTAGAATTTAATTTTACCTCTGTGATGCTTTTGTGTAGCTGCAGTGTTACAGAGGAGCACATAAGCATAGTAGTGCAGTGTCAGCAGGTGCATGCCACCAAATTACTGCTTTTAATTTGCATATTCATCTGCTAAGAAGCATGTCATTATCATATCAAAGGGATACTAAGCAACATCTAGCTTCGAGAGATGTGGCATAGTTTCAATACGAGCAATTAATGCAAGATGAGGACTCTCTTTTTGTCATGTCTCCTAGGGCTAGCTGTAATCGGGCTTATTATTGGATACCAATAAGACTGAGGTACCAGTTGGCAGAGAATGAGAGAAGTACAGAAAAACAGAGCTGTATGAGGCGTCTTAACTATACACTTGATAGCAAACCAATTCTCTGGTCACTTTTTAAAAACAAAAGCCGCTGCTATCTGCTGAATAAGTCTGATCAAAGATAAACATTATATGTAGCATATCTCTAAAGGGAGGCTAAAGAGAAAAAAGTTAAACCAAAATAGGCTATCTTTTCCACGAAACAAGTAAAGCTGACTAATGAAGTGTAGAATCAGGACTCTTATAATTCCTTGCTCTTAGAGAAAGAGATTTATAGGTAAGTTTTATTTCAAAGATCTTGTTGCAGTAGGTCACTACTCCATGAGACAAAGGAGGTAGATTCAGACTGTACATTCTAGAAGGGTGGCAGGTGTCATGCCAGTTTTGTGCAAAGCATTGTCAGCTTTGTCAGCTCTCAAAAATATAGCAGGAAAGGAGATGGAGTCTTAACAGTTGAACAAATATTCAAAAATAGCTTCCTGTGGGTGAAGATCACTTTCTCCAGTGAACTGTTTAGAAAATATGCTAGAAAAAAATAGATAAATCTTAAGCAAATGGAGAGATATACCTAAGGATGTTGTGGATCAGTTTAAGGTCTGCAGCACTCAGCATGCTCTGTCCAGTATGTGTGGAGAAATTGAGGAGCAAAACAAGCAGACAGGGATATTTCTGCCAGCATATCCTCTGAGCTTCCATCATTTTGCTAAGTTCCGTTAAGACTGAGTTGACATCTGTGTTCAGCAGCTCTTGGTGGATTTGGGGGAACAGTTTATACTCTGGCAAAGACAAATGGGTCCTAAAATGTGATTGATGGAAGATTCCTCACATTGCTCTCAGACTGGTATTTCAGAGAGAGAACTTGAGCCATGAAATGGGTGATAACTTTTCTGATTTTGTTCAAGAACGTTTCTGCCATCACTTATCTTTTGTATTTTAGCTCTTTTGAGGGACTCAAGAACCACAGCTATCATAAAATGCAGTTTTAGTCTCCACAGTCTGAGAATCTGATCCATAAATGCAGAGAGTTTGAGTTTTAGTTTTGTCTGTCTGCAAAGAATCCTGAACTATACTGACCAACTTCACTTTTTCAGGGAGAAAGGAAGCTTTTACTCTTTCTGCCACTGTGCTGTCATCCTCTATAACGCATACTAGTTGTATATGAAGTCCTACTTTGCATGCTTTAGTACTTTAACTCCGTGCTTGCCACTGAGCGATTAATTTGCATTGATTATTTCCAATAATTTCAATAAAGCTGGAATTTTACCCTCTCTAGGCACTATGGAATTGGATTCATGGCAGTAGCTGCCCCAGTCTCATGGTAATAATCAGCTGTTAGTGGCAGTCAGTCATTATATTGTGGGAATGAGAAAGCAGCTGTAATGTTTAAATATCATGATTATAAGGTTAGTAGTAGTCTTTCATGATTTATGCAATTATGTATAGGTACAATGACAAGTGCTTCATGTCAGTAATATGAATACAGATAAACAAAAAGATATATACACACAGGGTAAAGTGGCTTTTGTTGGCTTTTCTTAACTTTCAAAGTCTCACTGGAATTACTGGATAAATAATCTTAACACTGGTATTTCCCTTCATTTTGAACACTTGGAAATGAGCTGTTAAAAAGGTTTTCTGCCAGTATTATCTATAGTAGTGATTGTCACATTATGATTCACGTAATGATTGACAATAGGAAATACAAAGAACTTGAAATTTTTATTAAAAACTTCTGTGAAATCTTGCATACTGCTTCAGTGTGTTTCAATAGTTTCAAAAGTGCCTCATAGGCTAAGCGAGAACAAGATTTTTAAAAATATTTCCAGTATTTTATTTGTTTTTGTTCTTTTTATAATTTTGGTGGAGAAAAAGTAGAAACTAAAGGTTCAGATATTTTGAAGTAATCATAACAATTCAACCTGAAATGAGAGAAGGAACAAGAAAACCCAGAGGCTGTTTAGTGGTTTCTACTTCACTACAGTTCACCATGGACATTATTTCTCACTTCCCTTTTAGAAAGGAATCTCTGGGGGATTTTTGGCAATAAATAAATAAATAAAACCTCAGTTTTCTGAAATTGTCTTATACTACACCAACTATGATGTAAGGCCAAGCTAAAGAAAAAATCAAGGGGTCTGTTCATCTTGTCAGAAACAGATAGCTTCCAATAGAGAAATAAGCTTGCAAAATTTTTTAAAGAACTGGAAGTTGCCATAGCCATCAATTGTGACTTTGAAAAAAATATTGATGCCTCATAGTGAGGAATGTAGAAGCATTTGAATTGGTATGTGTTTTTTCCAAAGCAAAGTTTTTTATTATAAAGCCCGATTGTTTCATTTTTCAGCAAATTATGAAAGTGCTTTTTAAAATGAAAAATTAATGTTGCCCTCAAGAAAATGAATGAGCTTCTCACTGGGGGCTAGGTTTTTATCAAGCCTGGAGAGATTCAAAGCATATACTATGGTCTTAATCTTAACTGTTGTCATTTCAGCAGAAGTTGTTGTAATGGAAAGAAGTCATATTGATGGAAAAACACAGAATTGGGCTTTATTGCTACAGAAAAATGTGCAGCCCCCAATTGGCGTTTCAGAGAAGTGTAGCTTAATATATTGTGTTAACTACACCAAACTTCTCCTTCAGGCTTTGCAGTTAAAGATTTATAAAGTAATGTTTAATACTTAACTTTCCTTCAACCTCATCTCTAAAATTAAGTGATTATATTTTCCAATTCTGTGAAGTGTTTTGAGTTGTTACTATTTAGTTTAATATTAAATCACATAAAAGTGAGAAGTTGCTGTGCTTTTATTGACATAAACCTATGTGGAAATTAGGCAACTATAACTGACAGCTTGTCTTCAGGAGTTGACTCAAGAATGGACTCTACATTTTGTGAAATTATACTTTTTTTGTTGCACTAAAAGAGGGACATTGAAGTAGTTAGGAAAAAAAAGACCTTTTTTTGGCATGTAGTAGAACCAGTATGTAGTGAATTTTTATAAGGTAAAATGGAGATAGTGAAGACGAATGAAAATACTGTTTTTTCTTCCCCTGGTGTGTGACAGCGTATCAATTGTTATTCTGCTTATAGTTTGGCGTATTCATGTCTATGATGCTAAACTTCACTTTATAGCACAAGTAACTACCAACTCTGTGCATTTGAAAAGTCTCCAAGTATTTCATAAAATGTATCCAGAACATATTAGCTTATACTTAGTAGATGTTGGCTAAAGGTAAAACAGATTCAAAATATTGCAGAGCAGAACTGGACACCCTCTTACGGTCTCCTACATTAAGTCATGCTTACATACTTTTAATTTAACCTGCCAGATCACTGTTTTACTGGATATGAAAAAACAGATTTAGGTTACTTTAGATAAACATTATTAATTAGATGACATTGATAACATTTTCAAGTTAATCAGTTGGATGTTTGTGTTGTTATTTCTAATACCACTGTTACAAACAATATTACATGTCATTCCTAAAATTAAATGGAGCATTGGTATGGGTCATGCCTTTAGCAGCACTTCTCTCCAAGACTGAGGCTACGGTGAAAAATATATGTTTAATTTTAGCATAGTGTGTTTTACTAAAACCTAAGTATAATGTCAAAGTACAGTACAGTAAAGGCAGTCAGCTGTAGTGCAGGCTGTATCATGGTGTCATCCATCCTGTTTGCTGAGAAAGATAAATAACAGATTATGAAGTGCATCTATGAATTCTAATAGATTGTGTGCACATTTTTCTGATGTATGCTGTGATAGATGCACTGAATTGAAGTAGCTAGGCTCATTTTTCCAATAACCTTTTAGGCTTGGCAGTTGAAAGAGAGAGCTCAACTTAAAACACCAGAGCCCCATCCACTGCAATAACCCTTGAGGATATACAGTAAAATTTAAGCTCTCTCTGTTACTGTAGCAAATGTTCACAGGCTGTGGAGCACTTTCCTTGCAATTCTGGCTTGATGCGACTCTCTGGTGTCAGTAACAGGGTCTTATTGTTTAGACAGACGGTTGGCTAGAGCCAGCCCATGCTTACATGTGCCTCTAGTCTCTTAGGGTCCAGTCCTGCCTGGCAGTGAATACCCTCAGCTCCGTTTGATGATTTCAGTGGGAGCTGGAGGACCTCACAGGAGGGTGCTTGATGCCTTGCAAGATCAGACGCTGATAATTGAAACAGGCAAGACAGTGGTACAAGAAAATTGTTTTCTTTCCAATTTTACTCTGCTGAAGTCAGAGAGGCTTTCCACAGCATGTTCACAGGTGCCTCAGGGCTGGATCCTACAAGATAACTGAATATTTTCAGTTCCTGTTTGCTTCATTAGGAACTGAGGGCCCTCAGCCTGTTACTGGATTGGACATTTTTATTGTACTTCATTATTTTTTACCATGAGCAAAAATGATGTTTCTGTCCAATTCTATTGAAGTAAGTATTGTTTCTCACAGAGATCACAGATGGGATCTGAACAGAAATGACCCTACAGACTATGTAGGGTAAGGTATTACTTCTCATAAATAAAATTTAACATGCATTTAAAAGAAGCAGAATTCAAGCAAATTATAGCCCCAATTTTTTGCAGATTTATTTAAAAGAGATGGATGGTAATGCTTTGAAATAATAATCTGCCTGTTAAAATGAAAAGGTTGGTGTAAGAGTGAGTAAAATCATATAATTTCAAACCTGATCTTTCTAATACAAATAGAATTACTATAAATAGACTGGTTATATTGTTGAGTAATGTGTTCAGTTATGCTAGACTAATAACTCTTCAGCTATGTATTAATCTACATTGTTTTAGTGTCAGTAAATGTTCTAATCGGCTCAGCTGTGGCTTCTGGACATAACATAACAGCTGGTGATGAAAAGTACATTTTAACTTACCAGTTTTCATTTAACATTTGCATTTTTATCCTTTATATAAGACATATCAGTGCCTCTAATAACTTTTTTTCCTGTAATATATTATCTTTGCTAATTCTGCATGGTGGAAGTATCTGATTTTTCAGTGTCAAGTGCTTTTGCGTAGTCTTTGATGTCTGAACTTCTCAGTTAACAACTGAGAACTTGGTGATGATGAATGAAGTTTCATGTTTTCAGTCTTCTCCCTTATTGTCTTTTCTCTCTAACCGAGACTCAGCAGGTGAGACTGCATATTTTACTTCACTCCACCGATACAGGTCTCTCTTCCCCAAGAATTAACATCCTCCTTCCAGCTGTGTCCTGCTTTCAAAAGAGATGTGAAGCCATTCTGGAAGTTGAGATGTGAGTGATTCCAAGGAGAAGAAGAAACCAGAAACTGCCTCTGCTGTGATCATTACAAATCACTCATGAATTAATGCTCTGAGATACTTAACCCCTATATGACTTCAGCTGTTGTTCAAGCATTAATTCTACTAGTGCACTGATTACTTTATTCACAGTTTTCAGAGAGCATATTGAAGTCCTAAGTTTAACTGATTTAGTGAAGGCTGTATATTAGACAATGCTAGAGCTCACATTACATCCTAGGAGTTCCTGATTCTTACACTTAGACACAGTACTGGAAAAAAGGACTACTAACTGAACAGGCATGTAGTATACTTGCAGTCCTCTGGGAGAATGAGCTGAATATAATTCAATACTGATCATTCTGAGTCAATACTGAATGGAATAGTGATATGGCAAGATCATTTTTCCCTGTTGGCACCATTGGCGATAGTAAAGATGTTGGCACTAGTACTAATTTCTCTACTCACACCAGGTGTGGCAAATCTTGTGAAGAAAAGGCAGTCCCAGCTTTAAAGCATATTGCTATGCTTTTTGTAGCAGGGCCAGGACTGCCAGCTTCCTTGTACAAACTGCAGAGCTTGGGAGACTTCTGGGGACTTCTTTTCTGAACATGTGGTAAACTGAATGGAAAGATTCAATACAAGAAGCAATAAAACATGAAAGTAGGATTCTTCTGGATGAGAAAATTACAAGTTTTAAAGGAGTGAATGATAGCAATCATATTAATGTGAACTTGGAAAACTTTTTAGATATTGATTTATATGATTTTAGCCAGCGAAAACTAATCAGCTTTTCCAGCAGCAGGCAGTCTCCTTCTTCCTTCCTCCCTTTCCGAAGTCCAAAGCCATACCATCAATACTGGGGCATAAAGTCAATGAAGGGACATTAAAGTTCTTCTAGGTGAGCAAGGAGAACAGGTTGATGAGGCAGTCCTCGTCTTTTAATAATTCTCTCTACCAGAGGTGACTTAGCATTAAGATATCCCCAGATAACTCAGAGGTCATATTATCTGCTTTTGTGATCTGAAGTTTTCTGATTACCTGTGAACTCTGAATATCTGTAATCCTCTCTGTAATCCTTCCTCCATGTCACTTTTGAGGTGACAATGTGATCTGGTCCCCAGCTGATAATGCCTATCAGGTTTTTCATGCTATCATATGCTGAGGTTGCTTCAATTTTCTCTGTGAATGAATACCCACTCATTCTTTCAGGAGTGGGTCCCATGCTCTTCTCCTTCCCTATTTACCAAATGAGTTGTATATTCCTGTAGGAAGAAAAAAGAAAGTCTCCCAAATGTTATCCATATAATTGTAACAGTGGCTTAAAGACATAGAAAAGGAATTTCTAAACTCCATGGAGTCCATTGAAAACTTTTTTTTTTTTTTTTTTATGTGGAGGATCTTCTGATATTGCAGTGATTAGAGATGATAAAAATTTTATTACAGGTAGATAGGTAGTTAAAAAAGGGGGGGAAGGACCTCTCACACTGAAATCAACCAAACAAAATAATATCTAGGCAGTCATTGCATTTTCTTCACAGTGTTTATTTTACCTTTCCCACTTTTTTTCTGTCTGTGCATGATACAATTTTATAGTATAAAATACTTGGGTTTGATTTTACTTAAAGGTCTATCATACTTTAGGTGCTGAAAAGAAATATTAGTACTAGTGCTATAAAATTGATAAGTGTTACTATGTTTTGCAGCTGCTGTTTACATTCTGAAGGAACCAGCTCTGGGGTGGTTTACCTGGGCAAAACAACACCTCATCTTTGAAATGCTGTCTATGGCTGCACATAGTTTCTTTGTCACCACTTTAAAATAAACCTTCCCAAAATAGTCAAGAAACTATCATCATTAAGCTCCAACAGGGAAAAATGCCATTGGAACTATTCTTAAGATATTAGTAATTATTATAAACCTCCTTGCCAATGTTTAGATGAACTGCTTTTTTACTTCCAGTCAACAGAGAATCACATCATCATAAACAATTACCTTTTTTGGGGGGTCTTCGTAACATTTCAGAAGACAAACTGAACCATTCTAAGCACAGAATAGCAATGTCATTATTCACTGTACAATGCTTCTTCCTGTACTTGGTGTTCCTCTGATTTTATGTTTAGTACTATGCCAAGGGCTTTTTGCTGCTGAAACTATCTTTGAGTTATTCCTATCCTTGGCTTTGAGTCCAAGGAGAATCCAACTGACAGTATTTGTGTTTTCTGTCTATTTGACTTGGAGTTATTGTTGAGATTGCTGAAACATGAGTTTGTTCTACTGCAATATGTAATAGAGTTGAAAGTATAGTCATAAGTGCTGCAGATCGTAGCCTCATGTTGCTACTGATGAGATTAAGTTGGTACTTTGGAATTAGGTGTTACTGCCTGCAAATACTTTTTTTCAGCATTAACTTGTGAAACAGTAGCTTGCTTTCTGAACATTTTCATAGTGTAGTCATTGAGAAGCAGAGAACATGAGTTACTTGGCCTTTTAGTGAAATATGTTTCTTCCAATATGAACAGGTTTGTTTATGATTTATTTAATTATTTTCTCTAATCACTTGGAATAGGATCCTATGCAAATTTATTACAATGTTGATCTGGCAAAATCTAGGGCAAAAGTGGTTAGCTTCTGCATTATATAAGTATATATGGAAAAGCCACTGAATTTATATATGTGGATCAGTATACTCTGAAACCTCCAGCGCACATGGACTGGAGTTCATTCGCGTTCCCTGTAGATCGGAAGTAAAGATCTAAAGTCCGCCTGCCACCAAACAAATGTGTTTCTTATTTTGCGCTGACATACTGTTTCTCTGATAATAGGCCTCTTAATAGCATGCATTTGTAAATCAAAACTACAGTAAATATATCAACTGTACAATACTTTCCATGTCTAAATAAACAGGGTTTTTTCACTTTCACTTTTATCTTCAGGATGTCAAGCAAGAGATTAGAAGGCAATTTTCAAACTGAAGGGGGGGAGGGGAACTGTGATGTTATTCTGTAGAAGTTATTTGATTGCTCTTCATAGTCTTTTCATTACAATTGGCATTTAGAAACTCAACCACACATGCCGCTCCACACCTTTCTACATGATACTGTTTCTTCCTGTTCTCCTTATCTGTAACTGTGATGATGCACAGCTTTCTCCTATTTCTTTCTTGTGGGTTTGTGCAGTTTCTTGATGTTTGTGACAGGCCACGATAGGGGAAGCTTTTATCACTGTGGGGTTTGGAGGCCTCAGTAAATTGAAAATTGCAAATGAAATCCACTGGGCTTGAATTCATCAGCTATTATGTCAGATGACCTTTGGCAGCTGCTGATAAAAATGAGAGAATGTTAGCTCTGATCCAATTTTCAGCACTAACCATTCCTTTTCAAATCCATTCACAGTCAGGCAGCAGACACATGGGAAGTGAAAATGATAGGGTTTCAAGAGAGCTGCATTGTGTTGCAGATTAAGATTTTCTCCCCCTATTTCTAGAGGTCGGCCCCCAGGCCCCTGTCTGGTATCTACCTATTGTCCAATCAGTTTCAATATCTGCTTCAGAGGACATGTTAGCCATCCTTACAGATAAGTGCTTACAGGAGAAAATGTTGGACTTAATAGTTTTGCTTAGGAGGCATCAAGGGTCACAGTGTACCAATATTGACTGGCACATGTTAGTTTAATCTGACATTCTTAGGAATGTGACACTAGATTCTTTTGGAGTTGTTGATCTCTGAGATTTTTGTTCCCAGGTCTAGGTTTTATAAATTTTATTTTCCTGTAATTTTTTATATTCATGAGCCGCTGATATTCATAAAAAAGTCTGCCATAGCTGGGCCCAGGTGGCCCTTACCTTATATCCCTGTCTTATGGGTTGCATAAATTACGATACCAGAGAGTTACACGTTAGTACAATGCTTTTTCTTGTAAGAGAAAACTGGTGATATGTAGCTATTTTGTCTGCACTTTCAAACTATGCACAGTAGGAAATTAAACAGCCAATTAAGCTTTCCAACCAAAATAAATGTAATATATTTTTTAACTGGGATAGATGTGAATTTTGCCTTCAAAGATCTTGGAGTGTGTGCAGCCCTTCCCTCTGCCGTTGGCTCCCTGAAGAACAACTGCACTCAGCACCTCCAGATGTTGCTCATGTGCTCAGAGGGCTGAACCCTAGTTTGAAATGACCTGTTAAACCAATGTAATGTTAATGGACATGCCCAGTTTTCCATCAGCCTTTTCTATCTAATTTAATAATGAAAAGAATGAAAGTCTAGACTATGTTAACTTGGAAAAATAATGTATGTCATTACAATTTCAAAGTTTTAGAATAGTACCTTATACTGCTTAGTTCTTCAGTTTTTATAGAGGCATAGCTCCCATTGAATTCTCTTTTTAGAAGGGAATAATGATATGTAGATTGGACTTGTTTGGACAAGAATTCAAAAATCAGATTCTTTGACTGATCGCACTGTCATTCTTCAAAACATCACAGTTAGGAATATCTTTTCCAATGAAGGCCTAATACTCTAACCAAAATGTTTCAAAGCACAATGACATCTTCCAAGTACATTAGTTTTATATTTAACATTTTTACTGATTCCTTTAGCTAGAAAGTGAATAAATATACAGTGGCTTGGCTTAATACGTAAACAGATTAACCTTAATTTACATGATAGGGAAAAAACATTCTTAAGAAACTTGATATTAGTATCACTAAAATCTGCTAATTTTTGAAATGACTCAGAATGTGCTAATTTTTCTACGGTTATTGAGTAATAGAAAAATATACTTGCTTCTGTGTAACTGGTAGTGGTCTGAATATTAAAGAACAAACCCACTGTTTAATGATTAATCTAGAATATGTACATGCATTGGTTGTACATTCTTCTTAAAATTAAGTATATGGTGTTAATATAACTATATTTATCTATATAACATATAAAATATAATTTCAGTCACTTATGAGTCTAGCTGTACCCTTTTATTATGGGCAAAATTTATAGTTGACTGCGAAAGTAATCACCTATTTTGCATTAGTATGTTGTCATATTTTAAAAGTCATCATCCTAAGGATATCACATAATCACTATTATCCTTAGATCTGTTCATATCTGAATCTTAGGAAATCTGACTGCAGATCCAGACTTTTTGGTCTGTATCTTTTTTTTTTTTTTTTTAAATTGTGATGTTGATGCAAATTGTCTATAGAATAAGATTTTTAAAAAGTAAAATTTCTGTGGAAACAGCCATTTATCAAGCCAGCAAACAGTTTGGCACTTGCTATGAAAGCAAAAGGGAGGACCAGACTGGTTGGTGGGCTGGAGAGTGCTTCAGCTTCATTGGTGTTTGTGTCTTTCCCTAGGAGCTCTATGACTGTATCTCTCCATACTGTCCCAGGAGATTGACTTTTCTTCTGGGAGTCCTAGAGTATAAGGAGTTGCTGCTGCTCATTCATTTGTTTGCTTTTAAGCATTATTATAAACTACCTGTGACCACCTTCTTTTATGGGGGAAAAATGGATTTTGAGTACTGAAAAATACTTAACATAGGTCAGATTTGGCTGACTTTATGTGTGTCCATCAGCAGAACCTTGTTACTCATGTTTTAGTTTTGTTCTTTAATAAGTTAATGAATATTGTAATCCAATTACCTGTATTTTCTGCGAGAAAAGCCAACTTCAAGTCATTCTCATAAAGCATATATTAGCAAAACTTGATTTAAACATAACTGTCTACTGTTCAAAATAAATCTTAAATTGTGAAACGTATTGAACAGTATTCCAACAAAATTTAGCATGATTCTTTGGAATTCATTTCAGGAAATAGAGAATGCAATAAAGAAAGCATTTAATTTTTAATAAGGGTTTTTGAATCTTAACTTTTGGGTCTATAATTAAACATTACAGGATAGCTTAAAGTATTTAATATTTTACAAAACTATATGACATTTTTATACATGGATTTGAATTCCTGCATTCTACTATTTGGAAGAGAATACTGTTTTCTACCAAACTTCTACAACTTTTATTCTGTTAGCCAAATTATGCTTAAACAGTATTAATAGAAGTTCCTTTAAATCTTTTAAAGCTATTTCAGTAGTATGCTTAAAAGGTAGTGTTAATGTTTACGATACCCTTAAAAGAGTTTCTGTGAAAGTAAAAACAGTTTACAGCAAGCATCTGGTGAAACACAATCCAAAACATGGCTGTAGTCTGTCATGTTTCTGCAATACCGAGGGTACATGGCAGGTTTGAAGTGCCTGGAGTGACAGAGCAAATGGATTTCTCTTTGAATAAGTGATGATTTGCAGGCAGAAGCATGGTTGTTTAGTGACTAACACTTCCATATCAACATCTCCCGGCCCACAGGAGAGTGAGGGCCTTGCCTTGGGACTGCCTTCTCTGGTTGTATCCAGTTTCTGTCTTCTCTTAGTCTCCTGGCGGACCTGTACAACCACCGGACACAATTTGGCTCTTAATATTTGTGAAGTTTTTTGAGCCTCAGTGCTAAAAAGTGATAACTATCAAAGCATGTTTTGGACTTTAACTTCCTGTGTTTTAAGTATATTAGTGATTTTTAAATATTTAGTAATTAGCTAAGTCTACTTATAATCTAAGCAACAGTAGTTTGCTCGTTTCTTTGGTATCTTTCTTAAAGTATGATTGTAAATAAGGTTAAAACCTGATTCCAAACAAGAATTAGGGAATGATTTTAATTCTGCAAAAATGTCCTTTTTTTGGTATACAACAAAATTTTGAGGAATCCTTGGTCAAAATGAAGACCAAGTTCCCAAGTGCTTCATACTCAAGAAATGCTTGATGAGAGAGAACAGAATATTTGTCCTGCTCAGCTTACAGTTTAGTTGAGCAGAAAAACAAAGAATGGTGTTGGGGGAGAGGAGAAACAGGTGTGTTAAATGTGTAAGAACACACATAAGCTTTTCTTTACATTTCTGTGTGTATAAATATTCCAAGAAAGTGCTGTGGTCAGGAGAATCTGTGAAGATGATGTTTTAAAATAGGAAAAGCTTGTATTTTTGACTGATCCAACTTACTGATTTTTTTAAAGGACCCTTTTGATGTGCAATTTGATTGTCTTGTGTTTGTGTATCATCTCCTAAACATAAGCACTAACTGTATGCCAGATACGTACGAGTTTATTTTGTTTCTCCCAGCTTCCATTGATTCATGTACTGCTTTTGATAAAAGTAGTTTACTAAAAAGGGTAGCATAATCAATATTTGTAATGGTTAGGATAGTTTTTCAAAGTGTTAGTCACTCTCCCAGATGACTTTTTCCTGCGACGTCCAGCATGATGCACTTCTCGAAAACCCAACTTATAAACAGTGCTTTTCTCATCCTGGTATCGCAAAAATAAAGTTGTGTGAAGAATTATAAAGAATAAATAAAGTATCACTTAGGGGGATTTATCATATGGAGGTTGATGTTTGTCTTCTCTGGCTGTTAACTGCTTAGAAGGACTCTAGATGTGTGGATGAAAATCCAGAATATCTTCACTGAAGTCAGTGGCATTACTCCAGTGCATGTTGGTGTAACTAAGATTAGATTTTGGTCATTCACTGGTTCCTGTATTTTTCACAATGCCAGATATGTAGTTGTCATTTTAGTAATCATGCATACATTCACCAGGAATTTCACCAGTGCCATGTCATGTAAGCAGTCTGTCTGCTATATTATTTCTTGCTATAGAGTGTTTAACTGCTGACTACATCGATGAGCATTTCGTGTGTTTGTTCATGTCTTTTTTTTTTTGAATGATGCATCAATGATGATACTTATACTGAAGCTTGTAGAGCAATTAATGTTGCTGCTGTTAAAGAAAATGTATTTGCATCTCTTTAATGAAGACATCTGTGGGGAATTGCTGATCCTTCTATTTAAAAATCTTTCTTTGAATGTTCAACTTTGAAGGGTTATAGACAACATTCCTGTATACGCAGATAGAAAATATACAGAAAAAAAGAAACACTAAAACATGCCAAAATCTTATTTTGTCTTGGGAGTGACCAGTCATTCAAAATTAGTTTATATTTTTTACTTTCTCTCTCTGCTTAACTTAGGAGTCATTCAAAAGTTTAAATTAGACATTAATATCCACAAAACTGTCCTTTCTAATTGAAAAATCTCAAAGGGAAAAAGCTGCAGTTAGTTTCCTAAATATTTATTCCTTTGTAGTGAGAATGTTACTCTTACGATGCAAACTAGTAGATTGTTTAAGAAGTCTAAGAAGACCGAAAGTTCTGCAGAGCAAAGTAGGCAGTGATCTGACAGATATTCATGCAATAGTTTGGCAAAGTTTCTCCCCCACTGGTATTCCCTTGAAGCCCTTTCCATAGTGGCAGTGTGTATTCCTGAAGTGTTTACTTTCTGTGGTTTTGGAGTGTATCTGTCCATTCCTGAGATGCAGAAGGTATTAACTTCTCTATGTACATCTGCCTGCAAAATTGCTATTGACAAGGAAGTGGACTAGTGTGGTACCACCACCCCAAGGTTTCACCTATCAGTAATGCCCTGAGAATGGGCCAGCATGTACCAAAGCTGCTGTTTCATCTTCCTAATTCCTCCCTGCACAGTTCTGCAACACAGGCATATGTAATGCAGTGCAGCTCTATATGATTTTGTAAACTAAAAGACATAGATTTCAGCAAGCTGTCTTGCTGAAATTTCAGCAAGCTGTCTTGCTGAAATTATCAAAATTGTTGGATGATCTATAATTACAATTTTCTATCTTCATCAGGTGAATTGCAAATTTTTTCTTATAGAGGATGCAGATGCTTTGCAAATATCTTCTGAAAAGGGATCATACAAAGAAATCAAGTTAATATCTTAGAAGTCTTGTGTGTATGTGATGCTGATATGCGGGTAAATTTACATGGTTAACAGTGTAGGAAGAAGTGCAAAAGGTCAATATGTCCCAGAATAACGTTCAGCAATCAGTAGGTTTTGATTTTTTTTTTTTTTTTGCAAAGAGACCAAGACAGTGATCTGAACAAAAGAGAATGAGAGCCATGCTTGTTCCTCCTGTTCTGATTTTATGTTGGTTGACCTTGCTCTGCTTTGCTAGAAATAGCTATGGCAATCAAGTAAGATTTTTAACAGAGATTTGTGACACTAAACTTCTCTGACAAATGTTTTCCATCACATTCAGGAATGAATGGAAGTGGAGCAGTTTCTAAATACCGTAGATTTGGGTCAAGAGCATCTGCAGTTGACTGTCATTTTTGTTGTTGTTGTTTAATTCTTTGCTCTTGTATTATTTACAAGATTAAAAAGGATTTGATTTTGAACTCAGTATTTTTGCTTCATACACACATTCATTTACACTTGAAATTTGATAATGTATATTCTTCAGATCAGTGAATAATCTATAATTCTCTTATGAAATTTGCTACTTTAAAAATTTTGGTGAACTGAACAAAGGGATATCTGTCTTGAAGCCTACCTGTGATCGATTCATAGGTTGAACAGTGTGAATTAGAGCAATGCTGAATTGTAATCCCAAATTCATTTTAGTTGAATTGAATGAGGTATCTCATCAATGGCTGCTTTCCTAGTAAAATTTGCTTGTTTTTTATTGTACGGTACTTTAAAGAATGGATGAACATTGCTTGCTAAATCATATTTGCAACATATTGTTTAAGTGAAGAGTAATAACAAGGTTTGTAATTTACAGAGGAATGAGTAATTCATCTCCCAGTCTCAGGCCTGATTAATTTGCTCTACTATTGTCTTTTGATAGTTTCTATTTTTCTTTTTCTTTTTTTTATCATTCTTCAGATTATGAATTGTTCCAAAGCACAGTAAATTAAAGTCAATTGATCCCTTTACTTGGTTTTTATACCCAACCTTCATTTCAACGATTAAGCAAGTTTCTGCATACATAACTGGGAATGGATTTAAATTTCATAAAACTACATGAAAACTTGGTATTCAAG
This sequence comes from Anseranas semipalmata, assembly GCA_013399115.1. Taxonomy (NCBI): domain Eukaryota; kingdom Metazoa; phylum Chordata; class Aves; order Anseriformes; family Anseranatidae; genus Anseranas; species Anseranas semipalmata. The sequence goes on along the minus strand of VXAA01000333.1, from coordinate 588,020 downwards.
CTATACAAAATCACCTTTAAAAGTTGTTAGCAAATTCAGCGTAAATTTTGAGAATTTTATCAGCTCTCCCTTTGGTTCAATACAGTGAAGATGATGCAATTTCTAGATAGCTAGCAATTGCTTGTAGGAAAATGTTTATTTTAAGATATTTTTACTGCTAGATTTTTGCACTCACTAGAAGTGTTTCTGTGTTGTTGTTATTTATCAGCAGAGAGCTCTACAAGGTCTCATTCTGCTACAGTCAACTGTTGTAAAAATGCATGGTGAGCCTGGCAGCTGGGAGCGTCAATGCCACACAGTGTCTCTCTATCAATGGCATCTGGATGTGAGATTGGCCTCCTTCCTAGGCTTTTGGCTAGCTGCACTGCTGCCTATTCAGATGTATCTGTACTAAAGCATAACAAATTTACATACATTTTGCATAAAGCTTTCAAGCTATTACTTTAGTGTTTCAGGTTGCTGACTGCTACACTGAAGATTAATCAGGAAAAAAAGGTATTATACCTATTAAACTTTTCCCAAAAAAAGTTTTTGAAAAGATATTGTAAAAAAAGAAATTGTAATCTCTTTACATTTGTTATAAACAAATCACTCAGGACATTTATATTTTCTCACACAGAAATGAATGAAACGTTAATAACAATATTTAGAGAAAATGTTTTCAAAAAGTTTATATCTATTTTATAGACTGGAGTTTATGTCCACCTTCCTTCTATTATTAAAGGGCAAATATTAGAGGTACCTAAACTGTTATTCAAGCAGGGGGCTTGTGGATTTAGTTATTCATATTGTCTTCTTTAATTTCCTCCACTGTCTCCATTTCATCTGTGAAAGAATGACTGGGAAGTTCATGGAAAATTGTTTTATATTGACAAGTTTTCAGGTGACCTAAATGCCATCCATACATGAAGCCCTTTCCCACAGTTCTTTCTATATCTAAAGAAGAGTCCATGAAACAGTTAATGCTTAAAAGCATATTTGTAATTGATTAGTGCTAATAAATAAAACCTTTCTTTTCTGCTCTTGTTAGAAAACATTGAAATGGAAAAAATATTCAGTTGTTTCATATATGCAAGTATGTTTGTGAGTCTGGTTGGAGAAGCGATGGGTCAATTCCATGTGTTCAGGGTTTTCCATTAAAGGTTTTAATAACTGGAATTTCTTGTGCTGTAGGCAAGGATACATATTGTCATTTCTCTCAGGTAACTGATACAAGCAATAACTTCTGTGCCTTTTTCCTTCCTGTGTCTTCTGATGTGATATAGGTAAATCTGTATAATATATTTAATTACATTTTTAGCCAGAAGTTGTTCTGAGGAAAATATTGATCTTTATTTTTCTAATGGACCTATCTTAATGGGTAACATATCTGATATTCTTTGAGATAAGAAGGTTGTAGCTGAAAATACTGAAACCTCTTCAGTCATCGCAGTTTTCCAGCTTGCAGTTTCCCGTTTAAATTTTGGTTCTAATCGGCAGGCTGCGAAGAGCTATCATGTGGACAGGGTGATGTATCAGATGCAGCTGACCAACCATTTGATTCTTTCACATGCATAGGTGAAAATCTGAAGTCATGACTTCAGATTTGTTTCATCTTTATTTGGCCCACTAAAGGACTTGTTATAGAAGGCAGTGGCATTACTTTGTGTTTAGGGTTTGAGAATGCCATTGGATTAGTGGGAAAATCTGCATTTACTGGCTTCTGGTTAGCTGGCACATTTGTCTTAGTATTGTATACTAAGTCTGTGCTCATGTCTTTTTATTTTCTATATGTAAGCTTTCTAATACATGGCTTTTTGTGTTAGAATGTATATTTTACCTAATCAGCATATCTGTAACCATGGATGAGGATGAAAAATGCATTTTATGCTAGCCAAAGAGGATCCTGATATAGCTCTAGTGTTATCTGGGAATTGGTTAGATCCTACTGTGCTGAGCATACAGCAATGCCATACATGGATATCTTTCATGCCCTGTTATATTACAGGAATTTTGTAAGTCTAACTTAATGAGATCCAAATTGTCCTTCAGAAGAAATCCATGCCTATTCTGTGAGGGAACCAAGGAAATATTGATTTCCCATGGCAGTCAGGTCTATGTCATAACCACTGATATAAGAAATAAAATAAAAGAGTTGACTCTTAGAATTGCAGGCCCTGAAAATGTATCTCTACATATGTATATTTATAAAATACTTATGTTTTGATATATGTAGGCTTATATATATATCTATATATTTAAACTCCTTGAAAGAATATTTGGAAGTGTTGCTATGAGCTGGACATGGAATAAGTTATTTGTGACTATTCTAAATTTGTCTGCAGTTTTGAACTCTGGTAGGTCATCTTGTCAAAACACAATTTTGAGCTCTGAAATAAATGAACAGAAGAGAAACAAACATACTGTATTAGAACACTCTTCCAGTGTTGTCAGATAATTACCAAAAAAAAGTGCCTACACTGGAAATATCAATAACTGTAATGTGTGAGATTTGTTAAAACACGCAAACTCGCTCTCCACTGACTGTCACTAATATTTATTCGTCCAGTGACTGTTAATCACACCAAGTTTACAGTCCCGTATAGCACCTGTCACAGGTGTTGATCATTAATCAGCTATTACAGCAGTTTGTTCTGCTGCTGACAACTTGCAATTTTCTACTGATTCAGCTAGTTTGTCAGGTGGGAATTATGGCATAGCACATGTGACAAAACACATCACACACTTCTCTCTCTCTCTCTCTCTCTCTCTCTTCTCTCTCTCTCTCTCTCTCTTTTTTTTTTTCATTTTCAGGCTTCTCTCTCTTCCTCTCTCTCCCCCTTTTTAGACAAACAATATCTGGGAACTCAGAAGTAATAAGGCGGAATGTATAATTAATTACCCAGCTTGCTCTAATTAGGGATGAATAAGTTGTGTCCCTCTCATCATCACAAATGTGGTGATGGGTAATACCAGTTTATGCTGTATTAACTGCAAATATGCAATCCTTCTGAGAGCACTTTTGTTGATGAATTTGATGAATGTGACAATAATTAGCAGAGACAGATGAGAGCTAAATTACTACTGACAATGTAATGCTATCCCGCTCGAGGGTCTGAGAACGTGGCAGGCTAACATGGCAGGGACCGGGGCCTCGTTTCTAATTAATAGTCATCTTTTTTTCTTTTTTTTCTTTTTTTTCTTTTTTTTTTTTTTTTTGCCAGTGGGGAAAAAAAAAGGAGGAACGGTAATTGTTTTCGTCAAAGGCTGCAGGGAGTTATCAGGGTAATAAAGTTAATTAGCAGAACAAACATCCTTTCACTGCCTTACCAGATTGAGGAAAAGAGGGTAATTCAAACTGCGGAAAGATATGACTAGATGAGATGATAAGGAGAAAAATTTTACACAAGAGGCTAACAGAGAAGAATTTTTTTTTTTCTTCATTTCTTTTGGCTTAGTCCATGGAAAGGAATTATACATTCTCTTCTTTCAGCTCACAAAGTTGCTTACGTATAAAACTTTATTGTTATGATTTCTGCAACGGATGGGAAATGAAGTTAAGGAAGATCATATTACATTGTTTAATTTTTTCAGGGCCTTCCAAATAGCAATTGTTTTGTTACATTATGTGCAATTTCCCTTTTATTAAAGTGACTTTTCCTAACATCCACAGCACCATATTGATCTCATAATGTTCTTCAAAAAGAAACCTGTTTTTACTTCGTCTCCAGGTCTTCAATGGACTCATTGAGTGTGGCCATTGTACTAGGTTCTGAAGTAGCTAGCTCAGAGTTTGAATTAGTTGATGGATTTCTTTGAACAGCATTTCTTTTACTATCCTCTAGTGTAAGTATGAAAAGAAAGTCCTTGTTCCTGCCAACGTTAATGCATGTGACTAGCTTTATGCATGAGTAGTCCTATTACATTTGCCTCCATTCAGTTGTACACACAGGCAGGGCCAAGGTCCAAAAGGAGAGACTCTTTCAAAAGTAGAAACATTAAGGTTTTTAGGTTAGTTTGGATGACATGTCTTATTCTTATATATTTTCAGTGATGTTCTGGTTTCTTTTTGCAAGTTTTTGGCCTATTTCCATGACATGGCTAGCATCATATTTTATCATGTAAGCATGTACGTAGTAATACATACGGGCTTCCAGCAGGTTTTATAAACCCAAAGGGATCTATTCAAGCAAAAATGTGTTCGCATGACAAAGTATTGGAAAAATTACTGCAGAATAACAAATTAGGGTGCATCAGCTGCTCTGAGATGTCTGACCATGTTACATGCTCTTACTGTCCATGGTAAATACGAGGTTGCTCAAGGTAGTCTATTGTCCAGGCAGAGAGAAGCAATCTACCTTGCATTTGCTGCAAAATGAAAACAACAGTGTAAGTAGTGACTGAAGACCAGTTAATAAGTCGCTTTAAGTTTATACCCCAGGTTAACCAATGATATCACCTGCTTTGGTTTACCTTCAGTTACAGCTATTGCATTGTCATCTTATACCGTTGTGAAATAACTTCTGACAGAGATGTTTACTCTCCTCCTGGCACGTGTGGTGGACTGCAGTGTGAGAAGTTCATGTAAAGATTCGGTAGGTCACAGTAATCTGCAGGGTTCTTTCTTCTAAATCTTAGACTGCAAAACATTGAAACGGATCCCAGCTCTGGGGGTGATCCAGGTCTGAGAATTTGGTGCACTTAATAGCATATCAAATGTAATGAGAGACCTCTTTAGTTCTGCTGCTACCTAACCTCTTCTTCAACACAAGCAGAGTGATCCAAAGATTAGGGCTAGGAAAAGTCTTGGTGAAATTTAGTTGTGACAGCTTTCCAGTGTGACTGCACCCAAATTCCTTAGGGTGACTTTCTGAACAACATGCAAGACACTGCCAAACTTCCTTTAATGTCAGTAAAGGAACTTTCAGCCTGGATCTCAGACTCCTTTAATAAGCAATAATGTTCCCTGCCTTTACCATCTAGTGAATGTAAATACACGAAGATGGTGAGGCTCTCACTTGTGGAAACATGTCCTGTGACTACTTACAGTAGCCAAGGAGATTATCCTAAGTTAAGTTTCCCATGGATATTTCTCATAACTGAAGAAGACAGAAGTTAAGTTCTCTCTTCTATACCACTTTCTGTCTCTCAGACTCACCTGAGCCAACCTTTTCTCAACCATTTGTCTGACTTTTTTTTTTGCCCTTCTTCCTCACTGTGCTCATCTCTGTCCTAATTTATTTAACTTCCTTCTTTTTTCTTTTTTTTTCTTGGAACTATCAGATGACAACTTGTACTATATCAACAGTGCTGGCAAATGCAATTATTGTCATTAGAACAGCAAATCAGTTTCATTTGTAATCACGTTGGTGACACTTTGTCTATATTTGTTAACAGAGCTTTTAAAGGAGAGAGAAAATACAGAACAGAGATTAGATAATGTTTTTGTCATGGTTCATTGAGCATGTGTTGGCTACTGTGAAGGGCTGTGTATTTTAGTAGGTGTGGAACTGGAATAGTGGGACTCCAGCAGAGTGGGTGAGGCAGGTTAGTATGGAGCTGGTCAGGATCAGATGTTTTTCCACAGCCTTGCTCTTCATTTGCCTGTAGCCTGTGTAGGCAAAATTCCGTATCGGCAGGTAAAAGCAGTAAACTACGAGCAAAGTATAATCAAAATATTAAGAAAAGAAAGGTTCGTTATCTCTTCTAATAACTCTTCACAGTAGACGTAATTAACATATTAATAAAAAAAGACAATAGAGTTGTGTATTCCATGTGTTTGTTGCTTTCTGTCTTCAAACTCTAAATGATCAGCAGAGAAAAATACAGAACTCCAGTGGCTGTGGTATTTTACTATCCCATTGTTTAAGGATAACTTTAATATTTCCTAAGTAGTTTAAAACGTCCTCTTCGCAAAAGACTTTGAGAGCTCTGTTACTGCAGGATCAATGCTAAAAGCATCATTGTGTGGAGTACCAAAATCCCGTAGTAAGGAATGTGTTAAACCTAACTGGAAAAGGTAACTCCAAAGTGAAAGTCCACAAGATCCTCTGTCCTTCAAGTTCCGAATCCAGGACAAGTTTCTTGATTTCTCCCTCTTTCTGCTTAATCAAAACACTTAGAAATCTGTTACTACCCCCCCTCCCCGCCCCCCATATCATCCAGGCCATTCATTTTTAGTTTCTTACTCAGTGGAGCTTCCTGGACTCATCAGCACTTGACCTAAAGTCTTCCTGTCTGTGTGAAACACGCTTTTAAGATCATCCAGTAGTTCTGTCCATCTTTGAGTCCCTCCACAGTGTAGCCCTTCTAGCATCTCTGTCTGTGGGCCGAGTCCCCCATGACTGAGCCTTCCCTTTTTAACTGCTGTTGCCCAGTGGCATCCAGTTGCTTCCCCAGTCTGTTCTCTTTGCCTGTTTTTCAGCTTCTCCTCTCCTGCTCTATACATTAAATATTTTTTCCTGATCTTGTGTGAAAAGTCCTGTCCTCCTCTGCACTGCTGTTCCTCATGAAGATCCATTCTTCCTTTGAAGATTGGAGAAAACAGAAGAAATACAGTTTTAATATGACCTCATTATCAAATGTAGTCAGCCACCATCACAACAACCCTTTGTGTATATTGTCTAATACTTCCATGTCTTTCTGTTGTAATGACCTAGGAAAAGGGGCTGTATGCTTTTCTTTTTGAAAAGTGCCGAGAGAGCGCCGCTGTGTGTGCTAGCAGGTCAGCAATAGCTGAAGAAACATTTTAGCTCAGTCAGGCTACTGTTTTCTTGTAGATATTTTCATTTAGCAGTAGGAAACTGCCCTGTTATTTCATTCTTCTTTTTCCTCTCTGACTGCACCCTTGATGCTAACTCTGATTTTCTACCTGAAAAGGGGTGGGAGAAACCATCCTGTCAATATCAGCTTGCTATTATGGGGTTCATTGGTTAAGATTTATATGCCTTGTGTCTGTACCTTTTTCATCTGGCTCATGAGTGGAATAGCTCATCATGCTTACTGATCCAGGGGTGTTTTCTAGCCATGGATGAACTAGCTTATGCTTTTAAGATCAGGTGTATGTTAAAATGTGAGAAAGTTGGAATAGTTGGCAGAAGCAAGGCAGTCCCTTTAAATGTAACAACCTGTGGTTTCTCATTTAAAAAAAAAAAAAGTATTTAAGTGGAAAAGAGACTTTAGAAACTGGCTGAACATACTTTAATTACGAATCTTAGCTTTATTAGTACTTTTGGAAGTATATTTACCACTGCTGACATCCTGGTCTGTTGGTTTTTGACTGTTTATTCCAGGGAATAAGGTTTGTTCTCAGTGTATGGAAGTTTGCTTTTAGACTTAGTGCAGATGAGTGTAAGAATACAGTTAAACACAAAGGGCTAAAATTAAAAAGACTTTTGATGATAAAATGATTTGAATGTTCTTTTGTGCAACGGAGGTTCTGTAGTGCTGTCTAATGAAGTTACGACACTGCCCAAAACCATTAAAAACTGCATGCAAACAAATATTTGTACACAAGGTGGTGATGTTAGCAACCGGCTTCTTTTTATTAACAATCCACAATAAATAACAACATATTTTCTCTCTGAGATTTCTTCAGCTAACTTTGGGCTCTCGTATAAGGACAGACCTAAAATATCAGCAAGAAAACTGTGAAATGGTCTAAGGTATCAATGAAAAATAACTGTGGAGCTTAAAAAGTCTTCATATCTTTCAGGGCTTCTCATTTTCTTATGGTATAATTACAACATGAGAATCACATAAAACTTCAAATACAATGATGGTAAAAGCAACACCTATCAGAAAAGGTAGGTAACACAACCTTTTATTAAAGATATCTTTCATATTTTAAATATTTCTCGTTCTATAGCTAACTGTTTTAAAAATAGCAGCAGTTAAGATTGGCTAGGAAGAAAGGAAAGTCTTTTTTTTTAAACTGACATAGAACAAGGATAGAGCTAAAACCAAGGAAAGGGGTAATAAATAATGACAACAGATGTTTGTAAACCTTTTGCTCCTACGTTCACTGCTTCTATGTGTTTTCTTGTCTTGATGTGCTGTCAGCCTCCTCTCACCTGGGACTGGTGATATCTTATCAAAGCCTAAGCAGTTCCTCTTCACAACAGGCAGATAATAGTGCCTTTCAATTTATCATACTAGAAGTCTAAAAGAACCATGGGAACGATTGGTCAGGTGACAGTTTGATGGACAGCTTGACAGCCCTTAGAGCATCATGGGAAATGGTTGTCACCTGATTTTTTCAGAGCAACTGGGGAGATAACCTTCAGCATGACAGGAAAAACAAAAATCTGAATATTTGTGTAGGGTTTGCTAACAGCCGTAATGCTCACTTAAGTGATAATGGGGATGAATTTAGATTACTTGAAATGGAGTTATCTGAGCTGGGATCTGTTTAGCCTGCAAATGTTTTTGACATCTTTAGCTGCTTTTCAATACTTTTACCAAATGTGTAATTCTGCAAACAGAGGTAATGTAAGGAGTTAAGAGAAGTTATCTGTTTTATATTTTGTCAAGCTATCCGCACAACTCAGAAAATAAATAAATAAAAGCTACTTTTTTTTTTTCTTGCTTTACACCTTATTGTTCTGACCACCCAAAAAATCAGTCCTTAGTGTGAAATTAATCTCTCTTCCTGGCACTATTTTAGTGTAAGCCAGACAGATGTTTGCATCTGAAATGACCCTTACAATGGCCACTGCTGTGGGCTCCTGCTGAGATTAACAAACAGGTCAAATATTGACCTGACAAAGAGAATATCCTACTCTTAGGTCAAGACTGAGGCCTTTCAAAAGAAAGTGTGTAAATGCTGACATTGCTGCCACCCTGTTTTTACTGCTATGGATAGAAGCAAGATGCAGTTTTCTAGGTAATGTAGTTCTGATACTTCTCATAAACAATGAGAATAAAAAATCTTGAAAAATAAGATCATAACTATGGGTTTTGAAGCAGAAACTGGATGGCAGAAATGGTTAAGCATTTGTTTTTATCTCCAAAACCTGGAGTGATGTTGCATCTGTGATACATGAAATTGATGTAGAGGTTATTGTCCTCCAAGAGGAATAGAGGAGGTTGATGTGATGGGGTGACTCCACACGGAAAAAGCCTATAAAGTGACTCAGCTGATCGGTACGATTGGGAGAAGATGCTTTGGCAACCATTCCTATACTTACTTCAAAGCTACAGAGTTAGTTTGAGCAAATTATCAAAGTTTCTCACTTTTTTTTTTTCTAATAGTATCTTACTGCACCTTATGGACTGTTTCTGTCTGATTCTTTCCCCATCAATCTAACCAAGATGCTGTTACGTTCCTTCACTTTTCTCTTTGTATTAATGATGTCCACACCAACTTCAACCACGTCTGCAGTCTTCCAGTTACCTTCTGTCAATAAGTCTTTGGTTTTGAGGTCCTGAACAACTGAGGTCTTCTTTCAGCTCTTTTCTCATTGGTTTTTCTGTTCCCTCATCTCCATTTCCTCTGTTGTAAGAAAAATGGCCACTACGACTTCTTCTAACTGCAGAATTTCGTTTTATGCAACTTTCAACTAGTATTGTGCCAGCTTTCCATTTTAGAGTCCCTCTCTCAAAATATGCTTGAACACTTTCTCTAGTGAAGTTTATAAACCACATATTTCTTCCACAAGAAGTTTTAATAGCAATATGCTCTTTTCCCTGGTGAGGGAGAGACCATATAGATATATATCTTTATGATCACTGACTAACATAAAATAACACATAAATTAAGTAAATAAGACTTTTTTCAGTGTTCAATACACACTCCCTCCTTCTTGTCTTTCCAGAGGGCAAATATGAGCATATTGTCAAAGTTTTAACAAGCTATAGACACAGTCGGAATTCTGCCATTAGAAATTTCAAAAGTTAATTGAGAGCACATGTAGTATTTATAATGCTGTGTGTATCTATTCTTAGCTAAATTGTAAATAAAAAAGATGTCTGGATAATTTAACACGTTTCCTATTTTAACTTTAACTAGGATATTTCAGTAAAATTGATACCTTTAATAATCTGAAGCCAGTTAAGCATTGGGATTGCAGTTTAAAATAATAGCTTAGGATGTGACTGTGTGCAAGCATGCATAATATGTCTACACACATGTCCTACTCTACATTGACTGAATATTCATACAGCAAGGTACAAGATAATTGCATGCTGCTTGTGCCTGTGGATGTCCACAGTACTCAATGATACACTGGCTTTGGGCAGGCTATGGCAGATGGTGTGTTTGGATGTGTGTTTTTCCAGATGAAGGTAGAGAAATCTCTCTTTAGGCTTTCACAGCTTGCCGTGTAAATACTATTGTTCTGGTCAGCTCTGATTTATATCCAAGTCTATGGTAAGATAAAAAAGGGCCCTTACCCTTCTGTCACAAACTCCTCTTTGTTGAAGTTTCTTTTGTCAAATAGCTCATACTCTGACTCATCTTTTTTTTCCAATACTGTGTTTAGTTTCAGAACTCAGTACTATTTTACCTGAAATATACTTTGATTGCAAAGTTAGTATTTCCTGTGTAAAAATTGCAGACTTACTATTTACTTCAGATTGCATATATTAAATAGATTTTTTTTTTTTTTTTTTTTTTTTTTTTTTTTTGTATTAAAAAAAAATTTTAAGNCTAAAAGAATCATCTAAGTTGGGCTTTTCTACATTGCTTTTTTTTTTTTCCTGAATAATAGTAAAATCTCCTACTGTAAATGAGTTTAACAAAATATCTCTGAGTGTACCCACGGCTTCTACAGAATGCAAGTTGCAACTGAAGGTTTTTCCCCTCTGCATTTTTGCAAACAAACAATGTGGTTGTCACAGAACCTAATCAGTATTTGAGCTGACAAACGACCAAACAAAAAAGGTATTTAGCAGGGCCTGATTTCCCTAATGACAGAATATACCCATCAAGGAAACTCAGTAGCAGCTGCTCCATTGTGTTAAAGATTTGAAGATGTCTTCGTCTTGAAAAAGTTTGGAGAGTTTTCTTTACTTTTACCAGAGAATATGTAAAGAAGCATTTTGATTTCTCTTTGGTGTGGGAAGAGAGAAATCAGCTGATTAGCCAACTTAATACTGCTTTCTGTGACTGTATGTATCAAGTTCTTTAGTTTCAAAACCACTTCTTGTGTGGTAATTGTGATCAGGTAATTGCTGATAAGAAATAAGACTTGCTTATTGAGCTCTCACATAACATCCATCTGGAAAAACTCCAGAGTGCACCTTGCAGAAAAGAGGAGAACCCTCATCCAGTTGTGGGTGATAGTTTATTTTCTGTACTTTTAACTCACATCCCCTTGGAATATTAGTTATTTTATCTGCTTTTATAGTTTAAGTTCATAACATCAATTGCTATAACGATGAGGCTTCCAGATAGTTCTAATGAAACGTATATATTATTTGCATGATTGGGTGAACACTGAAGATCTGTTTTTCCCTCGAGGAGGAAAATTGATCTTGTGTTAAACAAGATAGATATTGATAAGATATTGAGCTCAGCTGAAATCAATTTCTGCTTGTAACTGATTACAGAATTCTGTGAGTAGCAGCTAAGGGAATACAGTAATAAAAATGTGAAGACTTGAATCATATGGGTAAGGTGAAAGAGTAGAGAGAAGAGGATGAATTGTAAGATCAGAGTGAATGACTTGAACAAGAGAGGGAATGCAGGATAAGCCAAGAGTAGTCAAAACTGAGGCAGGGAAACAAGAAGTGGCTGAGAAGAATGAAACAGCAGATTGGAATGGCTTAAGTTAAAAACAGCTGTGTTGGAAGTTTATAAGAATAAAAGTTCCCAGGCAGAAAAGCATGCTTATCTGTCATACCCTTCTTTCTGAAATTTTAGTGCAAATAACTGAAATTATGGTTGCTTATTAGCGATGAAGAGCCAGTCTTCAGCCTCCAGTCTTCAATAAACTGGAGACAGTGGAGACTTTTTTTCTTAATCATTTTGTATAGGATCTTGACATAATCTGTCTCAAAACAGATAACATGCTGAAATCCTCAATGTCCTTCCTTTTGCACAAAAACATATTTGCTTGATTGAGTTTCAACTCTGTGTTCTTCATCGCTGAATAGATCTCATCCACTATAGGAGTTACTTTGAAGAGGGCAGCATGGTGACATAGAAAAAGGATAGATCTCTGTCATCTATGTATTTTTGATATTAAATTTAAGCCTCTCTCAAAGTGGTAGCAGTAACCCATATCCAGAAGGATTCAGAGGTCTGGGAGGATGATGTCTGCAGTGGCAGCAGGATTTTACCCAGGAAATTTAAGACTGAAAGGTGTTTCCATGTTACATCATTGTGTTACAAGTAACAATTTTCAGATTGTGAAATTTGTAATATGTTGGCAGAATTAAATATACTTGTATTTGACTGGTGATGGTGGCTTGCTGTATTCTGAACTTGTTCTGGAACCAGAGATTTGATGCTTAGTTATAATCCAGGATGTCTGCAGTTTTGGTCACACTTAGGAGTATTTGGAGGAGAAAAGAGAGCTTTTCACCAGATGAGGCACTTGGCCACTTAGTCGTAAGTGGTCATGATTCCTTATAATACTTTTACCAGTCAAGAAGAGTATAAGTAGGATTCATGCATCTTGGATATGTATTATTTAGAATATTTGGCACTTTGTGTGTGTACTGAGCTTTAGAAAGAAGAATAGAAGCAGCGTTTGTCTGCTGGCGTAGAATAATGCATCCTCGCAAAACGAGCTTTGTGAGTGTATGCATCTACCTGTTCTTTTTTGAAGTACTTTGCTGCTGCTTTTCAGTGTTTGGTGTGTTGCGGGTGACCTGTAGGCACTCAGCTCTACGGTGAAGCATTGTCTACCACAGGCTGCTCAAAGGACTTGAATTCGTAGTTTCAGTAGGGGTTGAGCTATGAAACAATGAGGCATCGGCATGTCAAAGCAGATGACTTCTTCACTGTTTCAGTTGTTTCTGTTGCTGTTTCTACTTCTCTCTCTTCATCTGGCATACATTACGAGAAAGTCATGTATGTATGCATGCATGTACATATTTTATATATATATATATATATATATATATATACACACATGCCACCTAGATACTTATATAAATATTCTTTACGATTTATTATAAGAGACCTCAGGATTGGATCAAGTTCACAGGTCTGATTGAGTGACAGGAAATTCATGGAGTGGTCTTAATGAGGCAATCATTTCCCTAAACAGCGGCTACATTGTCGGGTCTTGTTTGTTTACATATAATCAGGAAGTTGTGGTCAGAGTTTAAATGAATTTACAGGTTGACCCATATCTGCTTTTGAAATCTGAGGAAAATTATTAAAGTAATGCATTCTGGGAATTTTGCAGCTTTTGCCTTAACATCCCCATCAGTAAGAAAGTGTCAGTGAGTATATGAACTCATTATTGTATCTTGAAGTGGACACAAAATCTGTATTAACTTATTGCTAGAATGATGAATTCAAATTAATTTGTCTTAATTGAGACACCTTTTTTGGATTTGATATTTGAAGAGAGGATTAATTCACAACCATCTGTTATCTTATCTTGCCTTGGTTAATGATAAGCCCAGCAGTTTGGGGAAATGAAATGAGCAGGCACAGGGGTCACTGTCATTATCTGGATCATTTCATGTGATGCAAATGAAGTCAGGTACATCACTCCAACTAACAGTGCATATAGTTCATTTAGTGAAGGCTCTCACATTGACCAGTTTTAGTTTCAGTTCAAAAGGCTTATGTTGCTGTCTTGAAGGATGTGTCCTAGGTATTAGCCACACACAAAGAGTAGACAGTAGGTGTGGTATCTATTTTCTTTTGTCTATTCTTGATTCCTTAGGCAGTTCTTGCAAATTTGAGTTTTGGTAGGGAAATGGGCACATTGTATTGGAGGTGTTCTGAAGGGAAGAAAGGTTACCCAGTTAGCCATACGTTGCTATGAGCTGCAATTGTGCAACTTCTTTGTACCTATAAATGGGATTGATATGCAGGTAAGGTGATTTAATTCTTGAAGTGGGAGTGCTAGAAGCACAGCAATATAAAGATGACAATAAAGTGATGTTAAATATATTGAATTCAGGAAGAGACAGCTACTGTGCAAATTTTGACTGCGAATCTGCAAACACTTCAGTGACCCAGATATATTTGCTTGTTTTGTTTTGTTTTTAAACTTGTTTGGCCTCTAAAACTTAGTACCAGGAGTTTTTTTTACTGATTATACCTGTATTTCACCACTTTGGTGATGAAAAGGAACCCAAGAACCAGTGCAAAGCACTGCCAGAGCATGATAAATATCCTTCAGTAGGAATGAAAACTAACCTGTGTTACCTATCTGGCACAATTAGAAACTTTCAAAAAATGTTGCTTTTATTATTTTGGTTGTGAGGAGAAGCTTTTGCTATAAGAATATATCACTTTTCAGACATTAATTAAAACTTCAGTGCCTTGCAAAGTAGAAATCTTCAATACTTAACCAAGATGGGAGCTGAAAAATGAAGTGACTTAAACAGTGCCATGTAGTGAGTCTTCAGCAATACTTGGACTCACGTGCAACCATCCTACTTTCCCCACTCATCTGTTTAATATATTCCATCTCATACTGACTGTAGCTGTAGCAGTTCCACTGGCATTATCCCTGGCTTGCACCTGTTTTCCAAGGAGCAGTTCTAGCTGTGGCTGTTTCATGAGGGTGTTCACATTTTATTAGCTTTCACTGCAAATGGCCCATGCAGATATTTTAATGTTCTCTTTCCTTGACTAAATAGTTTAAGTCTACACCAAAATTATTAATATTGTTATTATTTTTCTAATGCACTATATTCCATATTTGATAGTAAGCAGTTTCACATCTGTGGCTGAATGATAGAAGCTAAAGCTGATATGGATTTTCTATTTTCCATCACTCCGTATCATTTGTGAACTCTTTAGTTCTGTAAAAGATCTGCTTTAAATAAATAAATGTATCCTGACTAATCCTCTTTGAATAAGTGGAAAGCATTTAATCCCATGATTCTGTAAATCCAGGGTAGCTGTCAAATTGTGTGTTCATTTTTCTGTATTATCTAAATCGGTTTGTATCAGATCTTTCATTGACAACAACAGTTTGTTATTTGGATTAAACACCTCTCATGCTCTATAACCTTTCATTTAAGAGTCATTTGCATCCCTTTTTTTGGCTGCTACTTCAATCATCTGTATTTTAACAGTTCTTTAGGAATATTTGCTGCTAAATATTCACACTGCATTTAAATTTTTTTTCAAATTGCTAAACACTTTTTCAAGATCTGGAATTCAAACTATTTTTGTTTGTGTCACCAAGAGGCTGAATTCATTTATCAGTTTTCAATTTAAGAAAATAAAAATAGATGATTCATGAACTTCATTTCAAAATTTTTAAAAGTGGTTCATTAATTGAACAGCAGCTGGGGGGAAAAACTAATCAGCTCATTTCAACTGCAATAGCTCATTATCATTTTGTCTGATGAAATCTTTGGAGTCTGGTTTCATGGGAAATGGGTCCTTCATACAGTTGCCCCTCAACTGCCTGGAGAAAAGGTCAATTGGCCCCATACAGTAATTAAAACCCATATTAGGAGATGTATTTCCATTTTTACATTGGTAGGGATAAAAGTCCTCTTATGGCCTATTGACATGAAGGAAGGAGATGTTTGTTTTTTTTTCAGTTCTTCAAAATAGTTTTAGTGGCTCAGACTGAGACATTGATTTCTAAAAACAGAGCCAATATGAGAAGTCCAAGTAGCTGAAGCACTTGTTTCTGCTGGTAAATCTCTTGATCTTGGCTGCAGAGATGTAGAGAATTGCATCTCAATTTTAGCTGGCAGTATCCAGAGTTGAGCAAGACTTTAGTTTAGGAATCCAGGAGATTATGGAGATGGTACATATAATGCAGGCCTGTATGTTACTTCTTGAACATTGCAGTCTTGGTAGCATCGCTGTAGGGCAGACATTGTTTTTAAAATACGTTTTCTGAGAAAATAACAGACACATAAGTAAAAGCAGAAAATGGAGAGTTAAGATCTCTGGATTCTCTTCTCTGATGATGTTTGACTTGGCACAAAAATCTTTTGCCTCATTGTGAGACTTAAAATTAAACTTTCCTATAGCCAGTTTTATGTTAAGGTTAGATTCATTTCTTGAAAAGAGCTTTGAAATCGTTACGTGAGATGTATGAGAGATATATGTATAACCATAGTAGCCGTAATTTACATATTGGGTTTGTAATGATTTTGCCAGTGATAAACGTTGCAGTAGAGTAACTAAACTGTGTAACTTTTAGAATGTAAACTTTTACTGTTCTTCAATGTTAAAATATACAAACACAGGTTTTTTATTTCTTTTGACATATGATTATAGGGTAATTGTAAAAGAAAAACAAAATCCTTTTCTTCATTATTTTCTTCATCGGAGACTAAATATGTTCATAAAATAAAAGCCATTGATTGTACAGTTTTTCAAGTCTGTCATGTATCTATGCAGTTTTTCAAAATGTGCATGTCAGCATAACGTGATTCAGGTCATGGATAACTAGTAAAAATTTTTGAAACCCCAACACACTACTTAGCTTTGTATGAATGACATTTGCTGTACATCTGTTGCGAAGTAATTGATGAAAGATCTACAAATTTTGTAAGTGAAAATTTTAAGTACTGAAACATTGGAAAGTATTGAAAAATAAATGTTTTGTTTGAGTTTCCACTCTGGTGCAAGCTTTTAAAAAAGGAAAGTAAGACTGACTATGAAATGAAATTCTAGTTAAGATTGCTTAACTCCACTTAGGCTATGAAAATATTTTTTATAACCTTTTTTCACAATAAATAGTGGATTTCTTCAAAAAACAAAACCTGTATTTAGATTGAGCGGGTTTTTTTTTTGTAAGTGGTTAACTTTAGGGAGAATTTAAATAAAAGCAATTCCTTTCTAATCTTATTTAGACACTGTGGGGGGATTATCTGCTTTAATCATCATACTGTATGCTTATGTTGTTTGTAAAAGTTCGTGGTATTGCCAGCACATGGTGAAAAAGTTGAAAAAAATATTTCTGCTTCCCAAAATTATAATTTCAGTTAATAACAACACTACTTTTTAACAACATTTCTTATTATTTGCCTTTTAAATTCTGAACCAATAGAGTTCAGTGGATTATATTTTCTAGTTTCTGCCACCATGAGGGCAAAAATTTACTTTTTCAGGACAAGTTACTCTCTTAACCTTACATAGGAGCTGCAAACTTGGCAGTATTTGGAGCACTTCTTAAATACGTGCTAAAACTCTGAGATGCATCAGTAGCCCAATTTAAGTCAAAATCTCTGCTGAAGGTTATTGGCCTGGTTTCCTTTTGCTTTCTCAGTACTTGAGAGGAGAATCAAAGCTCTTCCGTCTTCTCTTGGAAGCACCACACAGGAAGAATGAAACTGTTTGTCCTATGCAAATAATAAACGTCAACTCAGCCCCCAAACCAAACACTATGTACTATTTACATTTAGGATACCATCTTCTATGTAGTAAATGTGGGATGAAGAATAATTATGGAGGACAGAATTTGGAAACTATTTAAGTTCGTCCCTTTATGTACACATGTGATATGTTAACCTGATATAATGTGGGTTTTAGCCTCTTCTGTTTATCCAGGCTCACTGGATTTTCACAGACATTTTAGTAATAAAAGATCTGCTATGATTTTGTAAATCTGTAATCTTATCCTACAAACAAACAGACTTGAGCTTTATGTATTCACTATAGGAATAAAACTGTTATTTAACCGTGGGAAGATGAACAAGAACTCAGGGATATCGCACAATAAATCGTTAAATTTGTACTATGTGGTTCTCAAAATAAATTGTCAGTTACCCTATGAATTTAAATAATTTGTTGCCATTGATATACAGTTTCATTGTTGCAGTGAAGTACCTTTTCCACCTTCTTCTAAAAACTCTGTAATTTGATTCTGCCCTTATATCAGCAGCCCCAGAGGTTTGTCTGCTTTTCTTTAATTGCGCTCTTCGAAAGACGGCTTTGTGCTTGGAGCTCTTTCTAATAATTGTATTTTATACCAATGTTGGTGATATGTAAAACAAGCTTGAAAATAATAGGATATAAGTAAACAGAGTTTTTCAGTGACTTGTATGGCATAATATGTCAGGGAGTTTAGTGTGAACTTAGTTCTCCCCTTATAATTAACTTAATCATGGATAATTCCTGGCTGGGAGAGCCGTATTAAAACCAGTTTTGTACTCTGGTACAAGTGAGTTTTATGGGCATGATGAAAAAATAGTAAAAAGATTATATTTCAAACCCTTCAGAAAGAAAGAATCATATACCTTGCCACTATTTGTGCAAATAAGTCATTGGTAGTGATCTCTTTTTCTTTTTTTCTTTCTTTCTTTCTTTTTTTTTTTTTTTGCTTGCAGGAATATGGCTAACCTACATAATTTTTCTTATTGCACATTCAGTGAAAATTGGAAGCTTTATTCAAACAATGTGTTTTTCCCTATGCATTGCATTACTTAATTTTTATTTTTTTTTCCAGAATTTCAGAACATATTTAGTACTGGAATTATATGTTTTATACTATTGCCTTGGAAGCCGAGAGTGAGAAATTGGCAATGGTCACATGAAAATATAAAGTGGCTTAAAATGTTCTGCTTATTTACTCAGTATGTGTGAATCCTGTGAAGACAACCGTAAATTTCTTTGCAGACTATATATTTTTGTTACCCATGGTTTTATACACCATGTGTAACACGGGTGTATTTTTTTTTATGTATGCCAGATTTTCAGAGTAAGGTATCTGTAATGGCTGTTTATAAACAGTGCAACCTCTTCTACTTCAAAGGCCGTCATGAAATTGCTTTGCCCGTGGGCTTCTCTCTATTTCCAGTAACAGTGCTGTTCGCTTAAATGCTACTGAGGTGACAGACACCTGATGAGATGCAACTGATGAAATGATGCGAGAAATGTGCACAAACCCTGTGGTGTTGTAGAATTTTAGAGCACTGTAGAAACAGAACATTTGTATTCTTAAGTTTCTAAAATACTATAGTTTTGCTTTCACGTGGTTGTGTTTTTCAGGAAGCTAGTGTCAGTACTGCGTTTGTCAGGAGCATCAGAGAAATTGGCACTGCTGATACTTGCAGTTTCACCCTTGTGTCATCAGGTCCCCTTAGCTGGGGACTGCCAGAGGGGTCTGTCCCTAAGCACTGCTCTGCAGCGACTTGGCAGCCCACAGCAGTGGTCCCTGCTGGTGCCACTGCTATCGCACTTAAGTGTATGAAACGCCCACATTACAGAGTGTAAGTGACAGTGACAGATGCGATGGCTTGTTTAGGTGCTCCACTGGATAAAATTACCTGGAAGGAAGTGGAACTTTTTTCCCAGGGAAGATGTTCAGAATAGGCCCCTGGGCTTAATTACATCCATATTTTTTATTCATTTGTTTGCTTTGCTGGTGATTTGTGTGAATGAGAATTTCTTCCCCTTCTAAGCCACTAGCTTTGTGCAGCCCCTGGTTGCTGCCCAGCAGTGAGCAGCAGGCAGTGTGGGGCAGTGGGACACATCGCAGGGTCCTCCCTGAGGAGCTGGTTGACTTCCCCAAGGAAACTATGCAATATTTAGGATTTCATGGCTGCAAGAGGCTAAACACCCAGCTGCCGTGCGCTCCTGGTCTGAGCAGTTAACTATGAAAGTTAAAGATGCTTATGTGCCCAAACACTGTCCATATTTAAGTCTTTATTTCATTTTAACCTATACCCTTTGGTGGCCAAATTCATACCATAAATCCATTGAGTAGGAAAATGCATGTTTTGAGCTGAATTGGCACTGTTGGGAAAATGTTCTAGTTTTGATAGGCAAGGTATGCTCCGTAAATCAGCTCCCAGTACCTTCACCAAGCACTCAATTGAATTAATGTCTCTCATCCTTGTCATTTTGCTTTCCTACATCAAATCAGAAACTATGCTGCTTTTTATTAAGATTTCTTAGATCCAAGCCTTAGAATTTGTACAAATGAAATTTTGCCAAAGTAGAGGAGGAATGGAAACTTCTCTATTTTAAATAAAAATTCAATGGGCATAATTAAGATGACAAGTGAATGCTCTGTATTTTCTTCAAGAGTCTGAAAGTGAAACAGATTGTAAGTGAAAGAAAATTATTATTTATTATTTTTATTCAGTCTGGGGAAAAACAGAAGAACAGCAACATTTAGAATTTAAAAAAAATCAAATTTAATCGGGTACAATATTCATGAAAAATGGATATTTTATATCCATTTATCTTGTGGTTAGGTTTAGCTGGGAATTAAATTTTGCTAGATATTTGTATTTTTCTGGGGATTCTTCTTTTGCTGTGTTATTTTAAGTGACTTTAAAAGTATCTAGGCTTCTCTATTGAAATGAAATTCATAATTAATAACCTAAATAAATATATTTTGTTCTAAATTCAGGTTGATAGTCCCCTTTAATGAATTAGAGACCTTTGAGGATGGAGCTTGTCATTAACACACATCATCAGCTGATGCATTTTAATGATACATAGTGTTGGAAGAGAGAAGAAGTGTAAGCTACTCAAGCTTGCAAAACCAGTCCCCTAAAGCTTTCATGTTTTATTTGAGCATATGTTTTGGAAGTGGTGGTGTTGACACTGGTGGCACTAATCTTTTTATCTTGTTTCAATTAAAAGGATATTTGAATATTATTTTTGACAAACTTTTATCTAGCCTCAAAGGGCTTCCCTTGTAGCAGCTACAGAGAAATGGCCATAATAAATACATTGCACACTTGCATCATACATTATAGCCACTGTTGATGTACTCTAAGAATGCAAAATACACCCAAAGAAATCAAATGAGCTTGTGTTCAGTGCCAACCATTTTTATTTTGTTTTGCAAACCAAGCTGTGTGAATTATTTCAGCCATGTAAAGGAAGCTGCATTTGATTATTCAATAATTCAGTTAAAAATATATATGTTTAGGAGACAATAGGTTGTGACAGTTTTAAGAAAGACTACTACTTTCTATAAAAGCATGTCCCCTTTTCTTTACATCATTTTTACCATGTCAGATCCCTGGGTTAGCATTCTATCAAACTTTATTTTTTATACCTTAAGTGGTATATACATTGAAGTTCCTCCTCTATTGGTACATCAGAGAAGTCCCATTCCTCATTAGAAAGTGCACTCTGAGACAAGAATGCATGCTGTCTTGCTCTTGTTTGTTTTATATAGGTTACTACCCAAAACAAAGCCTCAGTGGTCAGGTGTTGTAGTTTGCTGCTCAGTGCTTGGTACCTCATGGTCTCCTTTGTAGGGTGCACTGTCAAATTCAGCACTGTCCTTTTGTGTTTTCTGGTGTTGTCATAGATGGTATTCAAAAATGAAGTATTTAGGACTTCTGGTCCCAAAGACTTTTGTTCTTCTCTAGGAGCTTACTGATAGATTTGGAGCTGATGTTCAGAAGGAATTTTGAAAGAATGGCAATTCTAAATATTTTTGTACCCTCCTCAAACCCATGTCTCAACATCTTAACAATCAGTGCCTATAATACTCTGAACTAATACGCTCTCACTGTCTAAGTAGTCCTTGAGACTGGAAAAGAGAGTTTAAGAGTATATTAATTTTCAAGTAGTATAGTATGATTAAAATTTTAGTTCATATTAAAATCATAGAGCTATGACTACTGTCTGAACTCTATAAGCTTTCTTATATTGAAAATCTTTCCATTAATCTATATTATATCATGTCAGTTGATCTGATGCCTATAAAACATTCAAAAATCATATTGATGGGTGTTAGTAAAAATGTTTAGATTGATAGAATCTTTTATAATATTGGTTATAGAAATATCCTTAGCATTTTCAGAA
Source organism: Anseranas semipalmata (assembly GCA_013399115.1). Lineage (NCBI taxonomy): Eukaryota > Metazoa > Chordata > Aves > Anseriformes > Anseranatidae > Anseranas > Anseranas semipalmata. Next base: position 566,161 of record VXAA01000333.1, on the reverse strand, counting down.
AATAGTGCCTGGACTTCTCAAAGCTTCCTTTGTTTTGGGACCCTTTATGGAAAGCTCTGTTATGTTCAGTTATCCATTTGACATAAAATAGTTTGTTAGTATATTTCTACTCAGAACAGTCATTGTACAAGTTACCTATCTACTCCACAAAGATGCAGTTAAAATATTTGCTATTCTTGCAGCACGTCTCTTCACAAGCAGTCTTGAACATGACTAAGACCTTAAATTATCTAAACTAAACCAAGCCTACATTTTGGCATAATAAAGTATTAGTTTTGTTTTTTTTTTCCCAAATTGGATACCCAAACGTTATCTATTTAGTTTGTATACGTGCATTAGGTGTTTTATAGGACATGTATACATTTTATATCAATCATGAAGCCAAATGAAGTATCCCGAAATAAAACAGAGGTGACGGATGGTTTTCTGGCTCCTATTCAAAATTCCTGTTATATTGTAGAGTACTTATGAATGCTTGGTAACAAAAAGGCAGACATCCTGTATTATACAAATACTTAAAAGCCTGCACCCAGAGACAAGAGAAAGAAACTAGAGGTGATTTTGTATAGGTAGTCCTTGCTGTCTCCTTCACCTCTCCTGGGAAGGAGCTATGACATAATAGGATTTGAAGGTTACTCTTCAAATTTCCTCTCACCTTCAAGTGAGTAACCCATGTCATGCATCAGAAAGCTGTCATCTTGACATCTAGTGATGTATTTCAAGATGGCTTGACATAGGTCTTTTTGTTAGAAAGAAATGGAAATCAGACTTGCAAAAGTTAAAATTTGATTCTATTATATTTTTCTTGTTTACATTTTCAAACCAACATTCCGGTTGAGAAAAAGCTGAACTTAAATATATGTGTGTAACAGCACATAACAGCGTTGAAAGCCTCCAGCTGAAAGTTTTCTTTTGTGAAAATCGCTTGTATCTTTACTTTCTTACCTAATTAAACTGATTTCTTGCTGGGAATAATGTTATATTATTTCAAAACTGTTGAAATTTTATCTCATGTCTTAAAGTACTCAATAAATATTGCAAGTAAATATTTGGGGGGTTTGTCCTGTAAATGGTTAACAGAGCCTTTTTTTCAGTCTCTGAAAAGATAACTGGTCTAGGAAATATTGCTGTGAGAAATATTCAAGAATAAATGTATATGTGGACAAAGAAGTGTCCTAGAAAGAAACATGAATCTGACAAAGTCTGTTTTAAGATGGTTGTAGCTGATTTTAGTTACATTTTTTGCCAACACAAATTTGTATTACAATTGTGGTTAATTGTTCAAAGTGCAATTTTATATCGGCTAGAGATGACCCTCACTATATTTCCTTTTAGTCTGTTTTCTCTTTTCAAATCATATTTATATATATTATTTGCAGCCGTTCTCCTTTTGTCTAGTTAGCACAGCAGTACACTAACTCTGTAATTTACTGATTTAAGACCAGCTATTTCTCACTGGATATTGGTACATGGGCATAGATTTTTTTGAAAAAATAACAACAATGAAACATATGAACAAGATGAGTTTTACATCAATAATTTCCTTACCAGTACTCTCATAGTTGTCCTAAAACAAGTGAGAGGTATTACCTTCCATATTTTCATGTACCATACTTTCCCCTTCATAATAAAGGGTTCTTTACTCTCAGAAGTCTTTTCACTAACAGGTAATTGAGGACTATGGTGAGTCTTCTTTTAGGTGAGCTTTTGTCTTTTGTTGGAGGGTAAGTTCTTCAGGCTCTTCTGATTCTTTTCTGTCCATCTCTTTGGAATACTAGAACAGGGTAGAGACATCCAGAAGTGCAGCTGATTCAGAGGGGTTAAAAAAAAAAAAAAAAAAGTTTGAAAAGCATTTGCTCTACTATATGACCTTCTGTTCAGGTTTGGCATAACCAATGTCTGATACTGAGGAAAGTGTCCTCCATGACCCACCTCTTTAAGAAGGATCTGGCCAAGCTAGCATTACATAAATTACATGAAAACTTCATTCCTGACTGAGTTAGTGAAGAGGACTTTGAAGACTGGTGTTTGGTTATAAAAAAAACACAGGGAAGTTTATATTTAAAAGCTAGAGGTACTGGCAACCTGAAGTGCCAAAAGCTCATAGTGATTATCAACATACAGAAAGTAATATAAGTTTTGAAAGACACAAATTGAACTGGAGAGGATCTGATAGTCATCGTGTCTTGTATTGTAAAAATAAGCAGTCTTTTATGGCATTACAAAAACTTTCAGCCACACGGAAACAGATTTCTCTTTTACTATTCATTTAAATAATAAGAAATAATAAGTCTATTCTTGTTTTTTATTTTAAAGTGCTTTCCAAGAAGGAGCAAAAACCAATAAATCATTCTCTGTCTTTCTCAGCAGTGTATTTAATGCTCTGAAAACTGCACTTAATTGTACAGCAATCAAAAGTTTTCAATATCTTTCCATGCAGGAGCTAAAAATTCTGTTAAAAGTAAGAGGGTTTTGCTTTTAGGTAGAATGGCCCCTCTTTTCCATCTCAACATCTCTAAAACCAGCTGTGGAATGGAGCCAAATTCTTATTAATGCACTTCAACTATTGCAAAAATACAAGGACAAATTTATTTTATTTTGTAGTGACAAATGCTTTTCCCTCCTAATTTTGTGGGAGTGTTTTTTTTCCCCTAGAAGGAATAAATTGCACATCCTGGAAATAAGTTAGTCATTCTAAAGTTCAGAATTCATGAAGCTGTTCCAGCAGAGAATGGTTACGGAATTGCAGCAAAATCTCAAGGTCACTGGGAATATTCTTTGGGGTATTCTTATGTGGCTTATCTGTGCTCACATGCCTAATTTTTTTTTCAGTGCAAAGAATAGCCACTTGCAGAGAATGGAAGCCTTAGCCCGGCCCTGTGCCATCCCTTATTCAAGTTCTTTTATACTCCTCTTTTTAAAGAAGCTGTCAAGTTCTTTTCTGAAGCTGACAGGAAAGGCCAAATCTGCAGTACAGGAAGAGAGGCAAAAAAGAAACTTTTTGTGTTGATGTTTTACTAAGTGAGCTAAGGAGAATTTTAGAATCATGTAATTTACTCTGGAGGCATTTACTGTACATAGCTATAGTGATGGTAATTTCTTTCATTGTGGAAGTGAAAAGATAACCATCAATCAGTTGTCAATTGGTCAATTGCAGAAGTGATGAAAAGAAACTGGTAGGAACAATCACTTCTGTGGCTACCTAGACTATTTGGGGTTTTAAGGAAAATATGGGAACTGGAGTCTCTAGAAATGGAATGAGGTTGGAACATAAAAAAATAAGCTGTGCAGGGGTAAATGGATCACTGAAATACTGTATTTATTTTTTGTGTGTGTGAAGTGTGTAAGTGCTGTGAAAATAGAGCACAGCGAAGTATGCGCTGAAGGACTGAGCATGTTGAGAACTGGAGATGCGATGTGCTGCAAGTATACAGACTGTTTAAACAGAGGTTTGAAACTGGAAGAATATTTTGTAAAGCATCAGCAAAAAATGAAAATTATTTCAAATATAGTTATATGCCCAGCAGTAATTGCAGTTATAACTGTGTGTGAAGAAAAATTTAGCTTGTGTTGTCACAGGATAAGAGATACATTATTATGTTTAAGTTGTAAAGTGTTGTAAGAAATAGTATGAGGCCAGATACAGTGCTATTTTTAAATACATAATGTGAAAGTTGTTTTTAAAAGGAGCCTGATGGCACAGGACAGCATAAATGCTCGGTGATTTAACAGTTATTTAAGTGGCGTGAAAGGCATCTATTTCATTACATATGCGTATTACGGTTGAGGGGGGTAAGCTTAGGACAGAAGTAAGAAAAAGATTTAATTCATTTATTTATGAAAAGAGTTCAAACATTACTGATAGAGGGTGGTTTATGCTGTGGTGTTTTGTTTTGGGTTTTCTTCCCCCCTTCTGTGGTAGGTAATAAAAAGGATTACAGGCCCTCCAGAAGGATGAGATATCATCAGTTTGTAATCCAGCCCATGGTTTCCTAGATACCGTATTGTCTATTCTGTTCCGCTATGTGAAAAATGTTGAATATCAACAATGGGTTTCAGTGCTGTATTGTTGAGTTTTGTATGAACTAATCTAGCTTCACTAAAAAAAAAA
>VXAA01000333.1:538477-562010 GCA_013399115.1 Anseranas semipalmata | reverse complement strand
CTTTGGACAAAAGTCTATAGCCAGTGCATTCGTAACTCCCCATGCACAAGAGCTGACTGTGGCTCTGGGAAGACATTTTACTCATTTGCTTTCTTTTTTTCTTATAGTCTTCTTGTCCAGTTCTCAGGTGTTTACTACCTATTAGAATTTCACCTGTGTGGGTACTGTGTTTGAGAAAGTCCCAGGACTTGTCAGCTGTATAGGCCTCATAAAAGACAGCTCTGTTCAGGGTTTGAAAGGTAAGCTTTTGCCTAAGTCCTCTGCTGTCTGTGCTTTAAGATGCTAACTTTATTGGCCTAGTTCTGAAACTTTGCAGCGTATTGCTCATTTGGAGCTTTTGCAGAGGGCAAGCGAGGGGAGCAGGTTTCAGTTTAACAGGGAAAATAACCATTTGTGGAGTGAGAGGTGGTGGGGTTAGAGGGGATGGATTTGAATGAATGTGCTTTTCCTCTTCAAGAAACTGAATTGTAACTAACTACTGAAAATAAAGAGTATGTTACCTGCTCAATTAGGTGTTTCGGGAGTAGGTATTCTGCAAATATGTATGCTCCAAAAATAGGGTAAGGGTAAAAGGGGAAGCATTTGACCTGTGGGCATGGTATTTCCAGAACTGGGGGAGCACAGACAGTCATATGGTTTTGAACTGCCTTGCCATAAGCACTAGATTGTTTGCTCTTTTTCTTTCTTTCTTTCCTTTTCTCGTTCTTTTTTACTGTGGTTCAGAACTATCTTAATGTTTTGTGGAAATGCTACTGGGGGTGCTGTTTGCTTGAAATAAAGTGGGCGGAGAACAAATGAGGGTAAATACGATTCATGATCAGAAAGATTCTGTCATTAGTCCGGTCTCTGAAAGAATGTGTGTTTTTCTCATCCTCAAGTATGTTATTCCAAGATTTATTAAATCAAGTCAACAATAAGAAAGAGACCCTTTAGCAATCAGGATGTAAATATGTATAAGCTGCGGTGAACTAGATTAGATGCACAGCAAGTATTTATTTATAAATTTAAAAATGTATTGTTAAATCTTTAGCTTTAATGTATGCATTTTATGTTAAAATATTTCTACCTTTTTAATTACAAATTATTTTCTATTTGGATCATAAGAACGTGAAATATTTTAATTGCTTAGAAAAGTAACTTTATAAGCAAATACTTTCATGCTTACTGTAAATGTGGGAGGTTTGTTTTTGTGGAGTAACAAATTTCATAACTGCTTTATTTATTTTAATGTAAGTAATATACTGATATTGCAATTAGTGACCAACTTCCAAAAATCCTCCAGACATTTTCTTGTCTGTGGAAGATTTTTGCAGAAGATATGTCAGCTTTCAAGATCCTCTCTTTACCCTGCTCCAGTGTGAATGTTTTTCCCATCCCCCTTGTAGCCCAGGAATTAGAAGAAAGTACAGATGATGCTTGCTTAACCCTGCATTTAGTGCCAAGCAGTGATGTGCTCCCTATGAAACCATTTCTGACCCTCTGCTTGCAGTGGTGAGGCTGAATTTTTCCCCTTCCTTGCCCATCATTGTCAGTCAATTATGGGATGGAACTGAACCAGAAAATCTGGTACAGTCTGGCAATTAGTACAAAGGGTTTCCAGTCTAGTGTGAAGACAGAGATGCAAGAGCCCCAGCAGCTAGAGAAATAGTTTTGATTGGCCATGGACATTGCCTTTTAGTGCTGCTTGGTTACTTCCTAAAGATACTGGCTCTTCTACCCTACAGGTCTTCTCCTTAAAGTACTGCATTACGGGCCTACTTTTTATAAGTCTTTTGGGAAGTGGGGGGGTCTGCTTTTTTTAGCTCTAGCTTCTCCCATTTGCAGACTGTCATTTTAACCCATCAAACAGACACATTTTGACTTGTGCAACAAAGAACCAAGTTATCAACATTCACAGAAACTGACATTTTTAATTCAGGCTTCATTATGTCTTCGGTTTATGACAGTGAGCTACAAAGACATTTAAAGTTTTTTTCTTTTTTTTTTTCATTTTAAATTCAGCATTGGGATGTTTATCTTTCTTTTAATGCTCATATTTCCCTTTCTACCTTTATTCTTTAGTAATATATAATTAACATTATCAAAGCCATCAGCTATTATCCACTTTGACTTTTGACCTTTGTTTTTATCTATCTAGCATTTTCCAAAATAAATTTTAACAGGAATTCTAACAGTTTCTTACATCATTATAGTAAAATGTAATTACGCTCATTAATACATTCATCACGAAAATAATCTTTCTCAATATTACAAAGATTTAATGAATGATTACATATATGTAAAATTGTTGAATATCTGGTATTGTAACAATGAGAATTTATAATGAAACAAAAATTATAATTCAAAAATAACATACAGAATACAGGACTTCTCATATCTACTCAACATTTTCAAGAGTTACCACTGAGTCTGTAGCTGGTATTTCAGGCTAATATAAGAGAGAACAAAAATCTGGTACAGGTTTGACTGAAGTTTAGAAGAAGATCTGGTTATACCAAATGAAAAATTTAGACTATTATTTCCAGCTGGTAACTTTGAATATATCAAGAGAGTACTCAGTCAAATCTTGCTCAAAACTAAAATGCAGTATAATTGGACAGCAGTGCAAGCAGTTGCCAAAGTAATAGGAACATCGGGCATTCAACCATAACCATAGTGTTTTGTTTGTGAGAGTTTTTGTTTTCATACAAGTCAGCAGTTTCTGTTTTATGCTTGGATAGCTGTGTATTTGGGATGTTGTCTTTTGTAGTTGTGAAAAAGTAAATGTGTGATCTAGTCTTCGCATGTATACATTCAGAGTTTATACTGTCATTTTTTCTTCATTCTCTCTGTCTCTGCGCAGCAGCACTGTGGGAATCTCTGAAGGTGGCTTTAGACACATGATGGCAGAATTCTCCATTCAGTAGTTGAATTGCTCTTTTGCTATATTAATGACAAGCAGTATAGTAGCAGGGGCTGTAAGTGTGATGACAAGATTAGCACATTGTCCACTTCAATCAGGCACCTCTTGTTTTTGTACTTATCACTCATCTTTCCCAGTTGATTGATGGCTGTCACTCAATAGCTTTCTTTGGCTAGAAAGAGAAAGAACTTCCTGTAAAGATGTCAGCAGTGCCATTGAGTTCCAAAGTAGGTCATTTGCAGTGGAAGTCTACATAGAGCAACAAATTAGTAGCTTCTCTTGTAGATCTTTTGATAGTGCGTGTGGGAAAGGATGCAATATTATTGTTTATTTCAACAGAAAGATGGTAGCATGTGTAGGTCAAAATCTAATCTGGTTATCCAGAAACGCATCACCAAAGGATGCACTGATGATGCTTTTGACATATAGAATAATTATCCGTATATTAATATACACCAATTTAGTGTTTGTTTATCAGAGTAACAAGCAAAATGGTAATACACATTCAAGTACAGAGGAAAAGTAAATGATAACTAATTTTGTCTTGGGCTAAATAATTGGTATAAATGCACAAGAGCAATTGAATTCTTTCGTCACATGCAGTTCAACAGATAACCAGTAATGATACTGAACACATTCCAAATACACTTTAGTTGGATTTTTTTCCCCATTGTTTTAGTTCTGTTTGTCTTCAGTGACCAAGATGATTTGACTTTGAATAGGGACTACCACATCTTAATTTATTACTCTTCAGTCATGATATTATGGCCTTCAGATTAAGTGCTACACAAACATAGTTGGGTTATGAGCTTTGACAGAGAATCACTCAGAACATTTCTTTGTAAAGTAACTTTGAAGGAGATAAATATATCTGTTCATGGCTTTCATCGTTTTTCTACCATACAATGCTTTTATTTCTATACAAGTGTTTTCCTCTTTCCCTCCTTTTTTTTTTCAAACACTGCTATGCCTACAAAATATTTATGTATAATTAAAAATAGTTCATAGTTCTGAAATGCTGTTTCAAAGTGCTATTTTTCATATGAGAAAACTGAAGCATAGAAAGGCTGAGTGACAATGTTATGTCTTTGGTGTTGGTTTGGAATATATCAGGTTTCCCAGGAAAAAAAAAAGAGCGCACCATCATGAGGGACAGGAGTGTGTAGCTGTGGATCAAATGGGCTTATGTCAGCCTTTCCCTGTGCGCACCTAGCAGCAGATCTCAGTGCTGACATGCTGAGTACCTTCAGTGAAGGTGTAGAAGCTCATCTCCTTGGAGAATGAGGCACTCAATGAGCCAGTCTCCAGTTTGTCAGCTGCGCCCTTTGTGTATACTGATGTTATCCTTACTCTGCTGTTCAGTGTACCTAGCAACTGACTGCTGAGTCTGATGGTCTGGGAAATGAGTCGGGCTAAATGTGCTAGCAAAAGATCATAGATGTCTTGTAATGTGGAAGAGAATGAGAGGTCAAGCGCATCACCTAAGCTATGATCTACCAGCTTTCCTGCTCCTGGAAATGTTCCCTTCGTGTGACAGGTCCTCCTCAGCCCTTCTACTCATCCCCAGGGTGGGAAAAGCAGCTGAAAAGCACACCCTGTAAGAGTTCTTTAAAGGCATAACAGGGGTTTAGTCTCCCAGTTCCCATTGACTTTCAGTTCAATTATCACTTAGCTGAAATTCAATAGGAATAAAGCAACCAATTCCTTTATGCTATTGCAAACCTCCTGTCCTGGGTCTTACAGTGTGCTATGGAACGACTGAGCATTGGCTGTTAGTGGGCTGTGATAAACATCAAGAAAAAAGAAATTAGAAAGCAATTGGCATTTCATATAAAATGACTGGTTTCACATAAAGGAGAAGGGAAAAATGACTAGTAAAGACATGGTGATAGTAGTCTCAAAGGACAGATACCAANCTTATACAAAGCTAAAGCAATTGGCATTTCATATAAAATGACTGGTTTCACATAAAGGAGAAGGGAAAAATGACTAGTAAAGACATGGTGATAGTAGTCTCAAAGGACAGATACCAAAGGCACAGGCAGAAACTATGCCACTGCAGGGGATGACAGGCTGTGTACTGAGAGACATCTTTTGTTAACACATGAGCCTTAACCAAAGACTTGAAAAATAATTTTACAGGAATCAGATTATTAATGACATGTCTAAAGGGAATATCATGAGCCTCCAGAGATTCAAGTAATCAAGACACAAAAATGAGATGTGACCAGCAAGATGCATGAAACTGCACTGTAAGAGCATTCAAAGTAATATGGTAACAAGGAAAAGGTCCACTAGCCAACAGGAAGAGGTGATGTCATTGACAAATGAGGCTAAATATGAAGAGGTACCTAATACCTGCAATATACAATAGTTTAATTTTTAAAAAGTGAACTGTGAGGAGATGGCTAGCACAAGTAATATCAATGATGGGAGAATATGGATAATTTGCAATTTTTTGTAACACATCTGATGTCTTACATGTTACACGGACCATCAGCTGATCCACTGATCACAGGCTGAGAAACACTAAACTACATGACCACCCAAAGTCCCTTGAAGACTTTTTTTTTCTGATTCATTGGTCTTGCTATGAGGACATGAATTCAAGAGATAGCTGCTCCCTCACTTCCATTTCACCCCTTCCTAGAATAATTCTTAAATTGTTCACTTGCCCACTGTCTGACTTGCATAGCTGATTGTTACTTCTGTTTCTTTCTATACTTGCAATTATTTGTTCAGTTCTATGGATTTTCCTTCTTCCAAATTGTTTAATTCTTCAGTTTACTCAGTGTAGTATTCCTTGCTATCATCCAGCCCTTATTCGTTGGACATTTTCTCATGCCAGTTTCTGAACTGAGGAGATGGCTAAAAAGTGGTGTTGGTTTGTGTTATGTTGGCACTGACTAGAGAAAATAAAAAGAAACCCTTGGCTTCTGTGAGGTTCTGTGTATCTGCAAACATAAATATGTTGATGAGGACTCTGGAGAGATTTCACTCCTGATCCATGTAGCTATTTTGGCAGAAACCTCAAATGCAGACACAGATACTTCAGCAAAACAGCACTTTCTATATTTTCATTTTGTCCCTTGTGCATTTTTTTTAAATTGAAAAACAATCTCAGAGGTGCTTAATATTTTTCATTAATAAAATGCCATTTTCAAGCAGTCATTTATATAGTGTTTTGGCTAAAAATGTTCAAGAAGTTGTTTAAAAATTTCAGAAAACACTGTGCTAGATTTAAAAAAAAAAAAAAAAAAGTTCCAAACTTTCTAAAGCACTTCAAATTTTCCCTTTTCTTCCTTTGGAAGAATATTTAGTTTGTCAACTACTTCTGCCGGGAGAAGTGTTAGCTTCTGTCTGTTAGAGCCCTAATTAGATTAAGTTGAATCCACACTTTGTATGTTCTCCCAAGCTAATTCCCATGATCACTGTGCTTTAAAACCTTTATTAGGGGCTTTTGTTAAAGATGCATCACTTTACTGTTGTTATTCATCTGACAAGAGGAGTGGATTCAAATATACCCTTCTTTCAAAGCTGTGTTTGTAGCTGACCTCGGATGTTGGACCAGGAAGAGAATTAGTTTCTAAACACTGCACTGAGAGTGCAGTGCCAGGAAAACTGGAGAGTTCTGACTGGCATCCTTCTAAGAGAGGTGATTTGAAAACCTTATTGTCTGATGTGTTACATCCATCAGAGCTAGAAATATTTGGGTGTTGTTAAAAGACACAGAGATTCAAAACTGGCTATTGTCTCTCTGGCAAGGAGTTGTCAAGATAAAATGAAGGAGGCATCACAGTGCAGAAAGAAATCTTCAAATCTCAGTTTGAAAGAGGAGATTATGCCTAGAGATGCAGAAACTTCCTTCATTGAATCATGAGCAAAGTGGAAAAAGCGTGACTAGTGGGGGAGCAGGATCTGTTGATGATACCAGGTTTTTCAGGACAATAAAGACAAAGACACTTAGCATGACTGGCTGGAGGGTCTTATGAAAATCACCATCTAGTCCTTAAAATATCAAATGAAAATCAGTTTAAATGAGAGTTAAAGTGGTGCATCTGGGAATAATAAAAAATTTGCAAAAATATAAAATAAAAAAATAAAAAATATAGACTTTCACTTGCATTCACCACCAAGGAATGAGATCTTGGGAGTAAAAAAGACAGGTCCATGAAAGAATCCGTATAGTGGTCAGTGGTGTTCAAAAAGAAAATGAATGTGAGGAATAAATTCAAAAGGGATAGAAGACAAGCACAGAATATTTATGCCAGTGTATAAATCCATGGTGCACCCACATTTTGCATATTGCCTTCCCCCTGTCTTTTCAAAAGGTTCACAAAAGCGCAACAATGATGATCACAGGAACAGAGAGATTTCCATAAAAAGGAAACTAAGCAAAGTAGACTCTTTGTGTACCTAGAAAAGGAGACTGTTGGGAGAGATGATAAAGGTATCTAAAGTCATCATAAAGATGGGCTCTGCACATGGTTTGTGCACAGTCTTTGCCAGGACAAAAACTTAAGATCATCAAAGGCAGATAATAGATATGACAGCTGGAAAAGAAACAGAAGATGATCTTTAGATGTGACAAAATTAAGCCACAGGATCCTGTCAAAGTTTAAAGTTTACATGGGTTCAAGTGAAGCTTGAACAAGCTCCCAAAGAGGTTAATACATATGAACCTTATCTGGCTCAGGTAGTCTTTGAGACTCAGATTGGTAGAAGCTGCTAGAGTACTCAGGGGAAGTGTTATTACATGCCTGTTCTGTCCTTCTCAAGGCATTCACTTCTGGCTACTGATAGAGACAGTGCTTGGCTAGATGGACATTTGGTCTGACCCAGTACAGCTATTTTATGTTCTTATGATAACATTCATTTGGGTCCTGAGCTCACACTTCCTCTTCATATCCAAATGAAGGACAGGTCAGAAACTGTAGAAGTAGCCCAGGCAAATAGTTTGAATACTAGAATCTCTCTTTGATCTTCTTTTTGCTTATAACTTCCTCTTCAGCTGAGCTAAGAAAGGGTCTGTCTTCCACAGTGCACCTAGTTGGCAATCAGAGAGAAATACTGACAATCAGAAGCACGTTTTTAAAGCTTCCAAGTTCCAGATTAATATGATTTTTAAAAACCTGGGGAAAACCATGAAAAAATTATCAGTATATAATAGCTGAACAATCTCTCCAGGAGACTTTAATTTCTGCTTCTAATCTTTTCATCTCAATCTGCTGGGTCAGCTTTGCACTTCTCCTTGTGTGCACAATGGGGAACAATGTTTAGCTGATGACAGAAGTGCAGGATGGGGATTAAATACCCCCCAAGCTGTCTGTATTTTAGTAATGGTATTGAAAGTTCCTCAGTCCCTGATTTTCTTCCCTCCTACTCTTCTAATAGATTAACTCCTAAATCTGAAAATCAGGACATAACTTCACTGGTCAGGGAATATACACCCTGCAAATTTTCCTAAATACCTCTTTAGAAAAAGCTTAAGTTTGATGATTGTAATTGGTTATCTGTAGTCTCTGAGTGTCAGAATTCTGCTTTACACTCTGCGTGTAGTTTGAAATGCTGGATTTTGCAGCAGTCTTAGGGTTCCCCACCTCACCATGCTCACCCACACACTACTTTCTGGCCCATGCTCCAGACTTGCTCCCCCAGCCGCAGTGCAGATTCCAAATTAAGTTGATCTAAATATTCACTGCTGTTAAAAGCATCAATCACACAATGAGCTCTATCTGTGTCTTCCCTTCTCCCTGTAATAGGACAAGTGCCATGGAACTGTGCAGTTAGAGAAAACTAATGGCTTGCTTAATAGAGTTAGTTTTCAGCCTTATCAGCTCATTGATCTAACAGAACTAGTGCCAGCCCAAGACAGTTGGAGGAAATGCATGGTTTGGGGAAGGGAGGGTGACCTTCTGTTAGGTGGTAACTCGGATTTGGGAAAATTTAAGCCCATCATGTAGTTGCACCTCCCATGGTGTATTGCTTGTAGGGCTGCATGGTAAACCAGAGTCCTGAGTCAATCCAGGTAGCAAATAATTTTAAAAATAACCCCAAAGAGGCGTTGAGAAACAACTTATACAAGGAATAAAAAGTAATAGTAGCCTTTTTTAAATACATCAGGAGCATGATCACAGCCGGAAAATCTGTAAGATGCTGAAGGTGTGAAAGGAGCATTCAAAGAAAGATAAAGCTGTAGCAGAAAAGCTAAGTGATTTTTTTTTTTTTTGTACCTGTCCTTAGTATGGAGGAGTTTGAGAGATTCCCATCTTAGAACCATGATTTATGGAATGCTTTTTAGGGTTTGTTTTAAATTGAAGTGTCTAGAAATAATGTATAGAACAAATGGACAAAACAAACTACACCAACTCATCAGGAACAGAGACTTTCATTCAGGAATTCTAGAGAAACTCAGGAATGGAACAGGTGATTGCCATGTACAACTTCTCAGTTCAAATCATTTTGTGCCAGAGGTCCAGCAGCTGACTAATGCAGCAACAGGTTTTAAAGAGGAATTCAGGCAGATCCAGAAAACTACAGTCTAGTAAATATAATGCCTGTGCAGGGGAAATGAGTAGAAACAATAAATAATAGAATTCGTGCGATCTGAGTAACTGTCACGTATTATGAGGAGTCAATGTGGGTTTTGAAATAGAAGTCATGGCTTAAAAATATAGAATCATATACTGAAATTCTCTGAAGGAATCTACAAGTAGGAGAACCCTGGAGACCCAGCTGACATGACCTGCTTGGTTTTCAAAAGATGTTTAACAGGGTCCATCCCCAAGGGCCTTTAAGAAAATAAGTTGTGCTGGAATAAAAGGGAAGACCCTCACATCAGTAAATAACTGGTTGACAGTAGAATGCAGAGTGTAGGAAAAAATGGTCAGTTTTCACAGTGGAGGTAGGTTATCACTGAAATCCCTGTGGAGGCTGTGCTATTCAACATATTCATAAGTGATCTGAAAAAAATAAAATAAAAAGGTGAATAGTGAAGGAACAAAATTTGCTGATGGTACTATTACTCAGGAAAGTTAAGAGAAGGACCAGCCATGGTGAATTGAGAAAGATCTTACAATGCTGGCAATAATAGGCAAAAAAAAAAAAAAAAAAAAAAAAAAAAAAAAGAAAAAAAAAAAAGGACATGAAATTCAGTGCAGACAAATGCACAGAGGAAGAATAACTCTATCTTTACATATGAAATGATGGGCTGGGAACTAACCATCACTTCTCAGAAATGAGATCTTGAATTAAATGGATAGTTCTGTGAAACTGTCACCTCAAGAACAGTCAAACCAAAATTTTAAGAATAGAGAACAAAATAAAAGCCATCATTACAACACTATTTATATCCATTGTACACCTGCATCTTGAATACTCTGTGCATTACCAGCCTCCTCAACTCAGAAAGAACTGAGTAAAATCAGAAAAGCCTGAAAGACATGTGGCAAGAATGGTTGCCGTGATAGAGCAGGTTCAAGGAATACAGCTAGGACCCAGCAAGCTGGAAAGGATATGCCCAGGGCTGGGACAGGTTGATGGAGGTCTATGAGACATGCATGTCCTAGAAAGTGCAGGTAGGGACTGATTCTTTGCATTGAACTAAACCTAGGGATATCAAATGAAACTAGTCAGTGTTCAGTATAAAAAGAGGCAATTCCTTGACACAGCATATAGTTAAGCTGTGGAACTCCTTGTCAGATGACTCTGTGGATGCTGAAAGTTCATGTGAATTCAGCAAGTGATTTTAAAAAATCGTGGAGAATATATTGTGGGTTATTAGATGTAAAGACATGACTTCTGATTAAAAAGGACTGTGAGCTAAAAATTACTGGAGGCTAAAAGTGTATCCGAGGGAAATCTGCCCACTTTTATTCTTTTCTGGACATTGGTTATTGGCTACTAGAGACGTTTCTGGTTAGATGGCATTCTGGTCTGAACCACTGTCTGTCTGCAATCACTTTTTTCCTTGGAGGTGGTGGTGGGGGACAATATAATTTTGATCTAGACCAGTTCAGTAGCTTGTTTTACGGCATCACCACAAAAACAGATAAACTAGCACAAATGATGGGAAGGTGGACCTTCAGTTTAAAAATTAGAATGAGACAGAAGTCCTAAGCTGCTTTTGTGACTGAAATGTGCCTTGCTGAGCTACACCCTCAGGAAGGTAGAGGAAGCAACAGAGTGCTAATGTGTAAGAAACTGGACACGCAGAAATATTCACAAGGCACTTAATTTACCTCCTTGTCTCATTAGCTTCTTTAGGTTTTCTCTGCAATCCATGGAGAGAGAAAGTCTCCCTGTTTGGGCAATGAAGAGCATCTATGTTGGGATTCTCTTCTGAATTGGTCCCTAAAGGACGCTCTCTGTCTCCGTTAATTAGAAAGGTAATCCAAGGAGACTGGCTAGCCAAGGAAACCAAACTGGGTACCTTACACTGGGTGACATAAATACCGTAATAGGCTGTACTGTTCCTATAAGTGGGGAGCGGATGTACGGAAAGCAGTTGCTGTCATGTTATGAATCCTGTGAATGGATTGGTGTGGAGGATAGGAAGCCCCAAATTCCCACCTGAAGGCTCTTTTCAAGGCATATATATGTAACGGTGGCCAGGGACTGAAAATTTGGTCCCAGGAGAAGAGCACTGTAAAGCTACACAGGGATGGTTATAATCAACATAGTAATTAAACCACCGGTTATCTCTATCCTATACTAGACTGTAAATAATTTGTCTCTTCTTTTAAAAGAGCATCTGTGCAACTCAGCATATATTCCATTCTTCAGGGCCTGCTCTTGCCAGCAGCATTATAAAATACTGACATATTGCAGATACAACACATTCAGTTTTATTTTCTGAGTACTGTAGAAGAAAACAACCCATTATAAGACCCATGGAGGCTACCTGGAGTTAAAGGTGTGGCAGCAATGTCTCAAACTGTGTTTCATTTTGAAGCATTCACAAAACCAGTGTGAGTTCACTAACTTCTTTTACCCATAGCTTTAAGCTGTGTATTTTGCAGAGATTCAATTTTTCTAAGTTTTTCTAAATAAAATAGGCAGCCGTTAGTATATAGTAAGGGAAAACTCTCTAAATCTCTAAATATACTGACACAGGTGAGCAACTTGGTTTTGAAATAAATTGCCTTTATTTGTGAGTAATATTTGTCTGTTTCTTTTAAGATTACATTCCTTCAGTTTCAGTTCATTTCCTCTCACCATCTTATTTTCGGTAAATTTTCACCCCTTTTCCCTTTAGTCCTTCTGGTAAGCCACAAACCACAGTCTTTCCTATGGAGAAAATGAGGGCAAGGAAGTTTGAGATGAGGGCAGACTTTTGAACCGTGAAATTTGAGTGTTTAATTTAGTGCAGACAATTTTGTCCATCTCTAGTAGCTATGCCCTTTTTGTCTTGTTTATAGTTCTGATAATATTTATGAATTGGGAACATAAACAATATTTAAAACTACACTAGAGAGGCAAAAAAAAGATGTAAATTTTAATGCTTTAAGGCATGTGTTAGTTGCCCACAACGCTCAGGCAGATTCTCTCTCCCTGTAGCAATACAAGTAGCATGTAATAATCACTCGTGGTCAGTATTAATATAGAAGCTTATCATCAATCTTTGTTTCTTGGTCATTATTTGGAAGCTTCGTGCTTTTTTATAATCCTTAGTAGTTTAAGTGAAAAATGTTTATAAAAGTAAATTTGTATTTTTAATACAGCTATAGGGAAGTTATTACTATTTTAAAGCTTCTTCTGCAGTTTGTTTTATTTCTTGCGTGTAGGCTTTCCACTTAGACTTCCTTTGCAGGGTAGGGCCATTTTTTTAATAAGTTTTCACTACCAACGGCAAATGAGTTCACATTTTATGTTAGCTTTTGTAATGACCTAAGAAGTAGCTTTAACAAAATTTGCTATTACCTGGTTTACTGAAAGAATAAATAAATAAGAGAATCTCTAAGAATAAACTTAGAGATTTTATTAGCATTTTTTTAGTAGATCATTTTTTTTTTGCTATCTAGTGTTGCACACCTTTTCTGTAAGTTGCTCATTTTTTGTATCCGAAGGAGGGGGACATGCACTACTGAAGACAGAATCTCTCTTGGCCATGCATTAGCATCTATGATGGCTTATTTGAGTACCAAAGAATTGTGTTTATAATCCTCTGAATTATAATTAGAACAGGTACGGAAATAATTTTAAATAGCTGAAAATTATTATGTAAAATTCATGCATGGTGTCTTTTTAATAAACAACAACAAAAATCATTTAAATAAATGAAGCAATCGGCTCCAGGTGCTTGAATTTTCATTTAAAAAGTTGAGTTAGTCTTAACTTATTGATTTTGAAGCCACTATAATGAAGAATTAGTGAAGGAAATATTGCTTTTACTGTTTTCAGATAATGCTTAATGTTTTTGCAAATTATAAAATTTAATTAGCTATATAAATGCCAGAGGAACAAATAATGTGCTATTGTCTTGATATCTTTCCAGAAATTAGTCTTTTAAAACAAATTTGCCATATTAATCATCTAAAAATATTTTTGATCACTGAATTAATAGTTTGCAGCCTGTTTTCAGGTATTCATTGCCATAGGTGATTGCCTCTTAATTACTACATGGGCGCTTTCTATTCACTCTTATTAATTCATGTTTTCTGGCACAGTCCCAAAAGGCAGCCTTGCCCTATATCTTCTAATTACTTCTATAATTGAATTTGCCCACTTTTTCTAACCTATTTTTTAAACTGACTGTGTTTGTTCATGGTTTATTGTGTCTTTTTTGTGTCAGTTCTCTGCAAGCAGAATGTACATTGATTCTTTCCTCGTTTCTCATTAATTTTCAAGAGCTTTGCTGCATGTCTGTTTTTTCAGCCTGTCAGACCTATTGCTAGACCAAAAAAAGATTCTTATTATTAAAGGTTAGGTAAAATAGACTGAAGTTAATTAATTCATTAGTAACTCTGAGCCAATTACTGAATCCTTCTCTCATTTATATACTTGTTAACAAGACAGAGATGAGAAAGGCCTATTATAGGCACATGTCCTTCAGAAGTTGGGCAAACCCTCTGGAGCATATGCATTTAGTTCCACCAAAGAAAAAGAATTGATTCCAAAATGAAGACTTGAAGATCTAGCTGGCAAATACTTCATAACCTGATGGACCTTCTTGTGACCATCTAAACATTATTTTGGATTCTGGTTTTTGATCACAGGGAATAACTTTTAATGTTCAGCCTTCTGAAGTACATACATAATGTTTGAATATAAATATATTGACTTACCAACTTCCCTAGAATTAATTCATGGGATGTTTAGTAATAGTTGAACAAAGAGGACTTACCCATGCATATCTATGCAATTAAGACATGAGTTGCTGATTGTGACTTCACACAATTTTCTTGTATTGATAAATGCAAGGAGATATGTAGCTGGAAAAAATGATTTTTTCATAAATACTTTGCATCATATGAACCTTATATGAAAGCTGAAGTCATTCACAAGCTACAGTCTTATAAATAAACTAGGGAAGGTGTCTAGTGGCTCACTGATCAAGGTCAAATGTTTAAATTAATGACGTTAATGTTTACTTTAAGTATTGCATTCAATACCTGCCTTTTTTTTTTTTCTGAGGCTAAAGCATCACAAAACAATGTAGTCTTTCACTGAATTCAAAAGAATGTGATTCAGCTTGCAGTGCTGACATGAGGTTGTTTGTTTTTATAGAGTTACCAATACTTTACTGGGGAAAAATCTGCTTATCGTGAACTTTGTATATTCTTCAGTTCAGACTGTAATCATCATATCAGAATTAAGTAATATGTTGTAAGTTCTAAGCAAATCTTTTTGTTTTGTTTTCTTACAATTCAACAACTTGAGCTGAGATCACTAGAGTTAGCCTTTATAGCAATTCATTCCAATCATCTTGCAAACCTGGGCTGATAGCTAGATTCAGAGGGAAACAATGCTGAGATTGAGGAATATTATATGAGCATTTAAAAATAAGAGACAAGATGTGGATTTGGAAACATCTTCCAATCAGTCCTTATAGAATATGGATCCAAATAAATTTAACAAGAAGAAAAAAAGTGTTTGAACCATTGAGGACCAGAGACTTGGCCTAGTCCAGTCAATTACATTTTGAAGAAAACTTGGTCAAGAGTTTTAGGTTTAAAATGGTACAAGAAGGGTAGTTAGCAAATCATTTGGAAGTTCTACCGCTGTACTCTATGCCAGAAGCAACTTTTGGTGAATATCTTCTGTTACCACTTTGAAATAACCCTACAGTTATTTCAAACTTGAGAGACAATAGGAAGAAAAGGAATAAACAAATGCAGCATCTGAAAACATGCTCCTCACCTGTGCCCCATTTCTATTATAAAGTCTGGATATAATCACCATGCTGTACAGAAATGTTTGTCTGTTTGCCTCTGCATACCTTCTGGAACACACACAGCTTTCACACCACCGCCCCCCTTGCATGCCATACAGCTCACTGCAGAATTGGGGTCTTTATTATTCAATCTTCTTCATTCATCCTCTTCCTGAAATCAGTTAGGAAATAACTGTCTGATTGGAACTAATGATATCTTGATCAGATCATTATTATTTCTGGTGTGAAATAAATAAGCAATTAATTATGGGAGTGCTCTGGCTGCTCTGTAGTTAAAATAGCTTTGAGATTTGCACTTTAAATGATATTCACTTTTTCATTGTGTATGAATTATATGACGTGTGCTTGCCAAATTTAGTTGTGTATTTCTGGAATGGAAAGTTACTTGTTTTGAGAACTTTTCAAG
This sequence comes from Anseranas semipalmata, assembly GCA_013399115.1. Taxonomy (NCBI): domain Eukaryota; kingdom Metazoa; phylum Chordata; class Aves; order Anseriformes; family Anseranatidae; genus Anseranas; species Anseranas semipalmata. Next base: position 546,308 of record VXAA01000333.1, on the reverse strand, counting down.
TACATCTCTTGATTTATTTTAGTTATTGGCAGTTATCCTTAGGACTGTCTGTGAGACAGAGGGATAGACTCCAAATACTTGGATCCTTTCAGTAGAAACAGTGCAAACAGGTTTTTGAAAAATTTATGAGAAATGTAGTTGAACGTTTAGTTCAGAATTGTAATGAAATGAAATAAAAGTTTCCCTTAACACTTCATTTTTCTACTGATGAGCTGTTATTGGAATGAGTCCTATTGTATGTATTGAAATCATTTTTTGCCATTTTAAGGTGTATGCTATGGGGAGGGAATCACTTGTCTGCCCCTCACCTTATCACTTTTTGCAGTTTTGGCAGAGCTGTGGGCTTGTATTTGCTCCAACTGGACAGACCCTCTGATAAAGTCAGTAAAGTTTTAAGTAAATGAAATGCATTTCCATGTCATCAGTTGTGTTATCAGAACCAGGGAAAGTAATTTAGAGATGTTGAAATTCCAGATGCTCATCAAAGTGTGTTATGGGCTCTTTGATAACATGTATTGATGGTGACAATATTATCAAACTAAAGTAATGGAAAGTTGTGGTGATTACACTATGGAGAACAACTGCAACAGGACAGTAACCTTATTTTCATTTTTGTACAAGACAATACAACGTAGCTCTAACATTAGAAGCAGTTAAAAAAAATGCAGGGTTCGCTGTCTGAAAAGCTCCTAGTTTATAATGTCTTTTTTAGTTCTTGCATGTTTTATAAATTTATTTCCATCCTTTACTTATGTACTTTATGTTGTATTTGACTCTACTTCTGTCATATATACTGAATTGAAAAAAGCACTGTAAGCTATTCCCTTTCATAGTTATTCCTGCTCTTCTTCACTCAGAGTACCTTCTAACACGTCCTGGAAATATTCTTCTGCCTGCTGTTCTTATCTCACTTCACGTGAATGCATTTTGGCTTCTGCACAAGCCACTGTAGTGCTTTTTCCTTAATTCCATATCCTTTCAGTAGCTTCATGTAGCCATCAAGGAACTTGTAAAGATTCTATTGACTTCTAGGAACATGCTTGTTCCTTGTGGCATTTCCTTTAAATTATTATTGGTTCCACTTTGTAGAACATCCTGTGATCACAGTGAGTGAATATGCTGAATTGAAGTTGAAAATCGTAATCGTCATTTACATACAACAATGCAGAGATACTGAGATTTCATGTATGTGGCGAGGGAGGAGTGTGGCAGAGCCAGCAACATAGTACCTGCTGCCTGTTTCATAGTCCTGGGCTCTTACTGTTGGGCTTTTAGTCTTTTCTAGTACACAGTGATGATTAGATAGTAATATGGAGACATAAAAACATATGCATATTGATATAGAGAGTAGAATCTTATAATTGTTGGTTGATATAAAAGAAATGTTATAGAGGAAACATTTCAAAGTATTTTCTGCTACTTCTCATTAAATTAAGTAACATTGTTTAGTGTCTGGATATTAGGACTTTTTCTTGTGTATCAGAGACTTACTGGAAAACAAGTTATCTGGTTAAGTGAAACAGTGAACATTGATCAACAGCATTCCTGTTTTCCTATTTGTGTGCTCTTTGTTGACTTTTAATCTAATAGTATTTAGAATAAATAGGCAATATAGAATAAAACTGTAACATGTTAGAGGGAAGAAGGCCAAAACCGCATTCAAAGAGTCCCTCAATGAACACAGACAGTTTGCTGTCTCAGCTCAGCTACAAGGTAGGGAATTCAGCATCCAATGCTGGCCTTAGCCCAAAGCAGGGTGACTGAGCGCTAAGGGTTGTGTGAAGAAGTAGACCTTTCTTTCTGGATCCTGAAGGAAGAAGTTCATTAGCTCTTCCATCCTTCAGCACTAGAAGCATGGCAATAGAGAAACATATTTCTCTAGTTTTGCCCACCACTGCAGCAAGCTCAAGCATGGAATCTTGCAAATAAGGAGAGCAGTTTCTGTATTAAGATGTATTAGATAAGCTGTTTCTTAACTGATATTTCATTATCTCCCTGAGTGAGCTGCAAATATTCCAGAAATATATTTTCTCTTATTTTAATCCTGAAGAGGAGGAGGGGTTAATGAATGGTTGTCTCTTACTTCCAGTCCTGGTGCTAGTTCCTATATTTCAGAGTTCCAAACAGGCAAGAAGCTACATGGAATCTATTAACCTTTTAAAGCCTAAGACCATTCATGGTCTTTCAGGTCAATTTGTAAAAGCAGATAAGATATTAATTAATAGTAAAGAGAGAAAAGATATAAGTTCAAGTAGAAAATAATATAATTTTTAACACAAAGTTTTAGTGAAAGACATCAGCCTGGTAATGATCATGTGCACTTAAGGGGGACTGGATCAGTCCTTATGTTCGTAGCATCTGTTTTAGGACAACTAGAAATGTAATTGTGTTCCTTATGGGTATCCAGGCTGCTAACACAAAATCAATATGAGTAGTTATTATCTGCATGTTGGCATTATGTATTTTATATCTACAGTAAGTGCCACCACTCAAATGCCAAACCTGTGCTTAACATTGTGCCAATTGGCCTCCTCACTGATAAACCTTGACAGTACATTGTTCTCTTGTCAAGGGGCATTATCCTAGCAATTCAGCAAAAAATTTTCTTCATTTGGACAGTGCATCTTTCAGACATTCCCTTCTTCTATTGATTTGTTTTCTCCTGTCCCTTTCTCCTTCTTTTGTTTTCTTATCATAGCTTCAGGTTATTAAGTGCAAAGTATTGATGGGAATGGATGGTTTTGGTCGATGGAGAGCTAATGCATCCCTAATCCTGCCATTGTTATAGAGTTATGCTTTACTCTGGTTCCTGATGGGGGAAAAGGTGCAAAGCTCTTGATCCTAGTTTTATTTGTCACAAACCCATCCATCAATCAAGCACAAGCATGTCTGAATGCTGAATGACATGTGGGTCTCAGCTGAAAAAATTCGATAACACTGTATTGTCAGGTTGCTCACTCTTTTTTTTCGATAAGAAATACATTTGACTGAAATAGATAAGCATGCAACTACTAAAGACTTGAAGAGAGAGAGTGACATAGATGGACCAAAGGTTGTCGATCTTTGGTATTAATGATACTTATGAGTAAATAAAAGGGGGGAAGAAAAGCTCTACACATGCAACACGCCTAAATCCTGTAGGTTTTTTCATTAAGTTGGGGTTTCAAGTTTTCAGTCTGGACATATATTAGAGACTGCCACCTAAGTCCAAATGCTAATAGAATCTATGACTGAATTTATTTAAAATTTATATATAGGTTAATAAAGCAGGTATTTCTGAACAGTATTGTTTTAATATATGTTGATAAATCTGCCCATTTGTAATTTCTAAATGAGTATGAAGATATATATATGTATTATCCTTTTAGAATTTGAAATAATTTTAAAATATAATTATACTACACATACATCAATATTTTATGTTGCACAAGTGCATATGCACATCATTTCAAAAATGTCCTTTTTAATTGCAATTGTATATTCAAATATTTTTGGTGTCCCTTTATTCTAGTTCCTGAGTGATGTACATGAATACTTTATTGAAAGCTTGTCTCCTTATGTACAATTTTCTGTTCATACTTGCTTAAGATAATTGCATTTAGGAACTGTTAAAATATTCCCTCTGTACACTGTAAGTTTGGGAAATGTAATCAACAGATTGGAAAAATCTAGAAAATTCTTTTTATTTTCTTACCATAGAAGTAAATGTTCTAAAATGGAGAACTGTTTTAAATGACCTAAAAAAATCTATCAACAAAGGTAACAAAAAGGCAACCCAAATCAGAGGCTCTAAGATAAACATGATGTAGCCCCAAGTACTCGCACACTCTATGAGTAAGCCATTTTTTCTCCTCTCTGTGACTAGGGGCTACAAAACTGCAAAAATCAATGTGGGAGTGCTTTAGATTTGTTGGGTAAATTACATGTGCTTGGCTGCTCTATTGTATCTGGCCCATATTCCATACCAGATACTTTTAGATGGAACTGTCACATAATACATATACTCAATATTGATTTTTATAGATTTAACAGAGCTTGAACTGAACTCCATGGTAAGCAAGGAAAAACTTAAGAAGTGCAGTTTTTTGAAATTGGGATGAACACATAAATATAGAAATACTATTGAATGTTTGTGTCTGGGAATCTCCTGGCCCAGTTTTAATTTGGTATGGGCAAAGTCAGCACTAAGAAATCATAAACTCGTGGCATTGAATATCTGTTGGTTTATCTTCAATGTTTACTTTAATGATGATTTGATACTTATTTTGTGGATTTTTTTTTTTTTACATTTGTGCCAACATGAAGACATGAATAGTTATAAACATTTTTCAAAGACATTCTTTGTATTGTCTGAATACTGGATGATGCCAGATTAAATCCAAAATACTTCTGCTAGCGTCAAAAAGCACTTTGGAGCCTCTGTGCATATCATGACCAAATTATTTTAAATCAATTTCAGTACATGCTGTAAAGATCAAGATGCTCATTAATGTCTACATTTAGACATTTGAGTAGGTGGTTTCTTGTGGTCTCAAGTTGTGTACAAAGTTTTATTTAAAAAAAAAAAAAAAGATGTGATTTCAAGACTAAATATGGAACAGAAAATTTGGCTGCCTTTGAAAATATCCATGTTAGTTATCAAATATGAGGCAATCAGATGTAAACAGTTTGCTAGATTTTAGGTGACAAAAGCTAGTGTGACAGGACTGATAACATTCCTTAGTAAACCTGAAGAAGTCTAATATTTTCTCAGGTGAAAGCAAAAGCAAAGATATTTGTAACTTTAAAAAGTAAAGTAAGACTAAATGTGCAAATGTTAGTTTGCTTTTATCATATTTGTGAACAGTGTATTACTAACAGTATGTGTTTAAGTAATCACATTTTTAAATACGGGTTTCCAGAGTCATTCATGATCAGACAATAGTTGCTGTAGCCCATAGAGAAGAATCACAGTTAGAATTACTTGAAAAATGTGAAGCCAGAAGTCTGACTTCACGTCCATTCAGGCACCAGTGCCACTGAAACCCTGCCTGCACTTTCAAAGTCATGACCCAGCCTGCACTAAGTGCAGTAGCTGATACCAGTAACTGATACTAGTTGTAACACAGTTACAGGAAAAACATACTGCGTACGGGTCCTGTAGTGAAGGACTTCTGGTCACTGCTGCAGCGAGGAATGCTGAAAAAGTATTTACAAGAAAGAGAGAAAATAAGTCTTAAATTTCAGGAGGATGCTTTCACATGACTGACTCTGCTCCTTGTTCCTCACCTCTACCCTGACCTACTGGCATGTCTGCCTACTTAGGGCTTTGAATGTGTGGAGAATAGGCAACATGCGGTCCTTGGGCTATAGGCACTCTTAAAAACATCCAGCTTGCACCACTTGCAATTCAGAATCCTAATTATAAACTTTAAAAGTCTCCTTATAGTTTTGTTGTATTTAAAAATTACAGGACATGTCCTCAGCCAGTGTTAATTGATATAATTCCAATAACATTCTTGTTAGGACAGCAGTTTCCACTAATGAACATCCAGCTTTGTATCTCTATGAGCATTCAGATGTGGTAATCAGACCAGGCAGCCTCGAAGAGTAAAGCGGAGCCTTGTCAGGGGGCCTCCACTTTAAAACTTTGCCTCTTAGTGTGTCAGTGCTTGATTTTATTATTCTAAGGGCATTTTGATAACCCCTCTGTGTTTGGGTCTTCATGGTGCGAAGGTCTGACTAAATAATGAGGGTACTTTCTCTTTTATCTTTAGAGGGAGGATTTCCTTATTACTGCTGATAATATGGGTCAGATTTTCAAAGGTGTTTTAACTTCACCTCTGTGTTTGTTCTGCATAAACACTTGCAATTGCTTTTGTATCCAGTCACTCCTACAGATGAGCATTTACCATTATTTTGATATGCAAGTGATACTTGTGCATGTGTTCTTCTGTCTTATTTCTATACATAAATATACATGGGCACAAGTGAGTATCATGCTTTTACATGGCGTTTTGAAATGTTCAATATTAAATGGACTGGACAGTAACACCATTTGCATTCTCAACATATATGTTGGGCTTGTTTTGCACATTGAGGGGAAAAAAAAAAGAAGATTGTGAGCCTTTTCCTATAATTTTGTACTCTGTCTCATGTGACAAGGGGCCATGAAAGGTCCATGATCATATGTGAAATTCACGGTAAATGAAATGCCTCTCTATATCCTAATGCTGCCTGTGGTACTACATAGTGGTACTGATCCTTCCTTTTTATGAAACACAAATTAGTTATATGAAAAGGAATTTTAACATTCACAAAACCGCTACAGCTGTGCTCCTTCAACAATAAAAAAGGCGTACAGAAACAGTTGTTACTTATCCTCCTTTGAAAGAAGAATGCATGCAGATAGGGTGTCATCAACAAAAAAGTGCACTTTATGTTCCAGAGTTCAATTCTACTCATGGAGCCTTAGCCATTTAACACCATGACTTCTGACTGCTCTCTGCCTGCGAACTGGATGCCAGTAATAGAAATGCGCTGTTGTACCTTAATGGCAGCTATGCTATGTTTTCAGTTTACTCTCGGGTGATATAATAGAGTCCCCTGATAGTATGCTTAGACACAAATCAACTGCTGAAGTGAATGACAGTATCATTGTTGGCATCCAGTATATATTAGAAGTCAGCACAAGTATCATGTTGGTGCATGTCTAGTGGACATCCAGGACCACTCAAGAGGTTAAGGATGTTGTTCATCAACTGGGAACACAACTTGAGAAATGTAAAGCCAAGGGAATTAGAAAGAAAGGGCAAAACACCATATGATTTCTCTGTTTAAGTGCCATATGGCGTCTCTTTAAAATGTATAGTACTAGGGAAAAAGGAGATTAGTGGAAAATGTAAGAGCTGCTTCATAGGGCCCTAAGGACCAGCAGTTCAAAATGCTATAGTGTCCAGACAGCCGCGCCTGCATCTTAAGGAATAAATGATGTTAAGCTAGAGAAAACGATGCATGCAGTACTTCTTGTTAGCCTGACACACATCCCAGAGTGGAATGATCAGCACAGCACCGTTGCATGATTACTACATGTGTATGTTGTACTCTACAACCATGGCTGCCGAACAACTGTGTGACTGCTGAGTTAGCGCGAGTGCATGTAGTCTGCAGCTGAGGTGACAAATTGTAGTATGACTTTAGTGGCTTGCTACAAAGAGAGGTTGTTGAGATCAATTACTGTTTTCTTAAACTGCCTCAAACTAAATTTTAGCTATTACAGATACATGCTATTGCTTTACATCTTCATGTTTGTTTGGTGGGATTTTATTTGTAATGAGACTAATTGCTGCTCCACACCCTTGCAGCACTGTTGTATCTTGTGCCATTACTGCTCCAGGCAAACAACAATTGCCTGTAATTGGGTTCTGACCTGGTTTGAGCAAAAAAATTATTTATATAGATATGTGTATATATTGAATATATATTAACATATATATTCGTATTTTCAAGTATATATTTATATGTTGGTTTTCATCTGAATGAGCTGAACTTATTCAACTGAACATGCAGCCACATGAACATAAAACCACAAAAAGTAGGGTCTGGTGTTAAAGTGTATTTCCAAACCAACAATTTTAAGAAAAAGAATCTAGCACAAAACCCTTGCTTAATTTCCACATAGAGATTTAGTTAGTTTTCAAAAACAGGAGGAAAATAATTGACTGGTATGGATTTTTCAAGCATCTCTAAATACTGTGTTATGAATTTTCTTGCAGTACCAAAAGAGTTATTTCTTCATTTAGCACATGCGAAATTTTAAAGCTCTATTTATTAAATACGAATATATATATAT
>VXAA01000333.1:472004-488221 GCA_013399115.1 Anseranas semipalmata | reverse complement strand
GGCCTCACTCCCGGGGGCGGGGGGGGAACGGACACGACGACCGCGGGGATGAGGCCCGAGCCGCGGCTCTCAGCAGCGGCCGAATCCCCGGGATTCAATCACGGAGCCGGTGGCGGGCGGCGANGGTCGGAGCTTGCTCGACACGAGGGGAAAGTCCTGCTCTCTCTGGCCATCTCCCTCCTCTCGTAACTTTGCGACGTCTCCCGGGCGATGCACGCTGTTCCATACATGCTCCGGCTACGCTCATTTGTAAGCACACTAAAGACAAGCTAGCATAATCGTTCCCCGGGCTGGCAGGGTGCCTATCGTGTACAGTATAGTGTTTGATGTACTGTATCTCATACCACTGCAAGCTAAGAGACAAGCGAACATAGAGTGCCCAGTTACACAGGATTTAATTACAGCGGAATGCATTCTCCATGCTGATTAGGAGAAAAATCAATCGGGGGCTTATTTGCCACAATGAACCAATAATAAAAAAAAATAATAAAAAAAAACAATTTATTAGAGCAATAATCTCAGCCCCCAATGGTCTAAATATTATTGTTTCAATTGCATTGAGGGAATTCAAACTGAAAGTGTTATACAGAGAGCATCAGGGAGTCCTTTCCCATGAATTCAGCAACTTTCCAGGGGCTTGCTTGCTGGCTCAGAAACCTTTGAAATAGGGGGCTGCGTTCCCCCATTTCAGGTCCAGGTGTCTGGATCACTGTATTACCTACAAGACAAGAAGCTCTGTGGTCCACAGCTGTCTGTGCCAAGAGGCAAACATAGTACAGAGCTTCCCACTTGGTCTTACAGATTTCCTGCTTTCCAGTGATTTATATGTGAAATTCCTAGAAGAGAGGAGGCCACACAAAAGATCCCCAAGCCATGGGCCGTGATAAATGCCTTGCTGTAATATAGCTGGAAAAACACCATGTGATGTGCCAAAAATCCCCTGCTAGGGATGGGGTAGAAAAGCATCCCCGCGGGAGGGTGCTGAGCCCCGAGGCTGGGCTGGGACGCGTGGGGAGGCTGGGGGGGCAGTGGTGCCCTCGCTTCCCCTCTCCCACACGAAATCTCTCCCTTGTTCTCTTGCCAGAGCTGCAGTTCCCAGGGGGCTCTCCTGGGGAGTTGGGGGAGTCTCAGGGGGTGCGCAAGGGACACAGTGCTGGTGGGCCAGGTCACACCAGGAACTGCAGGGTCCCCAAGAGCTTGAAGTCTGTGACTCAAGAGATTCTGGTTTTGCTTTACAGCTTTCTGTAACTCCAGTCATCTCTGTCCCGAACCGGAGAGGACCTCATTTCCTGCTCAGTGCTCTGCCAACCACAAGGTCTTTTAATAAGGCTGCCAGGGGTGCCTGGCTGCGGGAAGGACAGTCAGTGTTTGTCACCAGGGAATGAGCTGGCATCATAGCTCTAATCTGAGTCAACAACCTGGCTAGCCCTGAGCATGACTTCATAAATCATGGTATCTAATTGAAAAGCACATACTTATATGTACAGGGCTGTTCAAAAAGAATGCAAAAAATAAAATGTAACAAACACTTCTGTTCTTCCCACTGGCCTACTAATCAGTCACCTGATTGTTTCAACTTTCATGCGGAAAAAGAAGGGAAAACATAAAACCATCTTGTATAGCCACAATAAAAGCACAAATGAAAAAATTCATCTCTTAATGAGAGGCTTAGCCTTTTTCTAACACATCTCTAATAACAGGAAAACAATCTTTAAGTGTTTTTAATTTAAATTGTTTTCACAGTTAATTCAAAATTGCTGAATAATATTATTAAGTGTCTATGTATCTATTTGGCATTGAGGCATATGATATTTCAAAGCAATTGAACCACTTTTGAAAGGAGAAAGGGTCCTTTACAGTTCCTGTATTCACTTTTTTTAATGTTGTTTAGTACACATATGCCAGTCTTCCTTTTTCTCTTCCTTCCAGTAGAATGAAAATAAATCTGCGACGAAAGATTGGTTACATGCATTTTGCTTGCACACACAAATCTTCTGCTTTATTTTTTCCCCCACAGGAGCTGAGGGATATCCTTGTGGCAGAGACATCTCCGCAGCTCCGTCCCCTCTGCCATCTCAGCCCTGTGAGTGCAGAAGCGCAGAATGAGTGCAGAGCAGTGGCTGAGCAGCATTGAATATTCATATTTAACTCTTCAAATAACCGAAGATACTTCAAAACCATGTGTGAGACAAAATGACATTAAACTTTCAATCATTAAACCTCTGTTTAGCTGTACTCCAGAAATGAGCAGTTCATAACAGACCGGGAATTCTGATTGACAGTTTGCCATCAGAAGCTCTTGAGTAAGATTTTTCCACGGGTCTGTGCTGCCTTTTGGAAGATGCTATTTCAAGTATAGGAGCACGAGAAAAATTTGCATAAAAGCTTCATATATAATACATGATTGCTTGGAAACTAAGCAGCAGCAGTTTTTCCCTTATTGTTTTAGGAATAAAGAGTGTGCTTTGTTTTCTTGTTTACTCAGTGTGCTCTCTGATCCCTTGATGTGTTTCAAGAGTTTTCTGTCAGCATCATGAGACCTTGCTTACCTGGTAAATTTAAGTGTGAAATGATCAGCGCTCGAAGTGCCTGAAAAAAACAAGTTACAATGTCTGACAACTTTTTTTTTTTTTCTCTTGTTAAATAATATTTCATGGTACATTAAATGGGTTATGCAGCCTCTTCTGAAGAGACCAAAGCAACGTACTGCCGCATACTTAATGTTTTCATCAAGTAGCAGTTCTTAAAAGGAAAAAGGCTGAAGGCAGCCTGGAATCCTTCCTTGAGCCTTTTCTCAGTTTGTTCTGAATTTGATAAGAAATAATTTGGAGACAGATGTAGAAAGAAAATAAATATTATTTCACAATAAACCTCTTAGCGTGTCATTTGTGATCACAGGCAGATACTAGAAATGCTACTCGTTAAATCCATTGAATGTTACTTTTCCAGAAGTTGAAATGTTTTTAGCCAAACTGGTTTCCTGATGGTAGCTTCGGATGCAATAGCTAGAGCCAGAGTAGCCCAAGGAGAGAAGCAAACAATTAAAACATTTACGTATTTGATTCTTGATAGACATCTCTACGAGGTAGCTTTTAACATTTTTTTTTTCTTCTTAATTTTTTTTTTTCAGTAAAGAAGGATAAGCTTGGAGTGCCCAGTCACCGTGGTAACTGCCAGAAAAATTCTCCTGAAGTTTGAAGAGGTCAGCTAACGGGGTCAACAACTCTGGCCACTTTCTGAGCTGGGGCTGGCAGGCTCCATCCTGCGGCTGGGGCGTTAGCGCAGGCTGAGCCCTGGGAGGTGGGCCATTCCAGCTCTGATATAAATTTTTTGAGTCAGTTCACGGCCTGGACTCTCCAGGTGGCCTCCAAAATCGATTGTGACCTTGTGACCCTGTCTAACGGAGGCATAGCATCCAACCTAAGTAAGGATTTAGCCAGGAACGACAGCTTTCCGCTGAGTGTTATTGGGGACAGTACAAACAATTTTGGAAGCAAGGAGGTAGGTATGAGGAGTTGAGGTCATTAAAAACATATTAAAAAACAATTTTAAAAATCCTCAATAGTGGAAAGTTTTTATTAGCGTTACTCCTTAAATAAACTGTTCTGGCAAGGACCTTTTTTTCTTCCCTGACAATATTGTATCAAGTATTTCAGTGCATTAATATATCAAAATTTGGCACTTTAGATATTCCAAACCTAACTAATATTTTGTCTACCTCTGGATTTTGAACTTGTAAATGAAGCTGGCAGACGTGTGATGAAACAGAATTCTGTGAAGCATGTTTTTTTCCCTTAATATCACAAAACCCAGGAGACTGCTTATTAAAGTGGGTTATTTATTTTAGGAAGTAACTTCTCAAATATATGTGTTCTTTTTAGACTCTAGAAGCTCCTAATTGGTGTAATTTTATTTTTAAACTGGGAAATTAAGTCACATTCAGAATGACATGGAATGAAAGTATGAGTTTCACAGGCTGGTTCCTTCACTGATTTGTAATATACAAACCACAGATTTGGTTACAAGTTTTTGTAGAAGAAAATTGTCATCATGCTAAGATCATATTTATACAGAAAATTATATTTTCCCTGTAAGATTTTAAGCAACAAACCATTGAGGTGGTGCAGGGACAGGGGGAAGCTGCTGCAGAGGTCTGATTTTGTTAAAACAAATCTATAAACATGCCCTTCTGAGCAAGTGGCTTTGCTGTTGTGCTCCCGGGTAACACTGTCCTGGTTTATTACCACTTCTACAAAACCTCAGCTCTGCACACATTGCTCACATGAGTAATCGGTAGTCATCAGGTGAGTAAGTGGAACTACATGGAGGAGCAAAGTCCAGTCTCCAAGGTGGAAAACGCTCTCGAACTTTGAGTGACTTTTAAACCGCTCTGAAGGAAGAAAATTGCATTAATGTTTGTTCCCAGTCTTGGAAAAATTACACAAACTTATCCCAGCGGGAATCTTGCCCAAACACTTCTTGTGCCTCGCAGGAGAGGGCCTGGCTCTGACGTCCTTCTTCCCATCACTCACCTGCGGAGCAGTTCCCCTCAGGTCAGAAGGCTTGTGCAGAGATGGGACTATTAAATACAACTCAGAACGAGAGTCTGAGCTACTCTTCACACTAAATAACGTGGTACTGCTGGGAAGTCCCATTCGTTACAACAGCAAGAGTCTCTAGCTTTTACTTGTGGTAAAACCTTGCGCTGCACAAAGCCCCCGGAAGCAGCGGACACCTGTTGGCCAAGGTCCTGCCTCTTGTAGGGCTGGAATAATCTGCCCAGTGTGATTATTTGAAGAACAGGAGTTCAATTGCTACAAATAAGAAGGGGGGCAGAACTGTGCTGTAAAATAATGTAGGGCTCAGACCTGCACACGCAGATATCAGTGGCAACACTCTATTTAATTCCATCCTAAATACTAACTGTAGTTTGTTGCTGCTGATTTTTAATAGAACTATGCTGAAAACAATTTATTCACATTAGCAAGAGTGTTGATTCAGGGGAGTGCCTTGTATGACTAAGCTTGGAAAGACAGAGCTCACAGTCCTCAGTGAGGACCAGTGTATTTGCTCGGTTTTTAGAAAAAGCGTTTAAAAATAGGAATTGTGAGCAGCTGCAAGGTGAATCCTCAGTATTTTCAAAAGTATCTGCAGATTTTTTAGCAGCTTTTTTTTTTTTTTTTAATATTCATATCTCCTTTGTAATGTGTGCATACAGTGCCCCAGCTCTACCTGACAAACAGGGGATTGCTTCTAAAACAGGTGATACAACCATTGCATTGGAATTTTTGGACTAAAATTGCCCCAAACTTTCCCAAAAGCCTCATGCTTGGAACAAGGAATCATTGGCAGAGGGAATGACAAGGGGATCTCAAGAACTTTTACTTGCTGCAAAGTCTTTTGAGTTGATATCTGTAGATCCTATCGAATTTATAATCAACTGAAAACCTTCAAATGTCACTTGAAAGAGGTCCTGGGTTTGCATCTTTGTAACTCTTCACATTTTTCTGTTGTTCATCTCTAGCGCAACTGGGATGTGGAGTGTGTTAGCAGTAGCTGCAGTGGGACTGTTCATCCTCCTCATCCCCTTCAGCTCCATGAAGTGCTCGCTCCAAATCATTTCATTCCATAACATATTTTCTGAAGTGCAGGCTGCTTTAGTTTTAGCAGAATGATATACATGAGTGGGCTTAATACAGCATTAGAGACGAACGGTCAGAATCACCAAGGGTGCTGGACTGGTAGTTCCCAGCCTTTATCATATGGATCACTGATAATCCATGGGGCCTTGGGAAGTTTGCTGCAGGTGGTCTGTGGAACTGTATAAAATAATAACGTTCATAGTCTTCAATTAAAATCTTGATGAGAAGAGTGTGTGGCAGTCTGCACTCAAGTCTGAGAGCTGGGAGTGATCTCAGCCAGCCTGAAAGGTCTGAGGATGTCTGCTTTGCATGAATGTGTCTCAGCCTGTGGTCCATCAGGCATTAGAAAGTATTTTGAGAATGCTTTCAAATTAAACACATGTGCGGTAAATGAACATGCCTTCTCACTCATGCAAGCAAGCAAGCAAAAGAAAACAACAACAACAAAAGGACTTCAAAACAAAATGAAAAAAATAAAAGTAATAAATTAACACTGAAGCCTCTGCCTAGTTTGTGTTTGTTTGTACCTGAAAACCACATTTCCAGCTCTGCACAGAGTGGGAAGCACTGCTCTGGAAAGCACCGCCTTGCCACGGCCCGGAGCGGGGCTGCTAAAGATCTGCGCTAGCTGGAGGAAGCAGCGAGGGCAGGCGGGCACTCGGGACTTACAGGTGCGCTGCCAGAAGGTCCTGAACAAGTGCCGCATTTCCTTCGCCTTTTACCTTCCTCTCTGCTTTAAGTGTGCGCGTGGCTGGCGTGCAGAGGAAGAGTCAAACTAATTCTGATGCTTTTCCCTATTCTGGGCAGACTAAGTCAGAGAAAGCACTTAGAGCAGCCTTTGTGGAAGGGTTACAATGTAGGTTGATACTTTAGGAGCTATAGGAAGTTCTTAATCCTTCACTGCCTACGGGACTGTCATTTATAGACCTGCTATTGTCTCATCTTTTATAAGGATGTTTCCTTACATTAAGGTTCCAAGAGCAACCGGACTTGGCCATTGTTCACAGCTATTTCAGCTTGTGGCTTAATGCACATCTAATATTCTGTTTATGCTTTCACTGCTCTCCTACACAGCAGACTGTACCTTCACACTGGTTTAGGTGACATCATTCTCAAAACACTCATTCCAGTGTTTTTTTTTTTTTTTTTCCTGATCTGTCTGTACATCTTGATTTTGCATTAACCTAGGTTATTACAGGTAACATAGTATAGCATGTGGAACTTTATGCATTTAGTTGTTCATTTCGTGTTCAGTTCTTGGTTGAAGAATTGCCACACAAACATACTTCTTTCTTATAAAAAAGCTTCCATGTGTTAAATTTCCACCCAGTCAAATTCTTTATATATATATGTGTAATCTAAATTAAAGTATCTCTTGCCATATAACAAGAATGAATTCGGCCAGGAGCAGACAAAATGGAAGTGTAGATTATTTTGGTTGTATAAAATTTAGCTCAATGTTAGTGGTGGCTTAATTACAGGTTTTTTATTTTTATTTTTATTTTAAATTGCTATTCATACAGACAACCTGTTTTCCCCTTTGATTTATCTCCAGATCAGCCCCCTTCAGCACCCCATTTCTGGCAATCTTAGCAACACATGGGGTCTGGCAGGCTTCTGCAGACATTTCCATCCTCCTTGCACTGCTCTTTCCTCTGCCTTGTCACACCAGCCCTGCAGCCTGGTGTTTCTCAGAATCCCTCAGCAATGCCTTTCCTCTGTAATCTGCCCCATGGCAGCTCCAGAATCAGATGCTTTCATCAAAGTTTTTCAAATGATTCTAGAAACAGGTGCTGAAATAAAGGCAGGTGATCTGCTGATGGGGTGATGTTCTGCCAGTGCCTTCCTGCCCTGCCTTGGGTAAATTACAGACCTTCTCTAGAGCTCAGCTCTGTGTCCGTAAAATATTAATAATAATAATTTTGCAAAGTGCTTTTATATGCCTGAAGAAATTGATGTAAATCAAAAGCTACCTAGATTTTATCAAACATAACTCTGCCTAACACTCCCCACCTTTTCTACTGCTGTCTTAGCTGCTGAAGCTTTGCCAATAAGCCTTTCAGGGTCAAGATTTTTGTTCATGCCTTGTATAAAGTGACATTTGGGCTTTTAAATTACCCTTGCGTTCATAACATACATAGCAGTGCTGATATATATTTTTTCCCCATGCATTCTCGCTTTGCTGAAACCCCCCTGAACAAACTACACCCAGACTGATGCCACACAGCCTCCGAGTGCCCGGTCACCCTTGCGTGCTCCAGGCAGTGTGTAGCTTTATCACGGCCATCGGTGGGGCAGTGCATATCGAAATGTGTGATGTGTTCCTTCCTGATCCTGAGTTACGCCTCGCTTAGTGGTCCTTCTTGCTGTTTAGTTGCTCTTGTAGTTTCCAGTTATGTAACCCATCTCGTTTTGTGAATATGTGAATTTAACAGCTGTCATTGTCAGCAGTGG
The DNA here is from genome assembly GCA_013399115.1 of Anseranas semipalmata. Taxonomy (NCBI): domain Eukaryota; kingdom Metazoa; phylum Chordata; class Aves; order Anseriformes; family Anseranatidae; genus Anseranas; species Anseranas semipalmata. The sequence goes on along the minus strand of VXAA01000333.1, from coordinate 480,125 downwards.
TGGTGCGGTTTCTTTTTCTTTTTTTTTTTTTTTGGCAAGCTGGCATTACTCATCAGTCTCATGGTAGTTTTGTTTGAAAAATGCTTGTGTTAGAAAAAGTGGATTTATCAGCTCAGCACTGTATGGTGCTAGCATGCAGCACAACAAAAGACAAGTGCTCATTTCAGTAACGCTTGCAGCATTTCATGGGGCCCCCAAATAGGCTGAACAAGGCTTCTCTGGCAGCTAAACCCAAGTACAGTGGGAAACTGTTAAAGTGGCAGTGTCACTGCCTGGAAAACAGGTTCTGTTTTCTGCTATCAGTTATTGCTGCATTCTGTTTTTTTTTTTTTTAATTTGTTTGTTTGTTATTATTTTTTAAAAGACTACTTACTGCATTAGGAATTTCACTGAATATTGGAGAAAAAAGAGACCCAACCGAAAATGTTGTGCTCTTAAAAGTGATTTTTTTCTCAGTGTTTCTTGGAGCACAGACCAAACTGTTAGTCTGTCATTTTCAAAGTGGTTCTGTCATACGGGGGAAAAAAAGATACTTGTGGCTTTTTCAAGTAATACTATAAAGTCGGTCATGTTGCAGCCCTTCAAGGAGATCTCATTCCCTGTTTAAATCAGTTTATTTTCAGAATGATTTGCTGCACATACAATTTCTTTCAGAACTGCTCTTCCAGAATGCAAATACAACCTGGAGAGTTTTCTGTATTTAATTGAATGTGTCAGATGGTTAAAATCATGTTTTAAAAACAGTGTTACATACTGCAAATGTGTCAAACCATATGTTCATAGATATTTAAAACAAATGCATTTTTCAGTATTTATTTATTCTCTCTGTTTGCCCTCTGTACAGATGGTGAAGATAAACTAGTAAATTTCATTTTGGCTTACGAATTGTCTTTCACATTTTCAGGCAAGATGCTACAAAGCCTGTGTGACAAACATCAGTGGGAAATACCTGTTAGAAGAAATCTTTGCCATTAGATGTATAGTAAGATTTATAAAAGGTTCAATTTTATAAAATGCAAATTCTGGACTAATTGTTCCTCTAAAAGCCTTTATGATCTACGTAGCTGCATAGTTAATCTGCTACCCAGTTCTCGTCAGGTGTCCAACAGGAGTCAGAGCTGGATAAAGCATGTCTTTATAGATCTGTAAAAATTACATATATTTACATACATACAAAACGTTCATAGCTTTTGTTTGCTCAAATGTGGTTATTTACCATAACATACACCCAGACAAATGTATCTAAGCATGGATACTTTTAAGACTGCACAAAAGGCAGTGGCATCTGCGGGTGGAAGCACACAAACACGATGGTGTTGCTGTGCGTTCACCTCCCACACGTGTGCGTGTTCCAGACAATACTGGGCTGCGTGGGAGGAACGGGTGCACACCATTCCCACCTCATCCTGTTCACCATGGAAAGAGGCGGCTGCAGTGAGCTGCCTGCTCTCTGCGAGGACAGAGGTCTGAGTTATCGGTGGCTAGACAGCCTGCAACACCTCAGGCAGAGGCACAGAGACCTTACCATAAACGCACGCTGGCATCATGCTGTGCCTGCGCATACAACACGCGGACCCTTTGGCCTCCACATCCGCAGTGTGGCATCCACGAGGCAGCAACCACGCAGCAGCCACTGCTGTGTACCAAGAGCTTGCTGTGATTAACCCATCGGGTTCACGCTTGTCCAAGGACAGCGCTGCGGGAGCTGGTGAGATGTTTGCACTTCAGGACCCACAAAGCTTGGTACCTCTTGGAGTGTTTCTGAACTATTACGCACAAATTGGAGACCCTTGGTCCTTAGACAGACCAGGCACAAATAACACACCAAAATGATGCTTTAGGGAGGCAAGGCAGATGTTCAGGACTTCCTCCTCCCTTGACTGGAGTAAATCTGAAAGCCATAGAGAGGCAGCCAGTGCAGGCTGGGGTGCAAGGCTTGGTTTAAGACCTCCCATCACTGATACACCCACGCCCTCTTCTTGCTACCCACGGCTGCTTGCTGGCTGCCCAGGGCTGCTGGTGAATGACATCTCCTTCATGACCACTGTACCCGCACGGCTGTAGCTCATCCTCTGGCACCTGGCTGAGCACTGAGGGCCAGGTACACTGCAGGACCCCCGTGTAAGAATGTCACCGAGGCATGTGATCAGAAAAGCCAAGAAAGGGTGACATCCCTGACTGTGAAGGTGGGGGTGGCTGTTTCGGTACAAAACATGGGGGGAAATGTTTCTCCCACACCTACCGCAGCCAAGTCGCGGTCGTTGACTTGAGTGACAGGGGAATGGGAGACTGGGATGTCTCAGCACAAACTCCCCTAAGCCTTGGCTTGATGGGTGAGGTCTTGAACACAGCCAGAGCCTGTTACATTAAAGGCTTTGTAAAAGCAACAGTGCCAGGCTAAAATCCACCTCCCACGTTACCAGCAGCCCCGGCAGGTGTAATGCGATCCGGGCAGCCCAAGCCAGCGAGTAAACAAACGGCTGCTTTCTGCACAACTTGCACCAGAGAACCTCTCCCAGCAGGGAATTAGGGTGGATACTGGTTCTAAGTGAGCTGTGCTGCTATGGAAAAATCTGTGACCATGGGCAGTCTCATGTGACTGTTAATTCTTCTTATGTCACACAGGTTTTTCCCTCTACACCCAAAATGTAGTAGGGGAAAACTGCGGGGAAAAAATACCCTAATGGGCCTGTAAAGTTTAGTGGGACTGGGCCTGATCCAGCAACTTGAGCTTCAGTGGGGGTCTGCTGCTGGGTTTCCCTAAGCCAGAGAAAACAATCCCACTGCTTCAACACTGCCAAGCCAGTCAGCGACATTTAATGTTGCCTGCAAGAGCTGCTTCCTTGCTCTTCCGTTAGACTCCATCTCCAGTGAGCCACATGAACCAAAGGGCACTGGTCACTTTCTCCTCCTCCAACGTCAGCGTTTTCCCAGCTGTGGTGAATTCCCCCTCCCTTCACGGCTGAGGTAAAATGGTGCATCTCTAGCAGCAGAGCCTGGACCTTGATGACCGCGGTGGGCTTGGCAGGCCCCTTGCAGCGCACAGGCCGCGGGCGCACCACGCTGAGGTAGCAGCCATGCAGCGCTGCTCCCGTGTTTCTGCTCCCCAACCCGGGTCCCATCCTGCCCCAGAAAGCCTCCCCCCTCCCTGCCCACGCTCCGGTTCCTCATGAGTTATGATAACATATAAGCAGCTTAGAGAATTCTTATCGGAATGAGTTGAACACAATGCGACGTTTAACTCTTAATGACAGCCACCTCTGACTGTGAGTGGCATATTATAAATTATGTTTGAACTGGATTTTTTTTCAGAGGCAGATATTCCCTCTGCCACCCAGCCAGCCCTGCAAAGTTGCACTTGTGGCCTTAATCCCACTTGGATGTGTGCCCCGCTGCCTCCACTCTCCGTCACTTGGGTACTTTAGTATTCTTGAACAAGTGAACAATCTTTGTTTCTGTACCTTATTAGGCCAAAGACCATAGCAGCTAGCGATGGCATCAGCAGGCCCTGCAGGCAGGATTCTCTGCAGACACAGCCAACCTCCAACAAACCCCTTTTTATCCTCCTGTTTCTAGGAAGAATTATGATGGTGGTGCCCTGCTGTTGATCAGTCAAATCTGTGGTAGGCCTAGAGATAAGTCCTGTAAGTGTGGTGTACTGTAAAACAGCGGCTCCCATTCATTAGTAGCTTGTGTGTAATAAACCACCAAAAGGAGGGGGTTGGGGCGGGAGAGGGGAAGAGCAGCTGCAGCATGCAGGAACAAACAACACAACTCATTCTTGGGAGCCAAAACTTTCTAATTTGCTGCTGGGCTGCTGGGAGCACTCAAATTCTTTCTGATAATGCGCTTGTGCCCTCGGTGTCTCTCCCCACATTTCCCGAGTTCTGCTCTCCAGAGGTCCCCAAGTCTGGGACCAAAAACGTAGCTGCTGTTGAACTGGGAGGAGGAGGGGAACACAGCAGCCACCCAATGTTTGCAGACTCCGGCGCAGCAAAGCGGTGGACTCGAGACAAGTCGTCCTGCCCGGGAATGGCCGTTGCACGTATCTGCTCATGCAGTGGGTAAACAAAGCATCACATGGGCTGCAGAGCAAGCACGAGACGCGTCGCAAACCCATACGTATCTGAGGCATGCAGGAGGGATAGAGTATTTCAAACGTTGTTATCGATTTAGAGCCTGGTGGAATATTTAGGAACTTTTATCTCCCAAAGGACAGAAAAAAAATAAAAACAAACAAACCTCCAATCAATATTAATTGCAAAATTATTTGGCTTAATTTCTACTGTTTTTTCCACAAGTTTCAGTAAATATTTACATGAGCATAATATTTCCCCATTGCCCTGTGTTGGAAACTGCTCGTAGGCATGTGCATTTAAATGGCATTTGCTAAGTATTATGTAACATATTGCATCTGTTGGGATCTCAGTAGTCACTAATGCTTGCACAGCTGTGAATATGTTGGTGCTTTAGGGGCTCAGCCTTGGACCCGACTGCCTGTAGAACATTTCAGACCAGAAATTAAAATTACTGCAAGTGTTGCAGAACTGCTCTCATAGAGCAAACCTTTGTGCTAAAGCTTGTACTTTCACAAGAAAGGGAAATTAATTTTGGATAGACACTGCTCTGAAGGACCATTATTCCTTTTCAGGAGATCACAGTGAATGCTTTTTCACAGTGATGTGCCAGGCTGTGATGGTGCTTGGACTGTCTCCTGACATATCTATAGACAAGAGCTACTTAAATGGCAAATCCAGGCTTGGGCCAAAAACTGCAAGTAGTCTTTATGCAGACAGGCAAAGTCTCAGACGTGAGGTTTTCCAGTCTCCTGCAGGAGATCGGCATGCTTTCTCTTCCCTGACCTCCTGGGGAGCCGTGCTGTGTGTTGCCTGAGTCTTAACCTCTGCAATGAGAGGTGCTTCTCCGGGCTGCTTCTCAGTCAAGGTACCAGTGGGTGGAGGCAAAGAATCCCCCAGAAGCCCAAGCATGCATCCACCAGCTGGTGTTAGCTAGATCTGGGCACAAAACAGTTCTCACATCTTCTGAAAGCTTAGATAGCGAAGGAACTGAAACCGGCTGCTTACCTGCACTATTTGCTGTGTGAAAGATTTCCAGCTAGAGTTGCAAACAAGGAGGATTTTATGGGACTCTGTCCATGACTTTTCAAATAAACATGCCTGCTAATTGCTGTGTGTCTTTACCAGATATATATAAGCAGATGGGCCTGTAGCAGACAACTGGCAATTGGAAAACTCCAGCACTGGTCTTTGTGTATTTCACGTGCAATAATGTTGTATGTTACACACTGATTATCAAGATCAGAGCACTTTTTTTTGACTGACCTGGTCACCTGATAGTAGGCAACACACAACAGTTACCTGTCTGTGATAAAGATACCAGCAAAAGGTTTGAAGTTATAGATGGGACCATAACATTGAGTGAATGTGCAGTGTAGGTGTGAAATCATGGAGGGGCTACTTTTTTTTTTCTAAGGGTTTGAGCCCCATCTCCAGCACAAGCAAAGTTGTGTTGCCCTTCCCTTTGCAGCCAGAGCTGCAAAATAGCTCTGTGGCCAGAGCAGTCACACAAGGAGCCATTAGACAAGACAGTGGGAAAAGCTAAATATAGTAAATAACCTGCCTGCAAAAATACCTTGAATCATTAGAAATAGATGTTTTGCGAGTTACCTGGGAATCAGTTACTGCCTTTATATTTTCATAGTGTTCTGCTGGAAGGGCTACTGTCTAACTATTGTTTCACAGAATTAAACAGGTAACCCATCTCTCTTCTTATACTTGAGAAGCTGAAAAAAGCTAAGTCCTGAGGTTTTCATATCTAACCAGCTGAAACTGGGGGAAATGAATTGTTTCATATTGGACTGAGGCAAAATATGCCTTAGTGATCTTTTAGGCAAAGCAATCTAAACATTTTGGGGTCAAAAATGTCTTATTTGGTGTTATTAAATCACTCAACCCAGTTTTCTTTAAAAAAGGATGCATGAATCAATGATATTCATCCATTAGCTGAATCCAGATTATTGGGCTACATGTTACTATGATTCTTTTTGTTGTTGTTGTTGTTGCTGATAACTTGCACAACACTGTATGAAAACTATTGTGAACAGTAACTTACATTCTGTTCTGCCTTCTCTATCTACAGAGGCAATGCTGGTGGCGAAGGGGCTGTGCTGGGCAGTGGGAGGCAGCCACCAGTCCTCAGTTCCTGCAGGTGTCTGGCACCCCAAGGCCCCTGGCGGCATCACGTCTGCGTGTCCTGCACGGGGCTGTTTGCTCGTCCGGCTGCTGGACATGAGGTGGCTGGGGCCGGGAGGGCAGCGCTGTTGGGGGGCTCACCGGGGCCCAGCCATCCCCATGGCCTGGACCTCCCTTGGCCCGTGTGAAGCTGTGCAAGGAGAATGAAGTTTGTTGTAAACGTGAATTTAATGTGTTTTCAGACTTGACAGCCTCTTTTAAATGAAAACATTTAAGTTGAGCGAAAGGCACATTTGCCTCTCTAAATCAATGGAATTATGGTTCAAAGATCTGACTTAATCCTGAGGCTCTTGCACTGTGCAGTAAGTAGGAAAGAAAGAGGATTGCTCGGATGAGCAGGGGTTAGCAGGATCAGTGGCCGTTTTATATCATCTTCCTCTTTTTCCTTCTGGTATTTAATATACCTTTTTCAGAACTTACACTGGCTGTTTGTAAAAAGTCAAAGTAGCATCAAACGTTACCTAATGGCAAACAAACTATTAATTGAAACTAGTGAAGGATGGTACAGAGAGTTTCCATCCAGCTTTCCTGCTAGGAAAATTTGACGATTGTTAAACAAACAAAAATGCCATTCTTCCAGATGTATTTTATCATAGTCATATTTTTTTCTTCAGTTCATCTCAGGACTTTTTTCCAATGTGTTTTACTTGTTATAACTATTTGCTCTTTTTCTACTTTTTTCTTTTTTGTAAAATTGTGTTTTAAAATCTGCATTGAGATTTCAATGATTTGAAGGAAGATTTTTACAAAATAACAGTGCCATTTTTATTTATTGTATCTCTAAAACCAGAATTTCTGATCAGATAAAATATTTTTGTAATAGTTTTTGTGTGTTTTAGTGACATTTATGTATTTACAGTTATGATTTTGGTACCTGATCCCATGTTACCTGGCTGGTTAAGGAAAGTGGGATCAACATTTTTACTCTTCCTACATGTCAATCCATTCTATGACCACAATGCTGCTTTCACTACTCTATGAAATCAATGGTTTGGCTTCTGAGCTACTTTTTTCTTCTGCCAAAGCCCTGAGGTACGTGTTCCAGTTGGTAGACTGCATCTGCAGGACATGCTAAAGCAGAAAGGAACCTGGGCAAGAAGAGCAGTGTATTTCGTGGATGCATTCAGAGGAGTCTCCAGCAAAGATTAAAATGAAGAATGAATGCAATTTATTGTGGCAAAGTCTGCTTTGTAGGCTTCAAAAAAAATAATATATATACAGACATTTGGACAAAGAAAGTTGCAAGATTGATTTCAAAGCCTAAACCATCCTGTGTAGAAAATAAAGAAAGAAATCGTCCTGAAAGATGAGAGTTAGTTTTGCTGGTGCAAAGAAGCTACCCAGCAGGTATTGTGTGTACTGCTGTACTGTGGCCCTATGATGTTTTGGCCATCAACACAAGTTGGGCCCAGCAAGTGACGTGGTCAGTGCTAGAGGCCAGGATGAAGCTTTGGTTCTTCCTTCTGCTCAGGCTGAGCTTCCCCAGGAGCCCAGCTCAATGCTTGGGGGCTCTGTACCCCGCTGCCACCACCTGCCCCTCCCTGCCCCTCGTCCCTTGCTGCCCCTTCCTCCTGCCTCTGGTGGATGATGGGGACGCTCTTCTGCCAGCATGCACCCCCAGAGCCGTCCTCCCTGCACGTGGGTGCTCTGGGGCAGCCACCGCGCCCCTTGAACAAGTCGGTGCTGCGACTTGCTTTCTGCACCAGGGCCAAACCCAGCCAGGTCTGGCTCAAAGCTTGCTGCCATAAGTCTGAAGTGAAACAGACAGCCCACAAGGAGAAAATAAAGCAATATTTTAAACTTTTGCCACTGAAAATGATTTAAAGTAACATCTAGAATAAAAAAGGCA
>VXAA01000333.1:155791-471970 GCA_013399115.1 Anseranas semipalmata | reverse complement strand
TCTGATGGAGATGTTGCATGAAACATTTCAGCCATTTCCAGGTGGAAACCAGCTTACTTCTTCTTTTTAGGTTCAAATTTAAACTAGTTTCTGTTCAAAAGTTTTAAAGGGACATATACCACATAATTCTTCAGCATGACATTTGAGTCTCATCCCCTACCAGGAAGGATACCTTAACCTCCCTGTTGCTGAAAAGACGAGAGAGAAAAATAGCTTGTTTTTTGGACATGGCTTCAAATGTTCCCTTACTACTACTTTGAGTAAAATGAGCTCATTATAACTCCTCTGCTTTGTGTTTCACCTTTCTGTTTGAGTGAGACTTTCTCTAGCTGTACAGATGCAGGGAAAAACATTTAAAAGCAAGCAAAAGAAAAAATCTGCACTCAGAAGCATCACTGTGTGGATTATGTAGGCTACATGGGCTTTTCACATACGGGCTATGTGAAAACGAGATTATTTTGTAGATGATTTTGAGGACCACCAGGCTGTCAATATCTCCCTAAGATCATGCTGAACCATCCCCTCATGTCAGTGTAACTGCACGACACACTGCTTTTGCAGGAACTGCTTTACACACAGCTGTGAAATTGATGTGGGCAAATCTGTGACTATTTTTCTCTTGATTTTTTTTCTAAGTAGAAATCAAAAAGATTTTTTTTTGTTGTTTTTGTGACTGGGAACAGACCTCAGTTTCCCAGAACAAATATATTATTAAAATATTCCCCACATTTCCCCCTATCTTCCTCGAGCCATTCCAAGAAAAGCTTTTGTAAGCGTGTGGGGGCAGCACTGACCTTTTCATTCTGTTTACATCGTGACTAGCAGAATAAATCCCTGGTCGGGGAGGACCTGAGCTGGTCAGACTTGCCTCAAGAAGTTCTCAGCAACTCTGCCCTGTGGCTTTTCTGCAGCCATCACCCCTGCTTCCGCGGGCACCCACAGACTGTCGCTGGTTTCAGGGAGACACGAGGGCGCAAGCAGTGTCCCAGTGCCCTAAGAGGGGAGGGGTGCTGAGGTCCTGTGCCTGGGAGCACCTACACATGGTTCAATGTCTTCTTGATGCAGTTTGGCATCCTCTGTGCACTGCTGCAGGGATGTGGCTCTGCAAAGGCACCAGCAGGTGTTTAATGGCGTGGCTGTGGCACGTCCAGCCCCAGAGCATCCCTCGCTCTGGGACTGGGGCTCACCCAGCCCCACAACACATGGTTTTGTTTGCGTTTGCTTCTGAATGGTTTTGGTCCACAAAGCATGTCCTGTGGATGGTCTCAGCAGTGGCAGCACAAGGATGCCGGAGGGCCGTGCTGCTGCCAAAATGGGGGACAGGAGGGGCCACCTCTCCTCCAGGGGACTGCTATGTTGCAAAACCACGTCCACAAGGGTGAGGATGCAGAGTTAGTGCCCAGCAGCAAAAGGAGGAAAACAGGTTGTTGCATCTGTGCAATGGGGGATTGCAAGGCAGCCCACAGGCAGTCAAGAGTGGGGGCCGTGTCAGTCTGTCCCTGAGTCAAACACTGCCTTTCAGCACATATATCCTTTTTCTTCCTTTTTTTCCTTTTTTTTTTTTTTCTCAGCCATGTACTCCTCCATCACAGCATGAAGATGCGGATGCACATCCAGTGCAACGTGCAGCCACCAGCTGGGGCTGCCATCCTGTGCGGTGCTCAGCACTCGCTTGGAGCCTGTGCCCGCTGCTGCCACCGGCGCTGGGGGAATTCAGGGCATTTCACAGCTTTCAGGCACAGGAACAAATTGTAAACTGTGGTGTTGCATCCATGTGTGAACACACACACACACACAGCCACCAGCAGCTGATGCTTCACACTAATCACTCTTATAAATGCCTCTAATTAGACTCATAAATACCTCTAACTTTCCTACAGGGAACAAAATGCCCAACAGGCTTAATGTAAACTCAGGGGAAAAAAAGAGTTAAAAAGATGAGTAAAAGCTATTTTTAAACCTGGCAAGTCCTAGACCAGCACTCTTGAAAATCCAACCAGTGCTACAGAAATCCTAAATTGCAGTGCCCTGCACCCCCCGGAGCCACAGCATGGGCAGATTGGGGGTGAGCAGCCGGGGGAGGGGCTGCGGCCCTCAGCCTTTGTAGCCGGAGGGCGAAACATTGGGATCCTGCAGAGAGGGAACACAGAAACCCTCAAGGCAGAGAGAAATAGGCCCAGACAAAAGCCCGTTACATGGTTGCAAATCACCCCACTGCTGTTATTTTATTTACCGCTGGCCGCAGGAGGATTGTTTTCTCTTGCAAAAATTTAAGCTTTTTTTTTTTTTTTAAATTTATTTATTTTTTCTTTTCCCCTCTTTCCTCCCGGCAGCACCCACAGACCCCACGGTGCACATCCCGAGCCCGCCCCCGCGCCCACTGCCCTGGGTGCTGCTTTGGGGAAAATCCAGCCCCTTCCCGGGAAGCAGCTCCAGGTGGGCTCAGTGCCTTGTGCGGGCCTGGGCTCGGCGCCTTGCCTGCTGCACAGGCGCTCACACCCGCCCCAGAATTTCTATATTCTGATTTTTTTTTTTTTTTTTGAAGGTTTGAGAAAGAGGAACAAAGGCCTCTGAGGCATCACGTTCATTTCTTGGGTGCTAGTCTGGGAAGTACATTCCCCTTTCAGTGCAGTGCCATGAGGATGCCCTCATCTCCTTCAGCCTCTTGAGCAAGTTCCGGTTTGGGACTACTGGAGTTCATCTTGGCGAACATGAGTCCATAGCAAAAACAACCGATGGATTTTTGTGCTTTGAAAGATGCTGTGATATGGGCCAGGATTTGCTGATGGTTCCCCCACCTTCAGCATCCGTGAAACCTCTTTGGACATTATCCACCAGGCACATAAAAGCATAATTGGAGTAAACTGGGAAGGAGGAAAGACTGAAGAAGCCCATGTCCCTGTGGGAATGAAACAACTCCCATCCTCCCTGTAAATGTATTTTTGTGGTGGTGGCCGCAGCAGCCAGGCTGTGGGAGCACAGGGGGTGCAGGGGAGACCCCGGCCAGATCCAGCAGCCACAGCCCGTGCGCTCCCCTCATCTGCCAGCTCCTCACAGGCGCTTACAAGGTGTTTGGACAGGTCATTAGTGTCCAAGCCAGGCTGCAGGAAACTGTCCTGGTCATCCTGCCCAGCACACGCAATGAGTTGTAGGGCTCGATTTTCGACGGCTGATTTACCCCGAACAAAGGCCCCAAACAGCACTGAGTGCCTGACTTAGGGATGGAAACTTTAGAGCCAACGGGCTCTTTTCCCATCAGTTTAAAATAGTGTTATTTTTTTCTAAGCTGATAACATTTTAAACATTTTGCAAGACAGTTTTCTTGGGAGGCAGGGAAACCCTTGTATTTGCTGTAAAAGAAACTTCTGTGGATAAGGAAAGCCATCCTGTGAATTCACCTGTTGCCAGCCAAGGAGAAATGTTTGGTGTTTTATTTCAATCAAGAATTTGCTGCGTATCTGGTGCTTTATCTAACCTCACTCTTTGGAAGATTTGATGTCACGCTTGGCAGAGTTCTCAGATCCAAGCTGCTTTATGGTGCCGCGCTCTGCTAAAACTTTTCATGTTTTAGACTGGTGTTATTGCAAGAATAAAAATAAAGCCTGAAATCCTCACAGAATGGTCAAAGTGCATTTAATGGGGCCCAAATCTTGTGTTGATTTTTTAATCGGGCGTTTGTACAGGCACTTGATGCACTTGGAAAAACAAAAACAGAAGCAAACAAACAAACAAATAAAACATTTCTATAAGGAAAGTCTTAGCAATGCGCAGCACATCTGTGGCTGTCAGATGATGTCTTTTGGCCTTGACCAGCAACTGGACCATCTGTACCCAGCACCTCCTCCTCTGTGGGTGCAGAAACCCAACAAACGCTGTGTTACCAGTCACCAGCTGAGGAAATTTGCCATGGCCCCACTGGCATAAACCTTCACCATCCGCCCTTGTTGGTTTGAACTCCATCAGCTCCATGCAGCTATCCCCAGGTCTGGGCAATGCCACTGTCAGGTGAAATGCAAGGACTCAGGGTTCTGGGCAGTGCCATTTGCTGCACAGGAGAGGTCTTCTGCCTCACATCCCCATTTTTATTGTGCATTGTCTACTGGCCTTTATTTTTTAACTTTATACAAGGACAGAGCTTCCCCATAGCAGCAGACTGATGAGAAGTCCCAGCTTCTCAGAATCTGCATAATACCATTGACTGCATAGACCAACATTTGCAGCCATTTTGTTCTAGATCACTTTCTTCAGTCCACCTCATTTATGGAGGTCACTCTCAGGTGGGATGGGATGCTGAAATCTGTGTCCATTCTCCAACCATTTTGGTCCATATTTTTTTTCATGTAAATCTGCTTTTTGCAAATATGGATGTTTGGTGCAGAATTTGGGGCTGCCTTTCACCTCAGATGGTGGCGGTTCCCAATGAATTTGCAATGTCAGCCAGCTGGGGACATAACCTCTGATGTTATCACAATTTGAGCCACCCTAGCTGTCTGTCATAGCACTGAGATTGCCAATAGACAACATGAATTTAGAATTACTGCAATTCATTGGTCAATATCGGGTATGATCCTGTTACAACCTCTAATTATGGGTGCAAGCATTTTGTGCACAAGGCATAGCATCTTGTTCTTCTGGTTTTGAATGTTGGGGCCTCACTGTCTGGTGCATCAGCCAAGGTCACAAATAGGAAACCTTTTCTGCAGTGAAGACCCTGCTTAACGTGGCTCAATAGGTCCCAGCTGTGGCTATCATTAGCAGATAAATTGTGCCACCTGGTTGCTTATAGCCCTTCTGTGTGGGCCTGGTTGGTGCCTAACAGTCACAGCTTTCTTTCTAGGTAAGGATTTTTAGTTTTATTGCTATGTATTTTTTTTTTTTTAATACTTTCAGGTATTTTTTTTTTTTCCTTTTTCTGGAGAACAGGAAAAAATATTATCTGCTCCTGGAGAAGGATGGGTATCTAACGAGGTCTGTTCTGTGGGAGAAGGTTGGTTGGTTTGTTTGTTTAATGTTGCTGTAAGTGCACTGTGTGATTAAACTGCAAATGTGCTTATATCTGCTAGTGTTTTTCTTGGAACAATTGAGTTTGATGTGGTAAGTTCATGCTGAAGTTGGAAACAATTAATGCATTTAGTTGCAAATGAATGTGAAGCTAATTCTGCACTCAGAAAACATGTATCCTTCATCTGGGACAACAGTGCTGTGTTGTAACTGTAAGTGGAATAAAATAAAATTTGCTGCTTTGATAATAAATATCTTCTTAACCAATATACTGCATCCAACTGAGCACAGAGGAGTGTAATGGTGGCCTGCATTGGCACTGAAACAATAAGTGGTTTCAGGAGTCCTAGCGATATTCTGAAAAATTAGTAAATTAATTTGGTAAAATCAAGGAACGATGTGGGGAGCTGTGGTCTGGTCCCTTGTAGACAGTGAAGCCTCTTCATACCAAGCACTGGAAAAGTATGTTGTGTGAGATGGTCACGCTGCACATCAGAAATCCCGTGTCTGGGTTCTCCGCTGAAAATTCAGTATGTTAATAACCCTCGGAGTGTTTGTTGACTGGTTTGTGTAATTAGGGGATGTTTTCAAGCTTTGCCTTTCTGGCTAGGACTTGGAGACATGTGTTTCACTTATTTGTGCCTTAGAAATATCAGTAGCTGTGGGAACAGGAGGTTTAAACCCACTCCAAGTGCATGTGAGGCTCTTAGCAGCATCTGGAGGCTCTGCTCTGACCAGGGGAAGGAAGCTGGGGGTGTGTGGCCTCTGTGGGGCTCAGTGTGGATGTGCCATGGGTGTCTCCTCCCTGGGCCTTCCCTGACAGTGGGGCTGGGCTTTGGTGGAGACACTGGGTTTGTGGGAAACTAATGACCAGAAGGCAGAGGCAGCGCTTGCCCTCTCCAAAGGAGGGGTGTGTGGTGATGCTGCCTGTGTGTGTGTGAAGGCAACTTCTTGTCCTGGCTCTCATCAGAGTGCTTTTCTGTGTTGCTCTGGGCAGGGGACCAGGCAGCCTCGCAAGCCTGTGCATCATCTGTGTGCCCTCCCACCACATCAAAAACCCGCTCCTGGGGGAGGATGGTGAAGCATGATGCTTCTTGGTGGCTGAGTGGGGTCTCAGCGCTGCTCTGATCTGTAGTGCCCAGAGCCAGAGCTTTAGTCCTGGGGTTCATGTGCAAAAGATGTTGGTGCCTGAGTGAACACCTGAAGCTTGTCTGTTGTCTCTAACCAGGTACAGAGAGAGCCATTGCCATGTGGGTCCTTTAGTGGTTTAGAGTTCTCCATGGGGGGACTTTTCTTAAAGTATGTTATTAACTTAATCCAATCACTTCTGGCCGCCTCATACTTTTTTATTATTTTTTACTTTTTTAACAGTCAGGACCATATCAAATAAGGTTGTCTTTCTTTTCCAGCAACAAGGAAGAAACTAAAGAAAAAGAGTCAAGTGCTGTGTACAAACTGTTTTAGTGCTTCATCCGTGCATAACTTATTACCTTCTGTAATGACTTTAATAATGACTAATGCGATGCTATAACAAAACATAGTTATTACTGTGCTGAGAGTTCAGGAAATAAATTAGAAAAACACTTAACTCGCAGGAAGGTTTTAAATATCTCGCTGAAAGCTGCCAGACCCAGGCTCCCAGATCTCTCTCTGCAGAGCACACGTTAGCTTTGGACGTACCTTTAAAGACTTTAAACAGCTTGAGGCTTGTAGTTTGCCACAGGAGCTTAGAGCAAATTCATGTTTCTAGGTTTTAAACCCTGAGCTGGAGTACAAGAGCCCTGCACAGTAAGGTAAGGAAAGGTGTAACAAGGTCATTTTGAACCACATACATTCAGGTTGTACCTTTAAAGTCAATTCTAAATTTAATTGAAAGCTGAGGGCAAGGGAGGCAGGGTGGCAGTGAGGTGCTGATTTATTTTGAAGCATGTCGGGAGCCGTGCCATTGAATGCTCAATGAGCCACGATCTGAATAAAATGGCACTGGGCGAGTCGGTGGGAAGGGAGCCTGCGTTAGAAGAAGGATCTCGGCTGGGGACGATGTGCACCAGGGCACACGTGTGCAGCCTTTCCCCAGGTTCTGGTGCTCTCAGATTGATGGCAGCATGTGAGCGTGTGAAAGGTGGCAACAAAGTTGTGTATTTAACCAAAACTTCCACCAGAAGAGTTTGCAGGTATTTGATCACACTGGGGAAGTGATGTATGAACATAATTGACTAGATGTGAGTATTTTAAATGGAACTGAAGAAGGAGATAATTTCACTGAATTTATGCTTGGTTTGAGCAACAGAATTTTTCTTCCCCCTTGGCTTTTAAGGTGTTCAAGAGATCCACTGGTAGAGGAGGTGTCACTTGCACCCTGTTTACAAGTGGAGACACTGAGTAGTAAGGGGGATGCAACACCTTGTCCTGTGTCACCCAGAAGACAAGGGGCAGGCTGGAGAAGTCCTGCTGAGGATTTTGCAAACCTGATCTAGCTTCAGGAATAATTGCTGATGCAGATTGGACAGAAGAGCACCCATTAAGCCTTTTGGTGATATTGGCGAAGTTTTTCTTTTCTTTGCTATTTATTTTATACCAGAATAATAACCTATTCGTAAAGGTAACCCACCTTTGCCAAAGGAAGTGCTCACAGAGATGCCTCTGTGCACCTTCCAGCCAAGTGTACCCAGACTGAGCTCCTGGAGTCTTCTCCAACCAGCGATGCTGCGTGAACTCCTCTGTCCCAGCACCATCCTCATGGGAGAAATGTAATTAATACAAGCTTTTCCTTTCTTTTCTCTCTAACTGCATTTTCCCTTTTCTCTTCACTCTTTGAATGAGGAAAATAATGTGATTCATGGTAGCATCACTGGTTGCCAAAAGGGGAGAATTTGGATTGTTTTGCCATAGGAAGAAAGGTGAATGTTATGGTCTCTTCTGCATGAATTTGTGATAACTTGTACTGTTTAATGGGGCTGATTTCTGAATGATCAGTTGACTGCAATGGTAATGTGAACTCTTGCTCTCCTAGAGTCTGAAACAGAAGTCGCATAGAAATCTGGTGCATGTGGTGCTAGACCCCAAGGAGAAATACCTCTTATGGTATATGGTTGTGTCTTTAAGCTGTTGCTATTTATAGCTGTCAGCTGTTACATATATTAAGTTGCATGATGATCTGGAAAATGTGTTGGCATCACTATTGCCACTGTCCCAAATATGTTTTTGACTGTAATTTTACCTGAAAGCTTCATGTTTTCACTGATTTTTTTTAAATAAGAAATAAAAATTCATATGGATATTTTTGAAGTCATATGATAAATATTTTTAATCTGTGCGTCTCATATATGCAATCTCCCTCCTGATGAGTCCAGTCCAGCCTTTTAATTTCAGAAAGTTTGTAAAGGCTTAAGGAACAACAACCCTTCCAAATTCATATCAGATCTTACTACAAGTAGACTGCAGTTGTCTTGTCTAGTCCACAGTTTCTGAAAATGGCTTCCCAGATCTGATTTGGTCTTGCTCACCTCATTATTTATGGAGGATAAAACTAGTCCTTCCACCTACATTTACATATTCACTCCTTAGTCTGTTGAAGAGAAGACTTGCACAGGCTGCCAGTTGTGTTGACTACTTGTACCATATCTAGACCCAAATCCAGAGCTCATAGGAATTAGCTGAAATGCATATAGTTTTACAAGGGAGATTAAATTGGAGTGAGCATAAAGATTTTGTACTAGATGTTGCCAAATATTAATGAGAAGGGATAGGGGTGTCATCTCTCCTGTTATAACTCCTGCAACTTTTGATGTGCTCTTGCAAATCTTTGGGTTGTTATTTTATATTTTGAGTTATCTACAGTGCCTCTATTAAAAAATTATCGGGAGAGTCTTTTTTCTGTTTTATTTCCTCTGTATGTTTCTTCACAAATATATAAAACAAAGCCTCAACATTCTAATTCAGCAGTAAAGGCAATTCTATTAATAGGTATTGAAGACTCTTTTTGGGGGTAGAGGGGAGAAAGGGAAAGCTTATGACAATGATACTCTTTTTAAAGTTTATCCAGAGTTATCACTTTCTAAAGTGAATAATGCAGTTGAAATTGGCACTCCAACTTGCCTCCTATTGATCTAGATTTTCTGAAAACTTTGCCCTGGGAAGGTCATGATATGTGTTCTTGTATGTTCTTGTTCCAGTAGTGATTTTGGCTTTCTCTGTTTAACTGTAAACAATTTGGAGGGAGTGGAATAATATTTAGGGATAATTTCATAGAGCTTGTCCCTGCTGCACTAAAGTCAGTGGAAGTCAAGTGTATGTCCATGTAGTTACTGAATAGCTAGAAAGATAAATGCGAAGATCACTCGCCTCTTTGTGAAACTCCTGCCTTTTATCAGTTATGAACATCAAATTAGTCCAATTCTGATCTTTCTTAACACATTACTGTTAAATTCTGCTCTGGCTTAAATCAGGTATATTTTTCTTCTGGAAACAGAAGCTACTGTGTCTGTTCTCACTGAACAGTGGGTATAGATGTTTTGGAAAAGCTGAAGAATATTTAGACTGTTTCCTCCCCCTTCTTCTAGAATCATAAATCGTTATAACAAGATTAGCCTCTTGCTACCTCTCTCCCAATTTTTCCGTAAGACTTTTTTTGTCACTTTTGGGCAGAGCTGTTGCAGGAAATCCTTTGCTCTTCATCTCACTAATACATGTGCTTAATCATCTGTATCTGAAATTTGGAGTATGAATTAAGAGAATATTTAAACCATGTGTTGAATGATGAAATCACCCTGTGGTACCATCAGTGTAACACTCTATTGGTCTTGTTCTCTTATGATCTAATATTGATTGAATCAGAATAATTGCATTTGTTGTAATGGTTTAATAATATGTATTTCAGTCGTATGAGGGACTAAATATGTAATTCTCCAAGTTCCTGCTGACATAAACAGTCAAAAGCTTTTGTATTGTATTATGACAGCTATAAACATTTTATTTTCCTTAGTTGGAGTATTTAGTCTTGCATGTTTATCTGAAAAATATCTTCAGAAAACAAATTTTTTGGCTGTGGTCTTGCAAATAGCTAAGCACATATTTAACTTCATAGCACTACCTCATCAAGGATATTAGCTGGACTGTGCAGAGGGTCAAGGGAATAGGGAACCAAATTAACATTTGATTTAATGGGAACTGAATTTCTCGATTTCATTTGGAGGTGGGGTGCTGTTAAGGAGGACAGGATGCGTGTTATGTTATTTTCTGAAGCACTTGAATCTGGGGCTACCTCATTTACAGGTTTTATGTGCATTTCTGGAGTTTGTATGAAGTCAGAGGAGCTGATCTAGCTTGAATCTGGTTGATGATTTGGTCTTTGCTAGCTAACGCTAGTGAAAAATACTATCTGAAGGCAAACTATTTTTACTCCTGTGGGTGTTATAACCTGCCAGAACATGACACTTGTGTTTTTCCTGTCATGCGCTGTGAGCTGTATGGAGCAGGGTTCTGTCTACACCAAACTGAACCAAGTGAGGGACATGCATTTGGGCCTAGCTCCTTGATGTTTTACGGTCACCTACAGGCAAACTTTAATGTTATGAGCTTTAGATTCATCTTTCCAGGCCTCCTTGCTTTAACTGATGCATGGCAGGGGGTGGGTGGGATGAGGGGAACCTGAACTGATTTCTTTCCCCTTTTTATGTTTGGTAAGATTGTGTTAGTCCCACTGTGTCATCTCTGTTTATTCCATCTGGTGAAGTGGTCCAACTGCTAGGAAATAATAATAAAATAATAAAGCTGTGACAGAGATCAAAAGCTATTCCATGCAAACTCTTCTTATCCGGTTGAAGTATTGTGGATATTTTTTTATGTGAAATATATCAGTCTGACTAAATTTAGTCTACAAGTAATGTTTTTGTGTTTGCCAATTAATGAAATATCACCAACTAAGGTTATGCCAGACATCTAGAGTTGCCTACCTGTGGTTTATAGGGGATCTCTGTCTCTATATTTGTGGGAATTTTTTGGTAATAAGTGCTGTGAGCTATCCTTCGGTTTTCTTGTCTCTGATTTGCCCAAGTTAATTAATATTTTGAGTCATCTTTCTCTTTAACTATCAATGTTGCAGTCATAAGCACATTCTTAAACCTCTTAGTACTGAAAGGAAGACCTAAATAACTTCTAAATCTGTGAGACAATGTTGAGAAATGTACTTGCTTAAATTTAATGCATCACTCTGTGCCAGCAACACATATAGCTGAAAGGTCAGAGAATCATTGAGAGGGAGAAAAACAATTAATTTGGTATCAAAAAGGTAATAGGATAAGGCCTCGCCAACCCTATTCTATTGTTCTGCCGCATTAACTTCAGCAGGTCAGATGCCACTGGTCGTTGACCTCGGGCTAAACAGGGTCAGCCCGGGCTGATTACAAAAGAGATGTGTTTGCACTTACCCAAGTGTGTCTTAATAAAACCTGAACCCACATCTGTGTTGTTCCTGGGGAGGAACACACAAAGGATAAACATTTTTCAATGCAAATATCACTTGCAGAAGATTCTCCATGAGGAATGGTGTCTCCCATCTCTCCATGGCTCCTGTGCCTGCGTCCTTCTGACCGCTGTCATGCATTGCAACCCCAGACCCATCAGGAGGTGCATGCCAAAGAACTGGCAATGCACTGGGAAAATATGCTGTGAAAGGAACTGGTGGAAAACAAATGTATGGAAGCAAAGTTCAGGAAAAAAAACACATGATTTCAGTAGGAGATCTGCTCCAAGAGGTGCTGCTAATGTTAGGAAAACAGAAGATGCCAGTGAGATAAATAATTCTATCTTGGGGGGTGGAGGGGAGAGGAACACCCCAAAACTTTCTACCCCTACAGTTCTGTGTGGTTGGGTTGCATTCTTTTTTTTTTTTTTTTTTTCCTCCTATACAAGCCTTTAGTAAAGCTCATCCCAACATAGTGGGCCAGATCTTGGCGTCAGCCTGTCTTTTAGATTCACCTGCCTAAACCCTTGGCATCTTGCTCTGTGCTCCTGCTGAAGTGAGTGATGTTTCCCTCCTGGGGATGTTCCATCCCACTGCTGGGTTGGCTCCTGAGATGCCATGGTGCTCTGCTGTGTTGCTCCACAGGTTTGTTTTCTGCTGTGGCTCTGTGGGGCTAAGGCCCAGGTGAGGATACTGTATCTGTGTATCTCTCTCCTTTCAACAACTTCTGATGCTTTTGTTCGACTTCAGCCAAAGCTCACCAACTGGTAAAGAGCTACAAGCTTCCACAAGATTTGTAACAGCAGACTGTAGGGCAGAGAGGCTCTGGAAGTCTCCTAATCAGAGAGGAGGAAAGATTCATAATGTCAGCTTGCTTTTAATAGTAAAGAAACCATGGGGAGAAGAGACTGTGTGGCTCAACCACAGACATGGTTATAGAGAAGACAAAAATAAGATGTAAATTGTTGGAGGCATGTCTTAAGTAGCTTTTCAGCTTTCCAAAGCTAGCTTTAGCAATGACTGGATGGAAGTGTATTGTTTTTGTACCTTATGTCAGGCTGCCCCATCCAAGCCATCCAGCTTGCAGCTCTGGAGTTGAGACAATTTTAATAATTACAAAGCTGTAAATATTCCAGCTGACAGATGTGAACTGGAGTATCACTGTGTTGTAAAAACATTTGAGACTAGCTCCAGGCTAGAGACGGTTAGCTAATTGGAAAACTCCTACTTTCGTATGCCATCTACCTGCTTAACTTTTAATAGAATTTCTCCCCTGAAGATACTCATTTGCTCTATGGCTGAGACCTTTTGGAACCAGTTAAATTCTTATTACCTTTATTGCTGGGCTTGATTCTACAAAGTGCTGGGCCTTCCCCACCCCTGCTGGGGATTCTTGGGTGTAGGCTTGATTTTTAAGCACCAATGTTTCTAATGCTGATAATGAGGACTGCTAACTGTCTTTTGCAGGAAAGGAAAAGGTGAAAACAGGGCTCTGATAATTGCTAGTAAATATATATTGCTTGGTGGAGAGTGGGTAGTGTGGGGGCAATGACAAACCTTGAAGTAAGAAAAGTAGGATCTTAAATATTTTTAACTGCAACAATGCTCTTCAGCTCAAGGTTATGCTGATTAAAAGCATTATTTGGGAAGATTTCTTGTATGTTCTCAAGTGCTGCTAGGCTTTGTTTCATGGTGAACACCAGCAATCTGTCATTTTCCACATCTGAATTCTTCCTTCATGCAATGCTTTCATGTTTGAACATTCACAGGTCATATAGATAATGCTGTAATTGTCTTGGTTGCTGTGCCAGCAGGTGATGGCCTGCTGTGCTGAAGGCAACCAGAAACAGGTATTCCTTCACCAGGAAAGAGCAAAACACATGTGCACATGCATGTACTCTGCTCAGACAGCTCAGAAAGCAAATCAAAGGGTGGGAAATTAGTGCTGAATGAAGACTGTTAGATACTTGGAAATGTAAGAAGGATTTTGCCTAGCTGATGCTGTCCTGTGGTGTCTGTCACTTAGAAACCCAATTGCACGGTCAACTGCAATAGCATGAAAGCCCATCAGCCCAGTAATCTCCAGTTTGTAATTGATTCTGCTTCTACAAATGTTAGCTAAAGCAAAAATCTGCATTAAGGTAAGTGCTAAACATCCATCAGCCTGACTGATTAGTCAAAGTAGGAATGGCTGGAGAAATGCACATTATTTGCCATCAGATTAAGTGAAGTTTTGCTTCCACAGTCAGAAAGCTAATAACTTGCTTGCAATGGGATCAGTTCAGTTTTCAGCTCTGCTTGCTGTGGAAATCTCAGTGTTTGAATGCATATTTCTTCAGGTCACAAGGCAGATGGGCAAAATAAAAATATTTTCTGATTAAATAGATATCCAAAGAGATTGGGGGGGAAAAAAGTGCTTGAGTTCCAAAGACTGAACAACTAAACTAGACAATCAACAGGCCAGGCTCCTGATATAAAGACCAAATTGGATCTACCTGTAGGTTTATCTAAATCTTCACTAATATAACTTCCTTTGTCTTATTTCAATTTTTCTTTGCAGTTTGGATTTCTTAAAATATGATCAGCACGCTGACTGATATGTTTTCATGAGCTTGTTAACATAACCATGCTGTTGTGAACCGGGCAGCTCAATTCCATAGCTAAGAATGCATGCAGGGAATATATGTCCCTACAATGTAATAAATGTATTTACTTAGTGGGTAAATGGTACTGAATTTGAAAAACTCATATTTTTGAAATATTTTGTAGTGATTACGTGTCCATATTAAAATTATTCCTTGTCCAGCCAAAAATCTGGCATTTGCTGATGTTGAGCAATTATGTGGCAGATCATATTACTTTCCTTTCTAGCTTGTATAACTCCACAAGACATCATGAATTACAAGTTTTATGATATCCTACTCATACTTTCATTGAATGTTCTAGTATTTAAACTTAAAATTCACTTTAAAATATTCTCTAGTAATCGTAGGACTCTAAGCTTAGAGAAAATGAATGCAGGAAGGTTATAAAGAGATTAAAACTTGGTTTTCTTTGTATTCAAGCAAGTATTTTTTGAATAATTTTTCCTCTATTTGCTTATCTATGAGGTAAGCATCTTGCATGTACCTTAACAAGAAATCCAGTGAACGTAGAGCAGCTCTGCAGCTCAACAGCAGCCCTTCCCTTGGAAAAGTGCTGTGGGATTTTTTAATGACCACTGGTGGTCAGAACTCTGCTTTTACCGCAAACGGTGATCACCTGCCAACTCTGGCTGTGGTCCTACAGGTCCAGTTCCACCAGGCACCTTGCACCCAAACCATGGTGGTGCTAAGATCCTAATAATGTCTGAAGATATTAATCTATTAGCCCAATATTGCCCTGGACACATAATGATTTGGCTGGGTCAACCAAGGAAAAAGATGGAGCAGAACGAGCAGTTCTGCAGGCAGCAGAAAGCTTTCCATATCGACCTGCTCATCCTGGCAGGATGCTTAGGGAGTCGGGGGGGTGCTGTGGGTGCTGTGGTTCGTGTCCATGCTTTGTCCTTTCTGCCGGGACAGCTGTTGTATCAGAGCTGGCTGTTCCCATGCAACTCATAAAGCTGCTATTTCCAAAGACCTCTGTCAAATGTAGGTGAAGCTGGTCCTTGGGTTCAAAAAGGAAAGAGGAGAAGCTGATACCAGGATCACATAGACCATGTTCCTCATGCTTGCTTGTGACATCTTGCCCAACTAGCAGTGCTGTTAATTCTCAAACTTGCCAATGAAATTTTTCTACAAGGGCTTTCTCTTCCCTTGTGTGTATCTTGCAGTCTGTGTGTGTGCAGACACCATCGTGTGCGAGTGGGCAAGCTGGGCAGTGAAATTCAGTGGCAGGATGCACGCTTGCCGTGCTTCTGTCTGCAGCAGGGAAGCAGGAAGAGCTTTGGCATCTGTGGGGTGACTTTCTTTGGTGAGACTTTCAGCTGACTTTTCTAGCCCAAAAAGAGTTGATGAGACTTTAAGTACCTAAACATTTAGATATATGTGAACTAAATAAAACCACCAAACCATGAGCAGTTTATCTGAGGTTACAATAGCTTAATTTCTTAAACATCCTTGTTCAGAAATGAGCAACAATTTGGCCTTTAATACAATGTTGAACTGTGATTCATAGTTGGTGGTAGGAGAAAGCGGTGAACTAATTGCTTAGATCTGGTCAGCAGACAGTGAAGCAGCTCCCTTGTCCATGATACCATGCCCCTTTCCTTGCTGATTATTCACCAGAAAACATCCTACAGTCTCTTTCATAAAGTCCAGTAATGACACAAGAAACGTCAGGAGTATCTGCTGAAAGAGTGGGAGGCTGACAGAGCAGCACATTGTGAGTCTGCAAGAGCAGCTCTGCATTTCCTCTGGGGTTGTTTTCAGTTCTTTTGTCAGCTGATTACATGGTCTTTTATAATTTCTAATCTACAGAATAGAGTTATTTGCTTGTGGATTATGTGAAAGTCGCAGGCTTATGCAAAAGAAAAACAAAATGGTCTGGAAGTGGATTCTGCTGGCAAATGTTATACTTCATTTAGGTGTTTTTTATCTAAAGGGGAGCTTAATCTAGAGGTATGGAGGAAAAAATAAAAAACCACACCAGAACAAAGCCCAGCTTCTGACAGTCTTTGAGATTTCAGCCTGATGGTGTTAATTCAGCAGTGCTCCCAAGCATGTGACTTAAATTTCTTGTCTCTACCCAGCAAAATATCTTTAACACTGCTTAAAGTTATATGTTGATTTTGTGTGTTTTGGTGAGTAGCAATGGAGTTGAAAATGTGCTGAAACGTTTTCCTGGTTCTTGGGCCTGTATGCATTAAACACCATAAGCAGGTTTATTGTATTTACTGTTGTCTCTGTTAATGAGAATAGCACGTACCTATCCTGATGCCTTTTTATGTCAATCTGTGGAAGTGAGAGCTGAGTCTCTGCAGAGAGAAGAGTCTGTGGTATTGGAATATAAGCAAAGTGAGCTGTGAAATACTTATGCTGGCCCCTGGACTTCTTTGGTAGACCTGGGTTTGCAGTCTCAAGTGGGGAGAAAGTATCATATGTCTGTTATGTGAAATATCTACAGTCAAAAAAAAAAAAAAAAATCCTTTTTGATCCCTTCTTTTTCATCCCCACTATGAATACCATCCTAGCTAGATACAAGGTAGGCTTTAGTGAGTCTTAGCTGAGGTGACACTCGGTAGTGTATGTGTATAAATATATAAAAAGAAGTGGTGAAATAAGTTGGAAAAGGTGCTGGTGAGCAGTATAGTTTCTCATGGGTCTCCAGGTCCAAAGAAGGACCTTGAGATGGGACCTGGTGGAAATGAGAGAGGGTCTTGGCCAGTGTGAAAGAGTTGAATTACTGAGAGGGATGTGAAATTCCATCGTGGATGGACGAGGGGAGGGTTTGCTCAGCTGCATGTAAAACCTCTGTCAGCTTCTTGCAAGTCTTCCATAGGACCTGTAGATGTGATTAGGTGTGTGCAGGTGGCTGGTGTGATATGCTTATGATTTATCAATATGAACTTTGGAAGCAGGCTTAAACTCCTCTCCTTAGCACCTGCAGCAGGTCCCCTGCTATCTGTTGTGCAAAGTGGACAGATGTGTATTGATGAGGCACAATTTATTTTTCTTGGGTCAACATTTCACATGGAGTTCTAGCAGGATTGTTTCGTTTGTTTTTTGTTGAGCCTCTTATTAGCATGCTTCTGTTGGGGGCTGAATAGTAGTGCTGGAACAGGATCTGTGGCAGAGGGTGGTGTGCTGATACTGAAGAGTTCAGCCTCCCAAGAAACCACTTTTCTACTTGAGCAAATGCAATGTTGGAACAGAAAAAACTACCAAGCAAGAAAGGAGAGTGCCAGTGCAGAGACAAATGGTCCTGGGGATAGAATTTGGCTCTAAATAAAATGAACAGCCTATAGCCCCCGATAATAAGTCTTCTGATCTCTTGTTTTGCTGTGAAACCTCTAAAAATGAGAGTGAAAGAATCTCATTGGCTTTGAAAACTACTAATGAAGCATCTCAGTGCTTGTTGTATTGATGTATTTGGAGGTGTTAAAGAAGTGTCTCTCTGGCAAAGATTGATTTGAGAAAATGATTCTCGTTTCTGGTTTAAGGTTTTCTGGCTTAAATTGGAGTTTTGGGTTTCTGCTTCCTATTATAAAAGTACTGTCTACTTGTAGCTTAACATCCATGCTGTCTGCAGATTATGCAGAATGAATTTGTTTGTATCATTACAAAATGAATTTGATAGTAACAGAACTATTCAGCATAATGTGGAAATGGGGGGAGGCTGTTGCTTGAGGCACCTAGATGGCCATCCTACTCTTGCACCAATCCAGCACGCCAATGAGAACATGACCCAATGTAAACAAGTATTCACCTTGAAGAAAAAAATGTACAAAGCATCTTCTTGCTCTGTCGCCACACATGGGAATAAATTAGTGAGCTTCTTGCCTGGGGAGGCACATGACTTTTCACTGAGTCAGAACAGAGCATTTGGTGCTAAAGACGCCAGAAAATATTATTGTGTTCTGCTTGCACCATGTTCTTAAAATACTCCCTTGAAGGAGTTTAGCATTGACATATAGTAGGTTTTTGTCTTCAAGATTATGAAGTGGTTTACATGCTGTTTATGTAGGGATTACTTCATTTATCTCTCAGCTGTCTCTCAGAACTTGACAACTGTGTCCCACAATAATGCATAATTGTTTTTAAAATCTGCATTATGAGGAGCCAGTCCACAAATCCAGACTCACCCACACTGTTTACATGAAGACATGTATCTGGGCAGGAGTTTAAACTCAAGTCTGGCACAGGGAAGCCTATGCATGCTTTGTCCTAGTAGCAAATTGTTAAACTTTTTATTTATTTACTTATTCCCTCAAACGGGGCTGGACAAAACATACCATCAGAAGGCCAAATGCAGTCTGGTCTCTGACAGATACTTTGAGCCTGGCTCCTACTAAGTACTCCGTGGATCCCGCGAGTCCGACTCCCAGCCAGAAGCGTGGCTGGGAAACATGCAGTTCAGGAGACTCACAGCTTTTGTTGCTGTTCTCCATGCAATGTAGACAGCCTTTGTTTATCTAGCTGTGAGCTAGGAAATATGCATTTCAATCCTATTTTAAAAATGGATCTGGAGCAACAGAAAGCACAGTTGCTACTAACCTTGGGAATTTGGAAGCAAGTTGAAAAGTAGGAGAGAATTCAGATCTTCTTGTGACTATGACCTTACAGGCTTCACTTCTGGCCTTGATCCCAAATCCTGTGACTCGTGTCTTGATTTTTTTTTTTTTTTTAGTTTCTTTTACAGAGCTAAACTAAATCCTCAGGATGGCTCAATCATTCTTTTGTGCTGGAAGCTCTAGTGAGTTAAAGCTTTACCTTGCTGGTCCTCAAGATGCTCATATTGTTACTTTTTAACCAACAAATTATTGTGGTGAGGAAGACCACAGGTCAGGGCTTTGATGCCAAGACAACTCAATATAAAACCAGTAGTTTCATCTGCAAAATATTGGTACATTTATATGTGGATATATACATTTACTCATAATGCTCTGTTTCATGTCCTTAGTCATACAAGCAGGTGTCTCTTCCTGCTCGGAGCTGGTGGTTTTCCCAGGCACTGTGCCTGTGCAGCCCCTGTTTTCTGCTCCCCCAGCCAGCACTGTCATCTTTCTGGTAATAACCATGAGAGCCTGTTTTGTTCCTGCAGAAGTCAGGGGAGGAAAGGAACTTCTGCCTAGCAGAAGTTGTGCTGCCCCTTGCTTTCATTTGGAATCTTCCTCTAAATCTACAGGACATCAAAAGTTTCCCCCATGTGATGCAGGCTCTGTTCTGAAATAAAACAATGGCTTCCCTATATACTGGGGTCTGTGCTAGAAAGTGCCTGTCTGGCTAATGGGACTCTGACCGTTTTTGCCGTAAAGGGCTGATTGTCTTTTGTGTAATGGCCTTTGATAGAAGTTCTGGGAGGATACACCCTTGGAGTATAAGGACATAGGGTAACAATTGCAGCCATGAATGTTTTGGTTAAGATTAAAATTGCACACAAGTTGGAAAAAATATGAAGTAGAAATGAACTGTACTGTGACAGTATTGCTACAGATTCTGTTTTCTAAATCACCCAGGGGTGATGCACAGGTGTGGATATATACTGTTAGTTAAGCTAACTTTAGCTAGACCAGGTAACAAAAGAATTGAAGAACAGTAGGCTGTTTTTGTTTGTTTTCTGCATTTTTTAAATAGATTGACCAACTAAATGGAGTCAGCAGTCCCAAGTGGGCTTAAAAAAAAAAAAAAGTAGTTTAAAAACTTGGAAAATAAGCTGGGATGCTGCAGCTTCATTGACCTTTGCACTCTGAATATATGGAGGAAGCTTGTTTGCAGACATCCTGCTGGCAGAGTTCTGCCCTATTTCTGGGAATCATGCAAGACCTGTTTGAAAAAAAAAAAAAACAAAAACACCTACTGTTGAAAATGTAATTATGTATCACTGGAGTCTGATAGGTTGTGCTGATGGGAAGTTCAGTTATCCACAAGTCCATCTAATTACTGTTCATGGTTACGTATCACTGCCATCTGACTTCCACCTCTTAAGCACAAGTGTATATTCTTCAGAAATGCGGGGATCACTTGAAGGGGAAATGAAAAACTATTCCAAAGATAAAGGTGTCTAGTTTTCTTTATTTTTATTACTTTTGGAAGTTTTGTCAGGATACTTGGAGTTTTGCAAAAGGGGGCGCTGGAGGGGAATTTTTTGTGCAAAGATTTAATTTTCAAAACTGAGTATTTTGCATATTTTTCATCCAAAAATATGGCTGAAACTGAATAAAATGAAATTTGAGGAAAGCAAATGACAATAAAACTGGAAGGGAAAGTAGTATCCCTTGCTGCTTGAGAGAAGGCTTTAATAACAAAAGCAAGTATATTGTGCATGTTCCATCTCAAGGGACATTTATGGCGGACACTCCTGCCTGATATCAGTATAGCATGCATCAAGTTTTGATGTCTGATGTCAGATCACTAAATAACCCTCTCTTGCACTAAGTTTTTGTGTACTTTTTTAAAGTGCAACTGTTTTTCCTCAGCTATGCCTGACAATTTCTGTAAGAGTGCAAAGTCATTGTTTCCTCTGTAGCTTGGATTCCTTCCTGTAAACAGAGATGCACTGACTGCAGAGTGCTCACGCAGCCATAGCCATGTAAGCTGTCAGACAATAGTTCACATCATGTACGTTAAAAGTCAGAACATTGCTGCTTGGCCAACTCTGGTTTTGACAACCATTGTTCTTTTTGTGTGTGCAGTATAGTATCATAGGCAAATAAGGAAAGTTGCTTTTTATTAATAACTGTATGAAATGAAATGGTGTCCTAACTATTTCAGTCAACCTGAAAAGAAAATCCTTCCTGTCAGGATATTGACAACACACTCAACTAATGAAACACAAAATGCAAGGACTGCGTCACAAGAACATTCTCATGAGCTAAATACACCTCAGGGCAAGCTGGAGATTCATAGCTACTTTCAGAAGCTCATTAACTTTCTGGTAGTGTCCTTTAGGCTGTTACATCCTGGAAAAATGTTTCCTATCGTTCAACTCCATTTTCAGATCACTTTCCAATGACAGTGCTTGTTTTCCAAGTCCAAGACTACTTACAAAGGTTTGTTACTCCCACTGGATGGAGATAATTTCTCTATCCACCTAGTTATATCTAACACAAGGAGTGCTATCTGAAACTGTTATGGGTTATTGTTCTAACCTGCAAGAGAAACTCATGCTGGATTTGGGATGTACAGCCTGAGCAGATGTGGGAATGTAAATCACCTGGACAAAAATGCTTTCTGGAGGAAAGCAATTTTGCTGCACCTTTTATGACTTTGCTGTTTTTGAATGCAGTGAGGGCAGCTATTTTGGAAGATTACGTTTGAGAGACAAAAATCAATGAAGGTTCCTCCCTACCCCAGTTGAAAATACTCAAACATGTTCTGTGTGTTTGGTAATACGTTCTTGTGTTTTCTGTGTGTGGTTTTTTTTTTTTTAATCAAATCTGTGTTAGGTGACATGGCCTTGCTGCAGAGCAGCTCTGGCTTTGTTTTATTTGCTCATCACTGCTAGATGGAAAGGAAGAATTTATTGATGTGCTATAGAAGTGGTTGACTGTTGCTTTAGGAAACTCGTACTTTCTTAGCACTCAGGATAAATACCATGAACAGCTCTCTAGTCCTGTCCTGGGCCAGTAAGCAACATTGACATTCCTTCATATGGCGAGTCACCAGTACCTAGTTGCCTCTGGTCTAGCAGACAAGAGGTAGAAGCATTAAGGGCCAGTCCCATCTAAAACATGTTGTCACCTATGGCTGATGTCTAAGGTGTCAATCCAAGCTGTCAGTTTCAGATGCCTGATTTTAATCTCTCCTCTTAAAATTTCCTGTTTGTGAGAAAAAGTAGAGGAAACCAGCCATCCACAAACAGAGCAGATTAGGTCAAGGCAGAGGTTAGGGTTTGGGAAGATGTGCTGCCAGACTAAAATGGATAAATTAGCACCCCTTGCTCCCCATACTGGTTGCTAACAACTTTGCAGAACACACAATAGATCTGGCCTTGTGGTTCAATTTTGTTCTTGCATACAGTTCAGGTGTGGCTTTTCTTTTCCTCTTTCAAGTCTGCAGGTTCAGTGTTGTTCTTGTCTTCATGAGACAGTGTACTGGTGTGCTTGACTCAGGTCACCAGAGATGGCATACAGCCCCCTTCATTTTAGCCACCCAAAAATTAGGCATCCAGTTTGTACTGGGTCTGGCTGGGATAGAGTTAACCTTCCCTGCAGCAGCCCCTATAGCATTGTACTCTGCACTTGTAGCTAGAACAGTGCTGGTATCACACCAGTGTTTTGGCTACTGCCGAGCAGTGCTGGCACAGCACCAGGACTCTCTCCAGACCCCCCCAAAGCCAGTAGGTGGGGGTGGGCAAGAAGTGGGGAAGGGGACATGGCCAGGGCAGCTGACCTAAAGCAACCAAAGGGATATTCCATACCATATGATGTCACACTCAGCAATAAAAGCTGAAAAAAGGAAGGAGGGGGGGAGTCTCGTTGTGAAGACGTCTGTCCTCCCGAACAACCGCTATGCATATTAAGGCCCTGCTTCCCAAGACGTGGCCGAACACCGCTCGTTGATGGGGAAGTAGAGAATAATTTTTTTCCCTTTCCCCTCTGTGCTTCCGCGTGGCCTTCGCCTGTTCTTTCCTTTTTTTTTTTTTTTTTTCCCTTTAATTAAATTACCCTTATCTCAACCTGCAAGAGACCCTGTTTCCTTTACATCATACTTTCTTCTCCTCCTCTTCTTTGAGGAGGGGGAGTGAGAGAGCGGCTGTGGTGGAGTTCAGCTGCCTGGCAGGGTAAAACCACTACACAGTTTTAGGCAGCTGGGTGTATTCCACCAGTAGCCAGTGACCAGTGTTGACCTCAAGAGGCTGCCTTGTCCCACCCTGAGGCAGCTGAAGTGAGGTCAGTCCCACTCTGATCCTTCTTTTTTCTAAAGAATATTCATCTCCTCCATTACTGCCATTGTGGCTCTGCTCATTGCTTTGGAGGTAGGAAATGACCAAGGGCATGCTCATATGGTCTGGACTAAGTGCAGGCAAAAGCCAGGCTGAAATTGAGCTGGGGAGAGTTTATTTAGGTAATTAGTCACTTTATTTTTGCAAGAACAGTGCTGGGCCAAAACTTTTGGCACTAAGAAAACAAAGTTCTGATTTAAGCTTTTTGAGATTTTTATCATGTGTCATTGTAAACACCTGTAGTCCTAAAGAATGTTCACATAATAGCTTCAGCTTCTTTAAGTTGTTTCTCTTTGATGCCATCTCTTCCTCTGTCCCTATCCTTCTGCTCCTTTGTTCCAGGAGTTAGCACTTTGGCCCAGCTTGCCACAGGGCCAGAGCTCATCTGGCAGGAAACCAGTCCATGCCAAAAAGTGCAGGTAGGGCTGTGTGGCAGCTTTGGAAATGCTGTGGGGCTTGAGAACAGGATCCTCGGTTAGATGACTTCAAGTATGTCAAAAACATTGAAAGCAGGCTGCTGTGATCTGCAAAGCTGGAGGTTTAGTTGCTGATTTAACCACTTCTGTTTTAAGAGGCAAAAATTTGTTTGCTGCCTGCATGGATGAAAGAGTCCTTCAGGTGATGTTAGCAGGTGTCGTCAGCAACCTGCACAGTGGTCATCGGCCACCTTGGTCTTCAGTGTGTGGTGTCTGACATCAAGGTAAAGGCAAGAACAAAATCCAGTATTGACTCTTGCATCCCCATTTTCTGATACAGGAAGGTGAAGAATCTACAGGTAATACTCCACTGCTAACTAACCAGTAGGCTGTGTTTAGAGATGTTTTTCTTTCAGTACTGGATTCCCTCAGGGTGTTGAAGTAGTTGCTTCCAGTGAATGCTGAGGGGGTAAGGAGCACAAGGGATGGAGATAACACTTCATGTGCATTGGTCATTTATTGGCCTGGGGCACACCAGCCTCAGGCTTCCTTAAATGCTAACTATTTGTTGAAGTCTGGTGGAGCCTTTTGTGGACTAGTCTAGCCGAGAGGTATTTCCTCCCAAGGGGGAGGGAGCAAAATGCATCTGGTAAGTCTGCAGGAACCGAGGCCTCGACTTCAGATCTGCCTATACCTGTCACACAGTAAACAAAGCTCCCTGGGAGGACTCGGGGTTAGCCGAACACCTTGGTCACACACTAAGCAAACTATCCCCCAGGTGTGCTTGCAGAACAGACTCTCCATCAGCGTCCTGTCATGCACAAAATGTTTATCTAATTTGTCAAGATAATCTTTCTTCAAATAAGCTCAGGTCCTAGGCCTCAGAACAGCCCAATTTCAAGCAGTATGAAGTAACTCTTTTCCCTCCTTTTCTTGCCCTTCCCCCACCTTTAATCACTGTGTCAACTTTTCCTTGGCTTTAAGCAAACTGAAAGTAATTATATCATTCTCAAGTGAGTTATCTTTTGACTGAGTTAGCTGATTTGTAATTTACTTCAAAATGCTCCCAGGTTGTGGTATCCCTTTCCAAACATGCGTTCTCAGATGTTTCACAAAGTTGAGCTCATCAATGACCCAACAGTTTGTTTATACTGACACTTATAATAGCTAACCAATGATAACTAATTTAGGGCATTTCTAAAGAAATAGAAGTTAGTTGTTGTGTTGTGTCATCCCCCCTGCCCTTAATGGTAGCTTTACCCATAGTTTTGGATTTTCTTAGGGAGTTTAAAAGAGCCTTTACATTGTCATTTTCTGTTTGAAGCTGTCAATACATTTTAAGTCTATTCTGAAGTATGGATTAATAATAGATCAGTGTTACTGCCTAAGACAATGCTCTCTCCTTTTTTTGATAGGCAACAGTTGCTTAGCTTTATTGCATAAAGGATATTACTTCTGTGATCACTTAGAACTGTCAGATTG
Source organism: Anseranas semipalmata (assembly GCA_013399115.1). NCBI lineage: Eukaryota > Metazoa > Chordata > Aves > Anseriformes > Anseranatidae > Anseranas > Anseranas semipalmata. The sequence goes on along the minus strand of VXAA01000333.1, from coordinate 447,022 downwards.
AAAGTAATTTGTGCATTTTTCTCCAGCTTTCCCAAAGAACTGAATGTATATCCAAAAATAGAAAGATAAATCATCTATTTTTTTTTTCCCCTAATGTTTCATTCATTGATTTCCTTCCTTCCTCCCTCCCTCCCTGGGTAATACTACAGAATGTGCCATTTTGTTTTCACTTAAATTAAGGTGGAACCAAGCTTCATGTACTCGCACTTCTTTACAGCTAGGAATCTGAATCCAAAAGGGCGGCTCTATGTGCTGCTTCATTTTAAACTTTGTGGGTAAAATCTGGCTCAATTTGAGATGATGGATGTGTTCCTGTGGGGCTGAGAAGGACAGAAGTGGTCAGTGGGTTAAATGGGAAAGTTGCAGGAGATGGGTAGGAGCCTGTGTGTTCTTACGTTGCCTCCATCAGTGCAATGGCCAGGTCATGCCTAACAGCTGTTTTTGAGCTTTGCATTAGCCTGTGTTTAAAACCTGATTTTAAAGGGTATTAAGCAGCACCAATCGTTATGTTAATGAGGCTTATTGTTTTGGGAAGAATTGTTGTGTTTAAACAGACTGGTGATATCCTATTTATTTTTTGTGAGAGGAAAATGGTAAATTGTGCCCATGTGGCAGATTATGAATTGGAAGAGGGTGGGGAAAAAAAAACAACTTCATTCTTAAAAACAACCGTTCTCACTTGCTCTCTCTGCATAGGTTCCAGCTAGATTAATTGGCCAAACTTTCCCAAGTGGTGGCCCCCCTACATACCTCTGGCAGAGCAAAGGGGCTACAGTGGGTGAACAAATGTAACCCACCTGTTCCCCTTTCATACAGAGTTTTGATGTGCCATACCTTCTTCCCCCATCAGTCAGTTCTAGAAGATCAGAAAAATTAGTCTTTGGATTACAATGTGGCAAAAAAATTAAAGGATTAAAAAGTGTCTAGAGCTGCTATAAAGATAATGATTGGTATTTACTTAAGTAAGGGATGTGATAGCCAATAAATAGAACTTAATTAATTAAGATTGCCATTATGCAGCTGAGGACCTTGAAGTGCTTAAAAATTAATTAAGCCTCACAACTTTTCTGCGTTATTGATAAGTGTTATGATTATATACCTATTCAACAATAGGTAAATGGAGGCACTGTGCACTTAAGTGAATCTTTTTGCTCAAGGTCACGTAATGATTTGGCAATAGAACTCAGGAATCTTCATATCACCACCTGAGACTGGTGGTTACAATACACATTTTTTTTCTTTTTTTTTGAGTATTGGGGAGGGGAAAAAAAAATATTCATGCTGGTGTCAATACCGCTATTCTGTCTAAGGAACTATTGTCTTCGGTTCATGTGGAGTACATGTTACATGTGCTGTTCAGGGCCTTTTTAATGGTAAATTAATCTTTTCTATTGTGTTGCCAGTCAAATAATTGCTGTCTGTGTAGCCTCATAACTGCTAAGTTTGTTCTTTACAATTTTATTTCTGTTCATGCTCTCTCATGCTTTTGTTTGTATAACTTGGTTTGCACATTAAACAGCACTTGTCAGACTCATTTGCAAGGAAATAACTGAAGAATTGTGCTGCATAATATTGTGAGTGAGGAGAAATAAGTCTTCATCTGGTTGACTTAATATTCCCAGGAATCACTTTGCTGACTGCTGGGTGTGAGCAGCCACACACTCGGTAGTGAAAGGGAAATGAAAGAGCAGCGTGTCAAAGTGAAATCTGCGTTTTGTAGAGGTAAGTTGCATGTTGCCTGACTCAAAGGTAGCAAGAAACTATTGCTTTTGGGTAGAGCAGGGGCAGCACCATCCTTCACAGCTGCTGCTGAAACTATAGAAAAGGCTTTCCTCTCCTGCTGGCAGTGTGGGAAGATTTTTGTTAATCTGACAGGCTCCTTTGCTGGCCTTGTGCGAAGACCTGTCCTGGTGCCCCGTGAAAATAATGATTGAGTACCATGAGAAATCATTAGCCAGGAAGTATTGCTGGTAGAAGAGGAGTGTTCTCTGAGGCTAGGCTCAGGCAGGAAAAAAAAGTGGAAAAGCCTATGGCCAACCCCAAATATTTACCTTTCATGAGACAGATATTTCAAAATAATGAAGCTGGATTGAAAATACTATTTTGCCCATGTCAGTAAGGGTTGGACATATGTCCTTTTTAAATAAAATAAATTCTTAAATAACTACAAGATTCTAGGAACTTGGCTGCTTATGAAAATCTTGCTGTTTTCCAGGCTGCTTATGAAAATCTTGCTGTTTTCTGGAAACAGCATGTTTTGAAAAATGTTGACTTTTGGCTCCAGCAATGTTCCTTAGTGGCTGTTAGAAGGAGGAGGTGGAAGATTTCAGATGGATCAGGTCTTTTCTTTTTTAAAGTGAAACTATTTGTTGCCTTCTGCAACAGGTCAAACAGCTGTTTCATCATGTGAGGGAGAAAAAGTATCATTTTAAAAAATATTTTTAATATTATGATTATTGGAAAGGTATACTCAATTTCCTCTAGTTTTGGAATCTCAAGGATGCTTTCACCTAATATTTTGTTTTTCTTGCCATCTTGGATATGATGTGTTGCTATTGACCTGCACCAACTAAAGCTTCACGTGTGGTTTGGCCACTCCTCATTTTATAGTCATAGCTGAAATGGAGCTCAAATCTGCCGTATGCAAACTGGCCACACACTTAGCAATAATGCTAAAGCAAAGTCTCTGGAACTGTTGGTTCCATGAGGAAATTGGTGGTTATGAGGTTAGCCTTACTCTAATGGTATATGGTCAAGTTGCTAGTACTCTTTGGACAGTTCTGTACAAAGTATTTTGTATAGAACATGGACCTTTGATTCTGACCTATGCATATGTTTTAAAATTAAACCAAGGAAGCCATGGTTTTATGAAGAATTATGGCAGAAACATCTCCCAGTTTAGTGTCCAGACTTTCTACTTGTACAATTGTTTTTAGGAGAGGTGAACTCTTGTCACTTAAGTCCCAACTCTGCCAAAACTGAAGGTCAGCCCTAATTGTGTTGCTTTTGGAATACAAGAAAATGTGCATGTATTTCAGTCTTGCTTTCCCCTTCCCTCGACTTATTTGAATGTGGTTTTCTTATTAGCATTGTGTCATATTTGGGGGAAAAAAATCAGTATTTCAGATTTTCTTCCTCTGAGTGTATCATGAGGAATGTAATCAGACAGTGGTGGTTCTTGCAGAAAACTCAACCTCACTTTGCAGACTCAAGAAGTTCAAATAATTCTGACAGCATGCAAATGTCAGTGCTTAACCAGGGATTGTCTCTGAACCTTTATGTTCATTGCTGCTTCTTGATTGAGTATTCATCTTCTTGTATGGAAGAAGAAAAGGTTGCCAGATAATTCCTAACCACTTTGGCAAGCTGCACTCTGGGGCGTGGAGGGAATCATCTCTCTTATTTTGTCAGTGCTACTCCTTTGAACTCCTGCCTAAAAAGCTATAATAAAGATCCGTCTCAAAAGGAAGGTCATCAGGCAAGTGTTGAGACTTCCTGAAGTCTTAAGCAAACCTAGAGTCTTTCTTGCCATTCAATTACTCCATCTTGAGAGAGGCCCTTCCTCACCAGTGTGTGCTGTAATGAAAATGCCAGTGCTGCTCTAACTCCCGCTGCTCTAATGTGCTTCTCCAGGGTCCTTGGACTGAATGCTGATTATTCCCTCAGTGGTGGTGCCTGTGCATGTGGTACTTTGTGTAGAGTCTTGGAGGAGCAATAGTCACGAAATCCAAAACAATGTGTCCAAGTCTATTCATAGAGGCAATGAGATACTGGATGGTAGATAGTATGCTGGGAAAGATCAAAATGTAATAGGCAGGGTGGTGGTGGTGGGGCAGCTAGGTTTAGCCACATACTTCAGAAATGGATGTTTGAAAGCTTTTGGAATGAACATTTTTTCGCTGTTTTAAAATAGTTTATTCTAATACTTCCAACTTAGTTACCTGGCTCTTACTGTTGGAGGCTTGTTGTGAGGACCATGGGGTGCAATGGTAGTACTCTGTTACTGTACCATGCAATACAGGATAAATAACAGTTGGTGTAGAAAGAGGAAGAACATGAATGGGAATTCCAGTAAGTGTTCTTAGAAGTCTTTTTCTCATGAATTGCCCCAAGGACTCAGCTGCTTGAAAGACATATCCCAAGGGCAAATTTATTCTCTAAGAAGACAACAGACACCAGATCTTGGCAGACTAGGGTGCAAGCTCATTAATGTCTGCATTAACTCTTTAGCTGCTAAACATTATTAACAGCACTCAAGAAGAAAAATGTCATTGAAGAAGTTGTCCTAGAAATTGAAGCTACTTGGACTTTGGTTGTGAAGCTCAGTGGTACTCTTGTTGAAATCTTAGAAATGGTTGCATAAGGCGAAGGCATATTCATTCTGGGTGAGAGAGCTCTGGTTGTTTTCTCTGGTCAGTGTAAACATCAAAATTTTTTTGATTTGTCGGATAGGGTATGTGCACTGGAGTCAGCAGGAACGTAGCGTCTAAGTTAGAATATTCAGATGTGATTTTTCTTGCATTATTTAAGGAGCTTCCAGATTTCTGAGATGTACAAAACTTAGTGTTCACCATCCTGTGATCAGATTGAGGTGTGTGGTTTTTTCTTTTTTGAGAGGGTCTATTATGTAAATCAAATGCTCACAATTACCTTGGATGTCAATAGGAGGCCATAATCATTATAGGCGGTTATTACCTCTTGAGGAGTGATCCTCAAATAACCTAAGAAAAGTAATTTGGAGTAACTGTTTCTGTTTCACTGATAGCAAAGTTTTAGTCATGCAAAAGAAGAACCAGATGTCTAGTCTGGCATCAGTAGGTACAGTTCTGCCCATAGAGGAAGCTGTAATGTAGCCTCAACAAGAAAAGAAACCATGCAGTTTTAAGCAGATTAGATAATTGAGATTAGCACTCTGTGATCTTGCTGTGTTTTCATTTATTTCAAAACAGTTTAACACAGAGCATGTTGAGCAATCAGTTGAAAATCACGTGCAAACACTGCCTAAGTACCGATAAGAATCATGGAGGTAAACAATGAATTCCTACTAATGGCTAAGTCGCCAAGGTAAGATTGAGTCTAAATACACACCCTTAGTTAAATATAATTTCATTAACTCAGGTTACGTGGCTTCAGTAAAGGCTTTTTCTCCTCCCTGCTCTCCACTTTCTGATGCCTGTCAAATGAATTGCATACAACCAATCCATCATTTTCAGCTTTGTTTGTCTCTACCAGAGATGTTTTGAGCTGAGCAATAACCCAGCGCGATTCTGTAAATCTCACAGCAGATCAACAGTAGATGAATGTGGTAATGCTGGTTAGGGAAGGGTGATTTCATTTTGCATATGACATCTAGAAAGATCTGAATTCTACTAAAAATTATCTTATCCTAATATAAAGGACTGTCTGTTACAAATAACCAAATATCACAGTATAACCCTTTTAGACACATGCAGATCTTGCTGGCATATCTTTACTGCAGGGGTTAAAGGGTTTTAAATCCCCTGTTAGCATTATGCATTTTGTAGTATGCACTTGATGTCATTCACTCATCCTTCTTCATCCTCTCTCCAGTGCCTGAAATATATAGTGATTTTTTTTTCTTATACTCAAAAAGCAAGGGCAGGTATCTCAAGTATAAACAGTTTATCATTGGTTTAATGTTTTGTGGAAGATTTTTCTAACTTTATTATCTAACTGATATTTACATCTCAGAATGTGGCTCTTTGTAAGACTTTCTTTTTGTGACATCTCTTGTCCTTTGCTTTATGTTTCTCCTATGCTGCTATTTGTTTAGATTAGTTGTCTTCCCTGGTTTGCTGGCCATCCACCCCTTCTAAATATCCAGATTCCCTTTTGCTAAATATTCTGCAGTAAACTTTCTAATTGGTGATGTAGCAGATGAAAGCAATGGGCAAACAATGCAAATGCTCCCTTTTCCATAGGGAATTCTTGCTCCCATGAAAAATGGTTGTACTTTAATACTCCTTTAATCTTCCCTGTTAAGTTCTACAAGATCACTTTCTTTAGACACAATGGAAGACTCTTCACCCTGCTCATTACTGCCAACTGATCCCAAGGAGACAGTTGACATGTAACAGATGAAAATAATAGCAATAATTGAAGCAACCATGACAGTGGATTTAGAACTTATTGGCTTATTTATCAGCATGCACAGAAAAAATAGGTTTCCTTGCTGCTGTAGTCAGTAGCCTGACAAGGGTCAGCAAAACCCATAATGGGAACATATGGGTTCTCACAAGAATCCAAATAAAATCCTGTTTACATGTCTGTAAGTAATGAGTCCTATTTCCCAGAACTATGAATGTTCTTCCACAATGGTATCTTGTGGTGAATACTGCAGGTGCTCATTATTTGTAGTACCTCAGCAGAAGGCTGTACCTCTGTGTTAGGCAAACAGAACAAAAACACTACTGCCTCAAGGAGCTTACAACTTTAGAGAAGAACTAGGGATGGATAGAAAGAGGTAGAAGAGCATTGAGATGTTGTTGACCAACATGAAAAGCAGTGGCAACAGAATGTAAGTTGTCAAAGTATCACCTGTGATTTTTTTTTTTTTTTTGAGGTTGTTGGGAAAGGATGCAAACAAACTAGCAGGTTTTCAGGTGCTTGCAAGAAACTCCCCCTGAATACAAAGGTAGCGTGGTTGAAATCATGAAGGTATTTTTCTGTAAATGTAACAGATGTGTTGCAGACCGGTGTATTGGGATGACAAGGCAGAAAATGCAGTCAGGAATAAGCAGTCAAAGACCTTTCCAAGAAAGATTAGCTTATGTTTGATGTAATAGAAAAGGCAAACCAACTGAGAAATGGATTATACAGTAAAAGAGAAGCCAAGAAATGATTCCTGCCCCATAATGGGATAGGAACAGACCATGATGGTGTGTTATTGTAGCCAGAGAATAGCGGCAGGAACTGATCTATGAGATAACTTAGATAAGAGTTGGCTTAAGAGACTGTTACATAGAACTGCAGAAGCTGTCAATGATGTGGTTGTGTAACTTCAGAGGAAGCTCTGAATCCAGGATGACCCTTTGATACTGGTGAGATCTCTGTATGCTTGTGATGACAGAATGGACAAAAGCGATGGGAAGACAGTCATATGGTCAATGGTGACCGAGAAAAGGAGTAAACCAGGAAGGGAGAGAGTTCAGACATCTGATTTAGATGTGATGTGATCTTATCTTTGTTTTTCAAATCCATGTTGTTCTTAGATATCCTAGCCATAAGAAAAGATCCAAGTTGGAACAACAGGGAGATATGGACTAGAGCTGTTGATCTTAAAGCTACTACGTTATGGTGAATTTGTGAATAAACTCATCTGTGTAAAAGGGGAAAAGAGTGAAAACAGAGGACAACCTTTCCCCACCCAACTCCTCCAGTATTGCCACCTTGAAACTAAGAGGCAGTGAGAACATTATTTTTTTTTCCTACTTTCTTTATAGAACTCAGTAAATTATGCATTTAAACATGTTCTGTCAGTGTGCTGCCTTTTAGCTTCACTGAGCATCTCCCTGTCCTTGTATTGCAGAGGGAACTGTATGAACTACCAATTTTAATCCTTTACAGGTCATAATTTCCTAGATTATTTAGTTCTCTAATCTAAAGAGCGACCATCTCAAGATGGCAAAGAAAATAATTGTGAACACGGGCATATAAGTAGTGCATAGGAAGGAGCTGAAGGCATCCTTTATTACTGTTAGTCTGATTTGCCTCTTTAATCTTTTCCATCTCTATGTACACAGTGTCCTTTACTTATTTAGGAAGGCAATAGTTTAGCCTTGCTCCCAGATTTATGCAATTATAAATGCACATACTGCTGTATTCTTTTTGTACTCAGAATTCTGGCATTAGATATTGAGGTCTTTAGGCATTCTATTACTGTCCAGGGAATGATCTAAACTTTCAGAAATTCCTATATTTCTGCAAAGTGTGTTTGGATAACAGCTTATTCGTTGTCTGCATTTTTGTTCGCAACCCTTAGTCAGTGAATCTTATAGTCTGTGTTTGGAACTGGGGTGTTTGAGAGTTTTTCTCCCACTGCCCTAGCTGGAATATGAAAGTGTCCTTGCTAGCACTCCACGGTGACAGTTATGGGTGTCTTTTTAAAGACTGCTGGGGATGGATCTCCTTGGGATCTAACACAGTATCTCCAGCGAGTGCAGTCTTAGGTGCGTGCTTATCTGCTCTGCTGAGTAACAGTGGTTAAAGAGATGCATGGAAAGTTGGTAGAGGTCTGGCACACTGGCAGAAAGGACGCAACAGAAAGTCCCTTGTCCTTTGCCCTAAGCTGTGTCCTTCCACCTGCAAGAACATCAGAGCAATACAATGAACCATTCACCTACTTTAATGCTTCTTGGAGTACTTGGTCATCTCTTTGAGTTCGCCCCTACCTGGACTGTAATCAAAGTCTTTTATTCCAGGTCTCGCTGCCTCTTTGTGTTAAGCCTGTCCCCAGTTTTGGGAAAGCAAAGAATAGTGTTGACTATGGGGGAGTGGATCATGGGAAGCTTCCTAGAAAAATGAAAAAACACTGAAAATCTCATCACTTTCTGTTGAAATAAAACCATTCTGTTTGTGTTTAAATAGCAGGAAATTATCTCTTAACTATGTCCAGGAATAAAAACTTGGTCAGGTGACTCCTGGCTGCTGGCTCCACAGCTTGTGTATTAGAAGGTCCTAGAAGAGGCAGCATGGAACAGGGAGATTGACAGACAGCAACATGTCTAGGGAGGGAAGGAGCTATGCGCTGCAAAGTGTCAGCTTTCTAATGTGCAGGAAGATCAGTCAGCAGTGAGACTAAAGGAGATGTGAGGGCTGTGTAATGTTATATCTCAAACTACATTTATTAAAAGCTGAGGGACAGGCTTGTTGTACCAACAAGTTTGTTGTACTCCAAGCCAGGCAGGTGGTAGCTATGGCTAGTTTGGTGGGTACATGATGCTCTGGCCAGATCAGAATTGAGTCTGGTTTGGGATTTGGCTCTGAGCTGGGAGGCAGCAATATGGTATCTTGTGAAGTTTGCCCTCCCACTATTCTTCAATTTAAAAAGCATGGCTGACCTTACGTGACATATTACAAGGAAGAATCTAAATGGCATTTTTAGTACCTTTGGCTGGAACTGGGAAAAAGATCTTTTTGCAACTAAATCTGACCCACCAGCACAACGGAAAGATCTGAGGTTGTATTTTGATGGTAAATCCTATCTCTGATGTCAGATTGCCTAATCCTCTTTATAAATTCCACCTGCCCAACAGAACACAATTGCACGCTGCATAGACCTTGACACCTGAGGACACTGGGCAAGGAGAACAAGTTAAATAATTGGAAACTTTGGAGCCAGTTCTGGTTCCCTCCAGAATGAGGTGCTAGGATGCCTGATAGTTATAAAGAAAATCATGGTATTTTAGGGCAGCTCAAAGTCTGTTAACTATAGCTCAAGTCATTAATCAGGTTTGAAACCATTGGCTAAGTAAGATTGTTACTGTATCCATGAGCAACTCTGCAGATACACCTCAGCCTTGTGAAGCTGAGGCTGTGGGAGCAGGAAGGAAAAGTTAAACACCAAACAGCAGCCAGGTGCTGTTGTTAGCAAATGTTTCCCAAATAACTAGATCACCCTGTGGTGGGGACAGTGGAGCCAGATGGTGTGGGAGAGTTGACATAGTGTTTTTTTTTTTTTTTTTTTTTTTAAAGAGAGAGGCAATGCACTTTTACAATAAATTTTGCTTTGTCGCTCAACTACAAGACTTTTTTTCCCTCCTCTTTCTATGTTATCTTTTGGCAATGCTGACATTTTTCTCTTTTTCTTTTGGAAGTATTTTCAACACTGCACAGCTGTTTATTTAATATGTCTCTAGTGCCTCAGCAGATAATAGCAAGTCAGAATGAATATTTACCTTATTTCTGAAGCACTATCCATTCAGCACTTCTAGCACTCCATTTGACGGTTTCAAGTGACCAGCGTATCATTTTAATTTTTCTTTGCTTTGGGCATTCAGACACTCTAGAACAAGACTATTGCTCATGTTCTTTCTCCCATTACCTTTTTGTTTTCCTCAAATTGTAAATATCTTTGTTACCTCTTTTCCCTGGCAGACTTCCAAATTTTTATTTGACAGATTTGAGTGATCTCATAGAGAATAGCAGTTCCCCTTGTCCTCCAGAGAGGGTTGCAAAGTGCTCAGGAAAGTACCATGGAACGTTGTCTTGGTGCTCCCAGTGCTGTTACTAGCAGTACCAATTAGCTGAAAAATGGACAGGAAAGTCTATTAACATAAAGAGAAAGAAGCCCCAAATACTGCTCCCCCACTGTGAGAAAGCTAAGCTGTGTTTTTTTTCATTGCTTGTCATGGTGTTGGCTTGGGGGTGGATTCCCAAAACTCCTGAGCACTGCTTTTGCTGAAGTCATAAATCTCTAATAAACTTCTAGTGAACACCAAGCACTTCTGAAAACACTGTCCTCAACAGGTGCCCATGGAGGGGGTTGTTCTCTGCTTATTTTGTACTTGTGCAAACTACTAAGTCACTCTGAAAGATTAAGAAATATTTCCCTTAATTTTCAGAAATAAAAGTTATCCATAGCTGAAGCTAGGGCTTTTGTTTAACATTATTCTTTTTCACTGCAGTATGCTGCAACTTTGTTTCATATTGAATGCATGATTGTAGGAATCTATTCTGGCCCTAAGAAGATAGTTTTATGTTTGTTCAAATGAAGGGATGCTTAGATACAGATTAGGAATTCACTGTATCTTGGAGAATAGGTAGTAAGGGAAATATTCTTCAGATGGCAAGGGTTATTTTTGTACTTAGCTTTGATAGCACACATTACATCAGCCAGAGCTCTTCTGTAAAGGTCTGCCAACTCCTAAATTTTCAATAATCCTGCTTCCTTCTCTTAAAATTGAAAAGGTAGTGACTCCCCTGGGAATGCATGTCATTTCAGCATTCCCGTTGACTATGTATTCTGAAATGCTGCAGTCTGTTTGCTTAGTAATCCCCTTGTCTGTGTAAGTTGTTAGGGGTAACCAAAGGCAGCTGATTACTTAATTGTATAAGGCAGGAAATCAGGTTCTTTCATTAGTTCCCATAATGTTCTTGAGAGCAACCAGTATTCTGCCTGACTGAGTTTTCGATCCTTTAATTCAAAAGATATACTTTCCCTTGGCATACTCAGTGACCCTTTATCCTGATACACTATTTACTGAATAAACAGAACATTTTAGATTAAAATAATCCTAAACTTTCTAAATAAAAATAATATATTTTATAAGACAACATATCTTGCAATGAGAAGAGAAATACAACATGTAAGGTCTTCTGATCACTCTTTGCACTTTTTGTAAGATAATTGATTTCTTTTTGCGTGTGTGTGTTGCTTGAACTGATGGGCACAAATAGAAAAAAATATTCCTATCGACTTGTCACAGCCTTAGAGACCTGCTTTTGTTCAGTGTCTTCAGTTTAGGAAGCCCTTTTCCATACTGATGATCAGTTTTCTTTTGCTGAACTTAACACAGAATTTTGGACCAAATTGTGCCTCCTTTGTGCCCACTGGCTAATAGTTGTCAGGGATGGAGGCAAAGTGCCTGCCCTGCTGTGTGATTAGGGGTATGTGCAAAATCCTGGGCAGTGCCAGTGGGGGCNCCCAAATACATACAGTGAGCTGGAGCGTGGAGTTGACATAGGGTCTCCGTGCTCTTGCTGTGCATCAATATAACCCTTGTGACTATGAGCAGCAGGGGAAGAAAAGCCTGATCTTTAGGAGTATCTATTGGTTATCTCGTTAAGAAAGTGCATTTTTAACTTCCCCCAGCATCTCTATGTAAGTTAACCTGGTACAATCATGGTACTTGCTCTTTAGAACATGCTTACAAATGTTTCTATTGCCTCCCCTCTTTTAAACCCCAGAAGATCAGTATTTGTGACGTTGGCTGTTTCATGCCATGAGAATTGAAGGGAGCTTTGTTGAATTCAGGGTGCTCATGCATCTGTCATGAGTCCAAGCTGAAACTTCTCTTTTGAGCATCTTGTATGAACCTTCTCCAGCTTCTCAGGCCTAGTAGGCCCAAGAAGAGAAAAGCCTTGGTATGTTGAGTGGTGACAGCTGGAGGCTGGGGAAGAATATCTGAATGTTTCAGATGCCTTTGGGTGGTTTTTCCTCTTTTTTTTTTTTTTTTTTTCCCCCAATAAATTGTTAAAACCCAGGTACGAATGCTTTTTTTCAAGAGGTCCTAATATTTCTGCTCCTTAAGAAGTCAGTGTTTGCCATATTGGCTTAGAGTAGACTGAATAGTATTTCTGTGTAATCAGAACGTGAAGTAAGCACACCCATGACAGCAAGAGTAACATTTCTTCCTACCAGCATGCTGGGGTCCAGCTTTGACTCTATTCCTGTAATAACAGGTTGCCTCAGGTGGAAAGTCTGTTACCCAGCAGAGATGTGAGATCTGCAGCCACACTGCCCTACGTTTTTGCACAACAGAGGACATTGTTGCCTGTGCTTGGTAATGCAGAAATAGCAAGGGAACAGAACCCCCCGTGTTTGTTATAACCCTCTAAAGCAGCAGTGCTGTTCCATATCTCATGCCTCAATAGGAAGCACACAGTGTCCCCCAGTATCCCAGAGCCTTGTAGGTTCTAATATTTTTATCTATGTACAAAGCACTGTAGTTAATGGATGCTGTCCTTCTCCCAGTTATTCTGGAAAACTAGGATATAGAAAGACTTAGCAAGTTGTGGAAGGTGTGCAGAGCAAAGGGTTAAAACCAACGTCTTCCCCTTCTTAGTGAAGTCTGCAAATAAACAACTCTTATTGAACTACAATCTATTACAAAGTTGGTACTTGGATGATAGAAACAGCTTCCATTGTCTGATTGGTCCAGAGTTACCAGGGAAGTTACTCTAATGAACTTTTATTTCAGTTCATTATTATACTGCCCATGTAAAGTGGATAAAATAGATACATGGGCCAGACTGGGCAGAGCCACGTTCACATAAGAGTTAGGTGCACAGTACTTCTGACTGGTTGATGTTACACCTCCCTCATCTAGAGCAAATTTAACATCTTGGTTTTTTTTTTTTCGTTGTTGCAAGTAATGCTGAGCATAATGTAATTGCCCTTAGGTATGAAAAAGAAAACTATTTTAGGTTACTGTTTGGAGTGATTCATTTTGATGTGTCAAATATCTTGATGTAAAAGCAACTTCTGTATTATGGAAATGAACCAAATCTTTTATCTGTCTTTGAGATCGGCCCTGTTGCTCACCATGGTTTGAGTATCTTATATCAAACTTGTTCGTAAAAAAAAAAAAAAGTCTTATCCAATAAGAAATGGCTGTGAAAGCACTGTGTAAGGTAAAGGGCTCAGTTTTGTATGTACTGTTTGCTTACACAATGATATTTTTTTTAAAATGAAAGGATAATAAAGATGAATGGGGATATGTGGCTCTGAGCAAACTTAACCAGGAAACGAGAAGACAGTTTCTATTCAGTAGTGAAGCAAGGTTGTAAGACAGCCATCAAGAAATAGCAGGGACAAAAACCTAGAGTGGTTGGAATGATTTGGTGTCCAAGCTTCATTTTCCAAATTCTTGTAAATCCTAGCTGAGGTTAAAATGACCTTTGGGAATGAGTGACCTGTTCTTCAGGCTCATTTTTCTTGTTCTTTACAACTACTATGCACTGTTATGGAAGGTGGCAGAGCCTGGGAGGATGTTTTCTGTGCTGGATGATGGGGCCTGGCTCTGGGGATGGAGAAGCAGTTCTGCTCTTAAACTCAAGAGCTGCCCATGCTCTCACATGCATTAATGATTCTGTGGCCTTTAAATAAAAAAAGGTGGTAATTGTGGAATGGGAGCTCTTATTGCTTTGGGAAGAAAGGCACAATCCCGTTTCCATGATTAGCTTTCCCAAAATTTTCTATGATCTTTCCTATCCCTCATTGCAACCTCTGTGTTCAGTATAACCATGTCCTGCGTCTGCTGTCAGTGGGGAAGAAGAGTAGCAATTGCCCTCTGCTGCCATTTTCCAGGTGTAACTATATGTCATCTTGTCTCCAGAGGGAAGCAGCAGGTAGCAGTAAGAAGATAGTTTTGTTGTGTCTTGCTCATCTGCAGTCCTTGCATCACTCTACTCTTAGAGTCACTCTTGGCTTTCCTGCTTGGAGGGTGTGAAGGAATGAAAGATTGGTTCAAGTAGAAAAGCAAGGGGGATATTTTGTGAGCTATTGACACAGCTCTGTATAACTTCAAGACTAGGTGGCCTGGTTCATACTCCTCAGCAGTGACTTGGTTCAAAGAACTTCAGACCTCTTATGCCCCAGTTTCTCTCTCCACCTCTTATCCATTCCCTGAAGGTAAAGCTGGGGTCTGTCTGAACTAGACTCAAGTACCCTGCATGCCTGCGCTGATGCTTGATGTGACCTAAGACATCTTAGGCACAACTTCAGGAGGGAGCAATGTTTTCTTCTACCTGTCACAGATAACTTGTGTTACCTGTTCCTATTACTGAAGGGAAGCATAGCATTAATAACCTTGTGGACACTTAAAGCACAAAGAACAAACACACTCAACCTATTACATTTTTCATTGTTCTCAATAGGAGAAAATATCTTAAAAGGATATTTTTCCAATGTTTTGGACAGTTGGACTGCAATGTTAAAACTATGCTAGTAGGGAAGTTTTACCAGATTATTTGAGATACAGTTGAGCATAGCTTGTGAAGAGGAGTCTTAATCACTGAGCGAAGGTGTTCACCTCAGTTTGGACTGATCTGTATGCTGCTGTATGTCTTGGATGTGGAAAAGGTGAAATGAACTGTGAAAATGTTTGCGAAACATGCATGATTTCAGTGGACTGTGGTGGTACTGCCCTTCTATTGAGTTTGGTTACTTTCCCTGGATTTGTAAGAGGACACCTTTGCTGGCCATTGGCCCATATTGACATAACACAGAAGATGGATCTATAACTAGTTGTTTACTTTGGATCTGATTTAATGCTCATGAGAGTTGCTGAAAAATTATCAGGTGATTTAAATGGCTTTTATATAAACAGATGAGCCTTTTTTTTTTTCCTTAAGGAAAATATAGGGCTACTTAAAGGAGTAGAGACTGCAGAAAAATGTGAACACATTTCATTTGAGTCTAATAATTTCAAACAAATATGTGACTCAAATTAATTGGAGGTTTCTGCTTCTAACTATAACATTTCTTATCTTGTAAAGCATTAAGGCAGCATAACATACACAGACAAATATTAAACAAAGGTATTATGGATGGGAAATTCCTAATCTAGCTCACTATGTTGGTACAGTGGAAGTTTCTTAATCCAATATCTGATGAAGGAACAAGGAGAGAATTAATTTACTGCACACTAATTACTGAGGAGTACGCACTATATACAGTGAAAGGTGCTGAAATGAATACTTGATAAACAATATCTGGCAAATTAAAAATCTGAAATGTTAAATGAAATGCAAATTAAAAATCTGGACTGTTAAATTAATTGAATTAAAAAAAAAAACACCCTGACATTAACTATCATCAAGGGTTGAAGTTATATCAGCAAAAGCAAAGCTATTCAGAGTTATATCCTGCTTCTCTCTGTAATTTACTTGTGAATGGGTGGGTACTGGAGAAGCCCCAAAGATAGATGAATTTATGTACATCAGGAACCATCTTTTCTGCCTGCTGTGTTAAATGCTATCCTAGGGAATGACAGGGATGGTTTGTGCCTAAAAAATCCACTGAAATGAGTGGGTCCCTTCGGTATAGGCAAAATGAAAGACCTGTGTTGTGGTGTCTGTATCATCTTCAAATAAGATAAGTGTGCAAGTTTTAATCTAGAAGAGACTTGATTTTTGACTTGTGTTATATTTTTTGTATGTCTAATTTTCTCTTTTGGTTGGAATGGAGACAGGAAAACACTGTACTGTGAGGATGTACTGTGAGGATATACTGTGTTTCTAAGAATGAATTTTTAGGAAGTTAATTAAGGTTTAATATATGCCCACATGCATTTTGTATTGTGTTTTTCCAACAAATATCCCCTTTAAGGATCTAATGTTACAAATATGTATGCAGCTTTCTAACCCAATAGAAGCAAATGCAAATATGTTTTAAAGATCATGCTGCCTTTATCAACTTGGTCAATGAGAGACTGACAAGACAGGTAAATACTAGATTTTTTCCATTTAAAATTCTGGAATGTGCCATGGGCGTAAGCAGTGCATTATCATGGAGCTTTTATTTAACTAGTAAATATTTTTCACTCATCTTCCTCTACTTTCATATTAGTTTGATTATTTGTGCAGGGTAAAACACTATGTAAAGCACTGAGGGTGAGACTTGTTCTAGATGAGAACTGTTTCTGTATGGTTATCAGGCTGGGGAAGGGAATCTCAAAGAAGGCATGTCGTAGGCCAGCCTTAAAGTTAAACCCTCCCAAACATGCACATACACGCATGCATGCACATAATTCAGCCCTTAGTGTAAGCCCCAATTTTAAACATGTATGCATTGCAATGAAAGCCAAGTGCTGAACAGGAGTTTGATTCAGGTTCTGTTCTAGGTGTAAGAGTCAGATCTAACAGCTCTGAGGCAAACTGTTTAGGCCATAGTTAGTGTGAGGCTCTTGCAGATGCTCGCTGGTATCATCTGCTTGCAAAGCAAGATGTTGTATTGCTTGGTGTTAAACTACAGCTGACTTGAGTGTCTATCCAGAGAAGCACACAGCATGTGTTCTGCATCTTTACACCAGTTTCTTCAAGTGCTGGGTGTTTTTCCAAGTGAAGAGCCTGCTAGTGATGAGGGGGATCGATTTCACCGTTTGAAGATGAAGCCCTCAGAATGGTGGTTTTCATTGATTAAATGAGGGAACTTTTCAGAGGGAAGCGATTGCAGTAAATTCCAGGTTAAACTGATATTAGGATTTGAATTGTAGTCAAGTTTAATAATGACTAAACTTTTTAGGTATAAGCTGTAGGTCTTATATTAACATGATATCGATCTGGGGGAGAGTTCTGCTACTGAGGAAGGAAGATCTATATATTAGCCTTGTAACGTAATGTCATGACTCAGTTGTAGTGTACTGTTATTTAAAGACTGGGAAGTACGCAATGCAATTAGTTTAACATTTAACTAATCTGAACTATAGCCTAGCACTATATTTCTATTAATCTTGGTTTGTTCCAATGTGTTTTAATAGGTTTAGACATACGGTAGCAGATCTATCGCAATTAAAAAGAAAAGTTCTTATGCACTAGTAGTGTTTCCCTGGAGGTCTAGTCAATCTCCCACAGCAATGAAGATATAATTATACTGATGTAAATCACAGCACCATAACTAGGAGGGATTGGCCTTTCCCCTCCTTTAATTCATTGAAAGATTTTATCTTTGACAGGTACTGTCAAACAGGGTGATGGGCTGGGAGACAGGATGTTTTTTTCTGGTAACTAATTTGCTTGGGGAGAAGACTTTTTTTATTTTTTTTTTACTGATGGCTTGAATACTGAGATGATTCTCAAGTCCTGCTTCTCCCATTCCAAGACGGCAACAATTCCCATAGGCTTCCTAATGAAGCATGGTTAAGATTAGACTTTTCTGCTCTGACTGTGCTGTGATCAGCCAGAGAATGGGAAGATGTGTCTGAAGGTAGCTCGAGGTTACCTATTGGGTTTCAGTGTAGTTAGCCCTGTAAAGAGCCTACCCAGCTCCTGCTGTAAATAAATAATTTCAAAAAAAGCCCTGGGGCTGATTTATGTCTTCCTCAACTGTGATAGTCCCAGGCACCAATTCTCTGCCATGAGAACAGCAGAGCACAGCATGCTCAAACTACAACCTTTTCTCCCTTGGTAGGCTTCCAGATACACTTCCTACCTGTCAGATGCAGCAAAAGGCTACTTTGCCAGCTTAGTGCTGCCTGAAAAAACCCATTGACTTACAATGTTTTCTGCAGGTTTGCTTCTACTTTGCTGCTACCTGACTATTATAAATGAGCCACAACAGAGGGAGACTCCTGCCTGTAGATTTGTTTTTCTTGGCCATCAAATGTGACTTGTTCCACTGAGCTGTCAGCTTCTTACGAAAGGACTGAAGTTTAAAAACAATCATGTTAAAGTGAAATAACAAACTTATTGCTGCCAGCTCATATGTTCTGTGCTGTTTATACATATTTATTATGGAATATATATTGAAAAACAATTATATATTATTCATATATATATTGTGTGTATATATATACATATGTATCTGTTGAAAAACAAAACCAAAAATATCAGAAAGTGGCAATGTGTTAGGAAACACTTCCCTTCAGGCAATAGTTGAACTTAGCAAGGTTCTTTTTGTTGCGCTCCTGGACTGGAACAGTACTTAATTTTTCTATGGTCCTTTATCCAGCACACACCTCTCATCACTTTCTTTCCCTCGGTAACCTCCTCTCCTTGAGTCTGTGCATGTGTTCTGTGCACTCTTAAAGCCCACAAACAAAATACTAAATTAAGCCTAACCAGAAGATCCACTCCTAGTTTTATTGCATAGCTGGGGCATGATGTCTGAGAAGGGAGGAGACAGGGCTTCCTGCAGGGCCATCTGAGCAGTTGCATGTTTCAAGCACTCCCAGTGATCTGATTGCAAGGCAAGGTGTTTCCACAGCAATGGGTTAATCATATCAAAACTCCTAAGGGAGATCAGAGACGCTGCCCAATGTGTTTCTTCATGCTGTTCACTCCAAATAACTGATAGTTATAATGTGCTCCTCATCAGATAGGTGACCAGATTAAAGACCCTGTAGTGGGGTGTTAAGGCAAATGTGATAAAACATTAATAACTTGAATTTGTTATTTAACTCCCTATCTCCCAAGCCTTTATCTAAAACTTTGAGGTCCTCTTTCTTAAATAATTGTTGGATGCTCTGACTCATAACCTATGCAAACATATAAGCATGTATAGCAAGGCAAAGTGATATTGGAAAGACAAAGAGCTTGTTTGATTTGCAATCCAATCTCAGTCTGTCTAGGTCACTATTTCATACATATCACTGGAAGTGTTCATGCCTCCTTGTTCTTCATGCTCAGCATGTCCTAGGAAAGTCAGGCCATGCCCAGTGCCAGCTATCCCCAAGAGAAGCTGGGATTATGGGTCTGTGATCACAGTTTATCAATTATGGCAATGCAGTTTAGGACTAAGAAGGAAGTGAAGGAAGGTTACCATTACATTACTGGGGAAAAAACTTTTTTTTTTTCCCCTTCCCATCACTTTTCTTGGGTAGATATTCTGATTTTTTTTTTTTTTCTTGACAATTAAAATAGGGCTTTGGAACATGGCAGAAGACACAGCCTGCGCTTGGGGGTGAGTCCCTGCTGACCCATGAGGGCTCCTTCCAGGAGAGGAGGTGCCTGCTGTGGCATGTGTATGCTCCTGGGAGAGAGCTTCAGTGCTGAGTCCAGTGCCTTTCCCAACCACTGAAATTCACTGAGGGGAAAATATAAAAACTAAGATGTCTTGGTTTTATTTTCCATTGAACTAAAGTTTCTTTAGAATTGACTGTTCCACATACTACTTACCTTGCTGGCAAAAGCATTGGTGATCAATGAGGACAAAGTGATTCTGACTGTCAGCTTGTCACATACATCCAGGGCAAACGAACACATCAGAAGCTGATTTTGTGCAAGGTCTGCTTTTGATTTGTGCATTTTTCTGGCAGACTTGGGCTATGCCCTATTACTTTCTTACAATAAAGGGAACATTTCTTCTACTGGAGCTTGCAGCATGCAGCTGCAATAATCATAGGGGAGCCCCAGGTGGTCTGATTTATGGTGTTTAATGTGAACCCCTGAGGTTCTGTGGGGAGAGATTATATAAGGTAAAACATTTTTTTTTTTTTTTTTTTTTTTGCGGAATTGTTTTGCAACACTTCAGTTCAAACTTTGCAGTGGGCCTGCTTCATTTATCTTGTTGCCCCAAGATAGCTTATCTCAATGGATGTTTATTAAAGAACTCCTAAACCATGTTAAAGTTGCTTCTGAAAATATTCTGACTAATGGTGGTGTTGATGAGGGTGAGTCATCACTGAACACAGTGCTCATCAGGACAGTTTTTCAGCTGATGGGGCTTGGCAGAATGCCATGGAAGTTCATGGCACTTTTCTGTGAATTGATACTGGGTAAGGACTGATATTCTGGGCAGGCATCGACTGATTGAAGCTCTGGATCTGTACTGGCCCAGAGCATGCAGTTCATAAAAGCAAGCTCTGAAATTACATCAATAAAGTACTTTTATCCAGGGAATAATATTTACTGTTGTTAACTAAATGCTAGTGTGCTTCTGTGATGATATATCAGCAAATTAGGCTGACAGGAAGAAGCTATTTGTTTAGTTTTGCTGCTATTGTTAAGGTACAAGTTACAGGCTTCATTGCTGTCCTTCTCAAGAACAAGTTGGAGCAAGCTTGGCTAGTGCTACCCCTCACACTGGGAGCGGTAGAGGAGGTGCACTGGCTGCGCCCATCCATGCAACTGCACTGGCACCAGCGGCAGGGAGTGACTGGCTTAGCAAGCTCAAGGGATGTGCCTGGGGCTTTGGCTGAGTCTCTTCAAACAATGGTTTGTCCAGGCAAGGGCTGTACCAGGGGTGGAAATCAGTCTCCATGACTCAGAGTCCGTGCTGGAGCCCTTCTCCGCTCTCAGGGAGTAGCGTTGTGAAATACCGTGACAGGTCCAAATCTCATCTTCCCTCAGTAGCTAGAGAAGCTTAGACTCAAGGTTTAAATCTAGATTCCTCTGTAACTAGAAATGATGTATTTATACATCATACATCAATGTATTTATTACTAGCACAGGATAGTCCTAAAGATGGTATTTGTGTCCTGAAGTGTTTAGTGAAACAAGAAGATTGCAGCCAGGAAAAAAAGGTACTTGCTATAAGCTGATGCTTGCTTGATGAGGAAGTGAAGGAATGAAATCAGAGTAGGCTTTGGATGGGTACAATGATCAAACTTGTACTGGATCAAGGCAGGGGTTTGGCTTTTATTAACCCTGTCTGTTCCTATGCCACCTACAATCGAACAAATTTACTGACTTTTTGGCGGAGTAGATATTTGTTGTTATAGCACTTGGTTTCAGCTAATGACCAGAAGACACAATCTGTAATCTTACCTATTACCTGCCCCGTTCATTTCCTACACCCTTTCATTTACTACATTAAAGTAGTAGTAAAAAGCATTCCAAGAGACACCCTGGAGCAGCACAGCAGCCCCAACAGAGTTTAAGGCTGAGTATTATATTACAAAACTGGACTTTTTTTTTTTTTTTTTAGGGGGTGGTGGTGGTTATGGGGGTGGGGTGGGCGGAAAGGGTGATATTGTGCCTGTTTACAGGAAGGTTGGGAAAAAGGTCAGGGAAAGTGCAGTATTATTATCGGCTCTGCTGAGGCCACGCCTGTGTGAAATGTTTAATGCTGACACAAGAAAGAACTTGAAGTGTTTGAAATGTACAAGCAGCAAAGATAACCAGAGAACTTAAACTGAAATTTAAACTGTATTTAAAAAAAAAAAAAAATCTGATATAGGCTGGAGAGACCAAAAGCAGCCCACAGAGATCTAAAAGCGTAGTCCAGGCCACCCTCATCTTACTAAAGACTTGGAGTGCATGGAGGTTACAGAGCTTGGCATG
Organism: Anseranas semipalmata; assembly: GCA_013399115.1. NCBI lineage: Eukaryota > Metazoa > Chordata > Aves > Anseriformes > Anseranatidae > Anseranas > Anseranas semipalmata. Next base: position 425,338 of record VXAA01000333.1, on the reverse strand, counting down.
AAAATGGTCCATCAGGAGTAGTCTTGACAGATGAAGGAAGAAGGCTCAGTTTTAGTTTAAAGATAACATGCTCTGTAAGCAGCACTGACTGTTACCACAGTGTTACTGCTGGATTTGGAACCTGTAAACTGGAAGACTGATAGACTTTTGTTCTTGTACACCTACTCTACAGAAGGCAGAAGCTGTTTTCTGCATTGCTGCAAATGTGCTTAGATTTGCTAGCATCAGTTTGTGACTGTTTACACTAGTTCAAACCTAATGCTGGTTGCAACTTGCTCACCGCTGCCGACTGGAGTAGAACCCAAATCTTACTCCTGTACTTATGCTTTATCACAACAACCTTCTTTGTCTCCTCCTTTGAAAGTCTTGCACTGGGGATATTGAACTCTAAAGGAGAAGTGACTCTCAGCAGACATAATTTTGTATGAGTAATTCACTTATAAAGCTTGGATAAATTCCATCTTCCTTGTGACTAATGGTACCCGAACAGAACATAATTGTATAATCATTTTCCAATTGCTTAATAACTCATTTTCCTTGTTTGTAAGATGCTGTTTTTAGCATTTCAGAGAGATGCGAGGACCTGCATGCTGTAATGAGTGACAGACAATTGTTTATTTCTCAGCAATAATGCCATTAAAGAAAACCTCTTTGTGCTTAGAGCCATGACAGCCGGCCAGATCCTGCCATTCTTACTCATCTCTCATCGCAGTGAAAGGCCTGCTGGCAGGCAATTAGTCCGCAGTTGTCTTTGGCAGCGATGCTCACTTGAGGAACTCTGACCCCACCACTTCCGCCCACTGATCCCCGCCTAAGAGCCAGCTCATCCTGGAGGCCTGGGGCTGCTGCAGGGGCAGGCGCTGCGGCCCTGCAAATATTTCTGTTGGTGAAGCTGGTGGAAAAGGCAGGAGAGAACAGCTGGGAGCTGAAGCCTCTCAGGCTGGCTGTTGAAGGGGGATGAGCTTCTTCCTTAGGTGCGAGTGTAGAAAGCTTGGGCAGAAGGGAACGATCCCACACTTGTAGCATGTAATGTTTCTGACTGCTGGGTCAGCAAAGTAGAGAAAGTTATTTGGGAGCCTGGGGAGAAAGGAGAAGGCAGAGGGAGAGGAGTAAAGAGGCGAATGTGTGTGGAAATGTGCATGTGTCTCTGATTTGGCAGGAGAACTGTGAAGGGTGCATAAAGTCCAGAAATTTCCCAAGGGGCTTTGATCTAACTGCAGGAAATGCCCTTGAAGAGAGGGGACTATCAGTACAGAAAAATAGCATAGGATATCTGACATCTGTGCAGCTTATTTTTAAATGGAGTTGATGTCTCCATGATGTTACTGTTGTATTATTAAATAGATTAAGAGTTTTCCTGCCTCTGGGAGAAAGGATGCCTGAGCCTTGCAACTCAGTGCTGATGTTTAGGCATAGAAAGAGAAGCCTTTTGCATGTGGGCAATAAACTTCCACTCCCTCAAAGAGACAGCAGGCAATCTGTGCCCAAGATATTTTGCCAGGAACAGCAAGTGCCACAATCTCCTGAAAGAAGAAAAGGAAATTTAAAGCACAGCGGTCCAGATGGAATGGGACTGAAATACTAAGCCCAGTGAATGCCCGGTCAGTTCTAGCAGGGTTGTGTGATCCCAGCTACGATGAAGAAATTAATCTTATACTGCAATTACAGACAAAAACTAAAACATCTGTTGCATTTGGTGGTGCAGTACCACATGTTGATTCGGCTAAATGCCAACTTTGTAAAACACCCATGCAAATTGGTTTTACTCTTGGAGAGTTTGGTCAGTGGAGTCTCATGTTAGATTTCTAGAATAACAAAGGGAATTTGCTGTAGGGTCTTTTGAAATCTATTGAACATGAAAACGGAATGCGGAGTTGAATGATGCTCATGGGAATTGTGATTGAGGGGAGAAACTTATGCATGTATCTGAATATTAAAAGCTCAGTTCTTACTTGCAAAGAAATTCCAACTTCAGAGTTGTGCAAAGGGTATGTTCAAAAGTAGAAGAATCTGTTGCAGAGAATAAGGATGGGAATCGTACTGCATCTGTTAGTGGGTGCCTGGAGGTTGCCTTAGCTGATGTAGTTGGTGGTATGACAAACCAGTCAGAGGACAACAGGACCACTTGGTAAATCAATATTGAATCTTACCTACCAGAATAAGTTTTCCTGTACTGGCATTTAGACTTGCCTGCGGGGGTACCCGATTTGTACCCCATCCTGTCTTCCATATAGCTGCCAAGATGAGGAAGGAACCAGTTCATCCACCTGAATCTGCAGAGTACCTGCTGAATTAGCTGCTGTGAAATACCTATGGGTGAGTGTTCAGTCTGGGACTTCTTTAGAGGAAGAATCTGTTTAGCTTTGTTACTTTTTTTCCCTGATGTGAAAATATTTCGATCATCTCTTAGGAACTTCTGTTCCTCCATGCTTGGGAGCTTCTGCAGACTGTGCTGGTAGAGGAGCATTGCATTGTTTTTGTTTCCCCTTGGTATGCATTTTTAATTTTTTTCTGATATTGCCAAAATGTACTATAGCAGGTTATGCTCTCTTACAGCTCAGTCCATGTTGAAATGTAAATCAATTGCAACACAGTCCATCTGGCAAATACTGTCACAGCTTTTAAAAAGTTGTCCTCCTTTTCTGTTGGCATTGAGAATTTTATTAAACAAGTATTTTTCCAAAATTTCCAAATTTTGCCCATGGGCAAAAGCAGGTAGAAGGTAGATACAAGGTTATAATTAGACATAGGTATTTCACATTAATATCTCTTAATTTCCTTTCATCCTACCTCCAGCGTGCATTCTCTCGTTCATAATTACCATGGGATAATTTAAGTCATTTGCTTACTCAGGGCTTTATGCCATACACTCATGGATTGTGGCAGATGAATCCTTCACAAGAAATAAAATGAGAAGCTCATTCTTGCTGTATAGGTAGCTCTCTCCCTCCCCATCCCAAAGTTATTGAGCAAATTGTTGCTATTAATTTTAAAATTACTATACTTGTTGCTCAGGGAAAAGTGAAGTGTTCAGAGGAATTTTGCAATAGATTCAAGGCTGACTTTGCTTCTTCAGGAGAGATGTTCCATGCTACGAGTTGGTTGCCAAAATATCTGGTGTGTGGTTAATCCTAGGCTTTTGTGGGAATTTCATTGTTCCCAAGCAACTTAGTTGCAAAGGGAGAAAGGATTGTTCAGCTAGCTCAGTCCATAAAGGATTACAGCATCCATAAAGGATGGATGCTGCAGCTGATCTTAGTGACGAGTACAAGGACGTTGCTTTTTAACACCCCCCCCCNCCAAATTGGTGTTGCTTTACTTCATGCTTTGTTCTGCACTAGTTAAATATTTTGGGTTTATTTGCTGTATTTGGAAATACTACTGCTTCTTCCACCATGGGGGGTGGGGTGGTGGTAATCTTCCCCAAATGGAAACCCTAGGAGCATTCAGAGAGAATGGAAAAAAAAACTTGCAAGGCTCCCTGGTATGGTAAAATATGCTCTAGATTCTATTAGCTAAATATATGGGTTGATCATGGTGAAATTATTAGTGGCAGCTGTCCTAAAAGGAGAGAGAATTCCTCTTCTAGCTCACTGTCTTATTTCCACCTCCCTTGAAGCTTGCTCTCTTTTTATGGAGTTAAGTCACAGAAATCCTTTAGTTCATTAGATATGGACAAACAAAAGGGGAAATACACTTTCAACTGGCCATGTCTTGGGAAAGGCCTGCCCCAGTTTCCAAACAGACTGAAGTCCTTGTGTAGTTTTCTTTCCTTTGGTTTTCTTTGGCCCCACAGCCCACTGAGTTGGGCAGAGAATTGCTGTTACAATCAAAGAAATGTGTTTAAACAAAAGCAAGTCCTAGCAAGGCCTCTTGTGCATCAAGAGGGAATATTCCCACTGCCTTTTCTTGCAGTTCAGTCACCACTGGCTCAACCTCAGTTTCCCTTTCTTTTCATTAGGGACCAACATGCACAGGGTTTTTCTTATCCCTAAGCACTTAGGCCCCAGTCACAAAATGTGTTTGTGACCCCCTTTCCTTTGGGTTTCAGTGAGAATTAAAACCCTTACTACCACAGGGGAATGGTCCTACATAGCACTACAGGCGGACTCAAATGTTGCATTGTGTATTTTCTGCAAGGCAAATGTCATCCCACTGGGTTAACCTGTCGGACACACATTGATCTCTTACTTTGTATTCACTTCCTTTGGTCAAGAAGTATGCAAAACCTTGGTCTTCTACACTGGTAAATGTATTCTGCTATTCACATTTCTTCCAATCCATTTTATGCAGCCCTATTTTTTTGGTCAAAGTCTTTCATATGCCAAGTCATTTATCTTATAAAACAGCTACTTAGTTGCAACTTCGGTGTTAAGAATTTACAGTGTGATAGAGCTGGGGAGGGGGTGGCTGAAAATCAAACATTATCAAGCAAAAGCACATGCCACTTTTTGTGTATCTCATTCTGCAGTTCTTTGAAGTTTAATCTTTTCAAAAGAAAAGCCTTTCAGCTACTTTGTGGCAACAACTCGGGCTTGTAACTTTTGACTGCACAGTGCTCCTAGTTCATAAACTGATCTCATCCTCTTCTGACAATTAATACTAAAGTGAATTTAAATTGGATCTGCTACTGCCACCGCATCAGCTGTCTGGAACAGTTTGCCTACCTTGGTCTTCCACACTAATGCTCTCTGTACCTTTTCAAAATGCTGCTAAAAATCCTGACCTCCTTTAGGGCTCCAGCAGTCAGCAAGCTATCTACCAGTTTCCCTTCACTTGTGGATTTGGTAATGCCATCCGCCTTGCAGAGCTGTAGAGGACTACAGAGGAGATGGGGTGAATGAGCACTGGGCCCTGCAAGCAGAGATCAGGATATCAGCTTAGCAGTGCCGTAAGCCTTTGAAACCACCCTTTGCCTTCTGCTTCAGCTGCATTAAGATGCAGTCCCGAGCAGGGGCAGCGCAGCTCACGCGTACCCTGGGCAAAGCCTTGTATGGCCTTGCCCTTCCTTCTCCTGTTCTTGCTCTCTCTGCAGAGCTGAGAGACCTCTTCATCCCTCTCCTGTGCAGTTTTGTGGACGGTGCACATTCACAAACAGGCAGAGATGCTCTTGTAGCTGCAGTCTGGGGTATAAAAGGAGGAACTCTCCTTGCATCCTTTGCTTTTCATGTAAGCAAGGAGCATTCACAGGTTGGCTCTCAAGTTGCCAGTTCTTCTGAAAAGTACTACCTTAATTACTGGGTTAAAAGTGGAAATATATTTATAATATGACATGATATCTATGATATCCTTTTTTTTGTCTAAATGTGGGCTAGTAAACTGAGTGTAATATCACATTGTCTTGTGGTTTATTCTGTGGTCAAAGGAGTAATTATACTAACATCTTAATTCTTTTTTCTCCTTTAGGTCCATGTTGTATAGTAATTCCCCTTGCACAGGATTATAAGAGGGTTGTATTAATACTAAGGTCTCTGAAATAGTTTGTGCACAGAGACTCATGGAGTCATGACCAAGACCTTATTATGTATGACAACATTTCCAGTTGCGGGTTATACCTTTCAGAGCATTATGCATCCTATTTTCAAGAGCTCAGCACTCACAGCCTGGGCCAAATTTTCAAAAGAGAAACATTCTGATAGCAAAGCCTGACATAAGGGGCAGCTATTAAAATGCTGTTGTTACCTATCATATCGCATTTCAGAAATCCTGTGAGCTTATTTTAGTTGCCTTAACAGTATATTTGCTTAACACCTATATTCATAAAGATATCTTGCCCTTTGAACTGACGCATTTCCTGAGGATATTACTAAACTTCTTCATGTCAGTGGCATAATTGTTTCCATGGAAACTAACATATTTTTAAAGGAAAATAATATAAAAAAGAGGATACATGAGAACATAAAAAATGGCCATAGCAAGTTAGAGTAAAGGTCTATCAAGATGCGTATCCTGTATTCAACAGTGGCCAACAAGGTGCCCGGGGAGGTATGTTAGAACAATGCAAATGAATGATACTGCTCCAGAAATCCTTTCAGCTTTAGCAATTTTGGATTCAAGTATTTCCTTAGCCCAAGGTGGCAGCCTCACAAGCAAAATGAAAGTGTTATTGCTACTATGAAAAACCTTATACAGCACAATGACATGCCTTCATAATCAGGCTTTTGCAACCATGTAATTCTGCAGAGAATGTAGGGGTAATTTGACTGTTTTTAGTTGTTAATTCAGTCCTTCCTCAAGGGAAATGCCTGCTCACTTTGCCTCCTTAAAGGTTTCAAGATTAACTGTCTAGAATTCATCACAGTGATGCTTTAGGGGAAGAACTGGGGTCATAGGGTTTCATTTAGAATGACAGTTGGAAGAGAGCAATCCTCTGTATATTATTACACTCTTTTATCCTAAGAGGTAATCATTTGTTCAATTTTTTAATATCACATGTCTAACATAACCTCGTTCACTTCACCTGCCCTGTGTCCCTGCCCCTGTCCATCTCTATCAGGATGCTGCTTTTAAAACAGGTGGTTAAACCAATGTGCTTCTTGTCCTTTTTTAAGGAGGATTGCACACCTTCATGTATGTTGACTTCAAAGAAATGTGTTTTCCACGTTTGTGGAAAACCACAGTTGTGGGTTTGTTCCACAGTTGTCTAAGTGTGCAAATTTTTTTCTATACACGTAGAAATGTGTGTACAAATTTCAGCACATTCTCAGTGCTGAAACTTAAGGGAGTGTTCTCTGTGCATGCTAAAATGCATGCCTTTGTTCTTAGTCAGGGAGAAGGCAAGAGGTGTGCCCATGTGCTCACATGCAAGCTGCTTGATCCCAGCTGACACGCACAGTCCTAATATCCCATAAACCTGATGAGTTGCTCATGGTTTGACCATGCTCTGCTGCAGATCTTCACACATCCAGAGCATGTACTGTGAGTTTGCTTATGTGGGCTAGTGAAATAGTATGCTGTGAAAGTCCCTGATTTATTAAGCTTTAAACAAAAAGTCCACCTTAGCTGTTAATTGGAATCTAAATTCAGGTGTTAACCTCTGACTGAAAGTACATGCTGAGTAATTGCAGGAAAGGGGCCAGCTTCAGGCACAGCAGTAATTACTGAATTAGTAGAAAAGTTCAAGAAGAGCTTCAAATTTCATATCATTGCTAAGGTTTCTGAGGAACAGCTAATCCTGAAGTGATTGGCCTCCTCACACCTGTATATGTTTTAGGAAACTCCACTTAAATTTCAAAGAAATCTGTGTGAATAATTCCAGAACCAGATGTCAATATTTCTTAGTGTTGTTTTTAAATGCAGAAAATCGACCAGCATCGATGATGAAATTGGGGCAGAAGAGCTTTCTTGTTGGGCAGTATTTCTTTTTCTTGTTCTTGAACTTGGTGTTCTCTTGTCTGGTTTAAGTGGAATCCTCTAATGTAACCTTCTGCTTGTAATGGTGTATCACAGGTCTACTACTTTTCAAACCCTCCTTTCTCAAAAAAAAAAAAAAAAAAAAAAAAAAAGCCTTTAAATTATTTTTTTACCCANAAAAAAAAAAAAAAAGCCTTTACATTATTTACTTCACCACATCAATTGCTATCAAAACAGTATAAGGAAATCCTACATCCTTACCTTCAGTACCACTGTCCCAGCCAAGTCACCAAAACAAATTTTACCCACTTTCTTGAATTTCAGGTTTTAGGCCATTAACACTCACAATATTTTGCTCTGGACAAGAGCTGTAGATTGAAAGCTGTCTGTTTTACAAGTTAAACCTCTTCTCTTCCTGAGAAGAACTCTTCCGTTCTCATGAGATGCTGTGATGCAGCAAAAAAGATAAAAGCAATATACCTCAAGTATTTCAGTTATACTAATAAGAACTTAGGAGTGTCTGGGATGAAACCTTGACAGTGTTGAAGTACAGTGGCAGGACCCTTCTGGGTTTTATGGTCTGGTATAGTTCCATGGTAAAGGGGGTAGATATATAGTACATGGCCAGAAATGCCATTCTGAAACTGCAGAGTCTGTACCATGACTGCTTGCTATTATGGATGTATTCTCACAACGATCTGACAAATTTTTAAATGTAGAAGCTTCCTATTAAATTTTCAATAGGTACTAGACAATTATTGAATAAATCTTTCTATTAATACTTCTTGACAACTTTTCTTGGAGAGAAATCCACTTACAGCCAAACAATTCAGATCCTTGAAACAAACTGGCTGTGTATTGATATCAATTAACTTGAGAGTAATCTACTCTCAGGTTCAAACAACTTCTTTGTTTATTGAAAAGGCAGATTATGATTGTTTCAGCGAGTACTTAAGGCCGGCTTGATAAGGCAAATCCAGCCAGTAACTTGGAGCACTTTTTAACTGTTTTGTCCAATTTATCCTGTATCTAATTGGCATTCTGTGTTGTTGGAAGGAAAAATATCGGATACACAAAATGAAAGAATGTGCGTATCAGGACAAATCCTTGTCAATCCCTTCTTCTCTCCTTTCCTTTGCTGCATTCAATAGCTTTGGCTAAGAAAAAAATGCCAGTGCATACCACATATGCTGTGTGTGATGGATATATTGAAGCATGTACGAGAACAGTATAGATATGAAATTCGTCAGGGTTCTATTTAATAATAAAAATACTACATTATAAATTTTTCCACTACTCTTTTCTATGTGCATTGATTCTCTGAGTGTGCTGCAATCAGGCAAAGCCACTGTGAGACTCATCAGAAAGTAATCTCAAATTGTGAAAGCATTCTTAGCCATTAACATCTCCATGAATCTGAATTGAACAGTTGAACAATTCACACTTGTCCTTTTTTATTGTAACCAACACAAAAATCCAAGTCCTGCAGGATATTTATTTTGCACGTACCTGACACATTAATCAATGAGAGAAAGAGCTGTACACTGATTAAATGCTCTGCTCAGAATGAATGATCCAAATGTTACTTTCAATTGTTTTGAATGGTTTTTATTAAGGTTTCAAGTGTAGCTGTTCAACTTACCCTGCAACCAGCATTTGCAATGGTGCTGATAGGAGATGATAGCTTTGTGAAGTGTATTCGGCAATGACTATATGTGGTATTTTTAACTGTCATTACATTCTACTTGTCTATATATCGTATTAGGCCTATAAATGAAATAATAGAATGGGGTTAAGGAGAAAAAGAAATGGGGAGATAAGACAGTGTTTATGTACAACATCTAGGGGTGTCTTACCGAGACTTCCAGAAAGAAAGAGTTCTGGTACTTGCTGCATAGAATGGTGAAATCTGCTGAAATCAAGCCTTCCTTTTGTCTGGGAGTAGCAATACCTCTGGTCGCTTTTGTCTCTGTGCTGGGAGATCTGGCCAATAGTCTCACAATCATCACAGGCGGTATTCAGTCTGCCAACTGTGAAGAGCTGACCTGCTCTTGTTGGTGCTGTCATCTGTGTCATTCAGGAATGGCTGGACTACAGCTCCCTAAATGACTAATGTAGGGAGATGCCAATGTCTGTAAAAGGCAGTCCACCTAAGTTAGGCTCTGAAACTATTTCTTTTCATAGATGCACCAGGGATCAGTCTACTTTGCACTGGTGAGGTCTACAGATATTTGTGGTGGGTGGTCTCTATGCAAGCTCCAGTTGGCTCTGATATGAAGTTTGCTGCGATGGTTTTGTCCAACTGCACTGACTCTCCCCATGATTCTAGACTTACTAATAGTTCATGTTTTTCTGGTTCTGTGTTAAAGGAGGAAAAAAAAAAGGCAGGGAGATGGAAAAGGGGGAAATCCATAGGATAATTAAGGACAATAACTCTATGCCTGTTTATTTTATCCCGTCTTAAACCTTTCTGACATGTACTGATGTCTGTAATGTAAGTGCCCTAAAGGTGTGTGGGCTGTCATATTCTTTAGTGGTGTTTGCTTTAGGAACTTAGCTGTCTGAAAGCTTTAATATCTAAGAGGAGCTCCATGTTCTGGCAAGATGCAGCTTGCAGGCTTCGGGGAGGAAAAACAAGCCCAGCAATGCAGGCACTAGTCCCCTTTTAAGCTGCTGGAGGTAAAAGCATAGAAGTTCAGGCAGTTAGATGTCCAGACTGAATATAAGGAGATAAGTGATTGTATTTGTAATACCTCAGTGTGCTGGCTGATTCATTCAACCAATTAATAAACCCCTGCCCTGAGCATAAAGCAAAGCCTGTTTGGAAAGGTTAATGTCGGGCTCTCAGACAGCTCAGTTAAAGTTACCTTTTCGCACTCTGCAGGAGCTCCCTAAGAATTTTGTCATAAAGTATGCCTAGTGAAGCAGAGCAAAATAATGCAATAATAACACTTAGTATCTTGTAAAAAGCCATTGGAGGATCTCCAAGTATTTTGGACAAATTAAAGGCAGCTCAGCTCTCTGTTGCCAGGTAGAGCATGGTTATGTTCTTCAGCAAAAGAGAGGATTTTTTTAAAACTTACTTTTATTAAAAAGACTGTTTTGCTCCTTGCAAAAGTTTTTCAATTTATTCATGGTCTCAAAGAGAAAAAATCTCACAAGACCACAGCAGGGAAAACAGCAATGAAAGAGTTTAAAGGGGGGAATCTGTTCTGAGGTGTACAGGAGCTGATGTGCTGTTTGCTAAGCAGGGTTTAGACAGTGCTTCTCATGCAGCTGAGGCTAAAAAAGTTTCTTAGGATCAAGTCCCACCCCACATGATGGTAACTAGAATTTTGGAATTCATTTATTTCAGTGGAGACTATATTGTCACCCACAGAGGCTTCACTCAGAACAGAAGCAGCTCTTGAGGGTGGGGAAGATCCATGGAGAGGTTAGTTGTTTGCCTGTTTTCTTTTCCATGAAATGCTCTCAATTTCCCCCCCCCCCCTTCTAAAGATGACTTTTGTTTTGTTTTTCCTTCAGTAGAACTCTAGTTTCAAAGCCTCCCACAGTTCTAAGCAGAGGTTTGTGTCCATCTTGCAAAAAAATAAATACTCCTATTGTGAAAGTTGTTGTTATCTTTTACCTGACATGATCAAGCTAAGGTTAAAAGATTGCTAAGTAGTCAAGGAAACTCACTCTCACATCTTTATCCTTATGCTATTTATTTTAAGATGGCTTCGAATAGGATGAACAGTGTTCTTCCATACCTCATAATAACTTTAATTTGTTTAGCAGTTAAATAAAAAGAAAATTAATCAGCCAAGGACCTTCAAAGGGAGAATTCGTACATAGTAAATCTTCAGCTGTGAAACAGCCACCTGCCATAGCAGTTTAAGTTAGTACCCCTGAGCTGTGCATTTAAGCACTCTTAATCCTTTCCAGTGCAAAAAAAAAAAAAAAAAGTTTTTCAGCTGTTCAGTGTTAGTAAATTGTGAGTGTGATAGCTGTTGGACTAGTGAATACGCATCTATGTATTTTATACGGAAAAAGTCTGTCTTAGTAGACGGCCAGAGTGAGACCTAGGTTATGGAGGCAGAAAACAACAAAATCTCCCAAAACTCAGGAACAGTAAATCTAATTAACCAAAGGGAATAGCTTACCAAGGAGCAATGACAATTTTACTACACACCTCGTCCAACTCAAAATCTGTTTAAAATAAAGAAAAACACTTTGATAGGTAGCAGTTGTTGAATTTGAGTATTTCTAGGAGATTTATTCTTGTTCAACACAATAATCTAGGGACTGCTTTTTGAAAGCCTAAACTCTGCATTTTTGGGTAGTAAAGGGAACATAACCTGAAGCAGATATCTTTCTTGAGTGAGAACAAGTGGACAGAAGACAAAATATTGAAAAACATTCTAAATTACTTTTATTTACAGTTGCTATTCTTTCAATAAAATCTACTCATGGAAAGCATATCAACAGCTACATCACAAGTTTGCCTCAGTAGCAAATGAGTCCAATGACTTAAAACTGCTTGTTTAGAAAATGATTTGGCTTTCTTCGTGTCCACCCTCTGCCACAAGCTAGTTCATAAGAACCATTGGAACTGCTTGCTTTGAGTTTTCTTGCATCAGTTATCTGCCTGTTTGTTTTAATATTCTCTTGGTTTAAGGAATTTTTTAACTCTTTTTCTGTAACTGTTAACTGTGGGTTGCAGAGCTAGAAAAGTGACCTGACTCTTCAGCTGCTGGTACCAGACTGCTTCATACCAGCAGCAATGTAGCTCTCTGTCCTTACTGCGGGAAGTCTGGGAGCACACAGCTTTCAGTACACTCCGTGCTTTGCACAGAGTCCTGGGGCCAGCTTACCTCTGCCTTGGCTCCATGTGCCTAAGGACATATGAGAAAAGGTTAACACTAAAAGAAATGTCTCCAGATTGAGAATAAGAGGCCTACTTCTCCTGTAACAACAAATACATGGAAAAAGATCACAGAATTCTCTTTCTACCTATAAATCTGGCCCTCAGGCTTGAGGCTCATACGTTTCACTCACTCTTTTTGGTCTGAAACGGATCCAATGTCAATCAAGGCTAGGAAGGGGTGAAATAACGCTCTGAGGAAATGACTGAAAGAAAGCCCCTCTTCCTAAAGATTTCTTGCTTAAAAAGCGAAGCAAAGCAAATCCAGTTTTGTGACAACACCAAGGAGGAGGAAGGTGAGGGCTGGGATGGTGCCTGTGGGGCCGGGCCTGGTGGCGAGGGGCAGCCCACCATGCTGCTATGGCATAGCCCCAGAAAAGCAGTAGCTCCTCCCTCTGACAGGAATTTTTCAGGTTTTGGCTGAATCCTGAAGAGTTTTGCAGTAAGGGAGTTGTTGTGACAAAGCTTCCTCAGGACCAGGGTGGAAATCTTTCCTGAGGGAAGGGAAAAGCCTGCCCTGGGCTGGGCTGCCCTGCTGTGAGGCTCAGGCTGCCATGCAGTACCCAATATCCTGCTGCACCTCCCCACGTGTGGGGCCAGCTCCGCCTCAAGGCCTCAGTCCTTATTTAATCCTCAGGATGGTTAAATGAAATCCCAACACTTCATAATTGGCTGCTAACTTCTTTCCGGCTAGTTCTGGTAGTTGTTTTCTTCTCCCCCTACATTTCTGCCTCTGATACAGCTAATCTGCCGCAGCGTGGTACTGAGGTGTCTGGTCACTTGGAAGAGGTTAGTTTTCCTCATGCTTGTCCTTACAGGATTTATGGAGGTTTGAGTCTCATCAAACTAATAGCCTTCATCTTTTCAGTATAGATGTTTAAAAACATCTGGTCCTAAATGCTGGGTGTCAGTATCTGTTAAAGAAATGACAGGTTTGGGATCCTCCTTTCAGCCCTGAAGCAAGAAACAACAAAATCAAATACAGTGCTCCCCTCCATTCAGAAATGCTGCTCCTTAGGGTGCCTGAAAAAAATACTCTCCTGGGTAAGCAGCTGTTTCTCAAAAACTCAGCGGCAAGTCTGCCAGTACAGCCTGCTTCCGACCAAAGCTTGATGGCCTCTTCTGAAGCAGAGGCCCTGAAATGCAGCTGCCATTGATCACGAATGAAAGCACAGAGCTGCCTCTTCTCTGGCCTGCTAGCAACCTGAAACAGGTATAACNAAAAAAAAAAAAAAGTTGTACCCTGAACTACACCGTAGTCTTCCCCAGAAAGCTCTTTCTGTCACTAGCAACTCAGAATTGTTCTGTTGGCTTCATGGCTTGTACCAAGCCAGAAACATGGTTGCCTATGGTGTTCTTTTAAAAAGTGTCCTCATCTGAGGTATAAGGACAACCTGCTGAATAAGGTCTGACAGAAAAATATTTGATACTGCTCTGAGAGTTAACTTAGGAGGTTGCTTGAAAACAAGACATTTAAACACATCAGACAGCATTAGGTGTTTAACAGGAGTCTGGTTAGATGATCAGATGTTTGCTGAGGACTTTTTTTTCTGGTATACCTGCTGAGAAATAAAAAGGTGAGAAGGCAGTAGTGATCCTATGTGGAAGAGAGGAAAATATACTTGATACAGCAATATACCTTATTGCTGGTTTGAATTGCTTCCCACACCAGTTACTTGAATCCTTTGCTTGTTTTGTTTTCATGTGATTGGATTTAATGTTTTGGAGTTTAAAATTTATACTCGGAAGATTTATTGAGGTTTCCTAAGACTTTAGAACTTTGGGTTTCATGTAGATACTTGTATTGTCTGAATCCAAAGGAATTTAAATTATAGGAGCTGCTAGATAGTTTTACCTGTGATGTTGTTTGTTGTATGCAACTGTGTGTGTGAGAGAGATTTTGTAGCTTTGCCTGAAAATTATAGTAAGTGCTTCACTGTGTAGCGATTTTGAATTGAGCCCGACTGTTTTAGCCAAGTTTTTGGGATGTAGCTGTAGGACATACATTCAACGGTGTGATGATGGGCTGGAATTGGAAGAAAGCATTATATAGCTCACAATGTAATTTTCTGTCTTTGAAACTACTGAGACTGTACTCATTTTCCTTCTCCTAAAGACATCTATCATCTCCCAGAAAGCATTAGTCCAAAGTTCAGATGCAGAGATTTGAATAATTTTCTGTGGGAGAACTAGCGGAAGACACCTTGTAGACAGGCTAAAATTGCTTAAACTGTCCCTTCACATTATTTTTTAAGTGTTTTCTAAGTGTTTTCTTCTTTGCAGTGAGGTTTGTATTTGCACAGAAGATGGAGTGCATGTAGCTGTATCTAATTTCTAAGATTCACCTGTGTCTGGAGTGATCTGTGTAGAGAACATATGTCTCTATATTGACTTCTGCTTCAGCTCCTGAGTAATGCAGTTTGTGGCTATTGTCCTACATGCTACCTCAGATGTTTTTGTAAAAAGAAGTGTCAAAATTCATCACCTATGAAAGGTCAGCCTGTGTTACAGGCTAGTGTAGAATGGCAGCCAGAGAGGGATTCTGCAACCTGCTTCCTTTATGTGGATTCCCTGTTAGGGTTTTCTTTACTGTCTTGGTGACTGCAAAAAAACAAACAACAACAACAAAAACCAACAACAAAAAAAGTACTTCCTCTGAATTCGCTCTCCTTTTTTTTTTTTTGTTTTTTTTTCCCCTCCCCCTTCATCTCTAGTCTCTGGAAGGTAAAATGTCAACAAAAATATCTGAGTGCAGGTGTAGTCAAGTGGGTTTGGAATAAGCAAATAAGATCACCCAGGCCTGGATACTGACACCGTCCAAACTCTTATGCCTGTGTTGTAGGGATTTACTTTTACTTTCTTCTGTGATTGAGGTCTCTGAAACAAATGGAGCCTCCAACTCAGATAACCACTACTGTATAAAGTTCTTGTTGTGTAGCTTATTGAAATAAGTTTTAACAGTTAGATGGGATGTTCCCTTTACAGTCTCCTTAACAAGGAAGAAACTGATGCCTAAGGTGCTGAGCACTGCCTGTGAGAGAAAGCGCGCACCTTAAATCATTGCTTTGAATGTATATTTAGGGTGCTAACTTCTTTGTGGCTCAATGTCTTGCAAGGGTGGGCCCCTAACAGAGCTGTTAAATGGGCTCAGCTACAAGGGTTGTTGCAAGTGTGCACCTGTCTAGTAACAGCAAGTTAAAAGATAAGTGCTTGAATAAATCAGTCAACAAGTTTTATGAAAGACTTGGGAGGAGAAGAGAGGACAGCAGAAAGTAGCTGTAATGCTAATCAAAAATGAAAGATGTCCTAAAAGCATGTGAGAACAGGCGGATATTAGCAGATGTTGCAAATGTCCAGACTTAGAGCAGAGTTTGAACCACACTGGGTAAAACTACTTTGAAGTAGGTTAAAAATCACTGAAGATGCTAGTTCAGCCACATAGTCTCAGTGAAAAAAAATTATAATTTAGGGATAGATGCGAATACCTTAGGCTGTGAAGTCTCTTGATTTCTTTAATAGAGATTTTTCTTTCCAGATGTACCCTGGGCACCCTAAACTGCTTAAGCTATTTGCGTGCTCGAGTGTTCCTTCTTTGGACGGTTGATTTTTATTTATTTATTTTTTGAGGAAAAATCCAGGTCTTAAGCCACCTCTATCAATGCAGGTTTTCTCAGTGACTATTTCCATTGTATTTCAGACCATCAGGAGCAGTTTCCAAGGAGACTACCTCCTTGTGGGCTGAATCTTCAGCAGGTGCATATTAGCTCACTTCCAGTGAAGTCTGCAGGGTGAGTTGTTCAAGTTTGTTTATAGTATTAAGTCCATGAATCAAACTGTTAGCTGTATCACAAATGGGGGGGTGGGTTGGGTAAAAAGAAGTTTAATCTCCTTTGACTCTTCTCGAGGGCAACACTGATGATCACTCTGTGGGTTCAAAATAAATAAGCTCATTCTGGCTACAAAATGCAAAGCCTGTTTGCAGACCATGCATTGTATTCCACCATGGGCTTGAGATTTTTGAGGAAACGGCAAGTTCTGGAAAACAATATGTTCAGACGTGATTTTTGTAAGTCTTAATTTTCAGAGCGCTAGGGGTTCAGCCTGCAGCTCTTCTGGTTGTTTTGTGTAAAATTGAGAACATCAGGTTTCTGATGATACTCTGCAGCTTTTTTCCTCCTTTGGTGCTTTTCTCTCTGTATTGGTGATACAGGTGGCAGTCATGAAGTGAAGTGTACTTACCTTTTCCATTCAAAGCCTGAAGTTAGCATTTGCTACAAATCATTGCTGTGTCTCCCTCAGCAGGTCCCATCCTGGCATTGACTTCCTGTTTGGTGTGTGTGTTCCTGGGGGAGGTGCATACAATTTTTATTTTAATTATCAGTATACCAGGCTAGACTTGCCCGTGTATAACATTAGAAATAGAAGAAATGCTGTAGGCAGTTTGTCATATTAGTTTATAGCTTGGATACGATTTGGATAACCATATGAATTACTTTACCAGTGGACTTGACCTTTACATGTGGTGGTAAATTGTGTGAAAGAGAGAACACCAACAATGTATTTAAGGAGGGGAGGAATTTGAATCGAATGGTCTTGATTTTGTAATAAATCAGCCACAGAATAAACATGTCTCTTCTCTCATACCCCCACATATGGAGCGATGATTAGAACCAGGACATCAAAAAGATCCTAGAGGTAAATAAATCTATTTATGACACTTCTTTTTTTTTTTTTGAAATTTATGAGCATGTTTAAAACACTAACTTTGTAATCTCTTTTAATGCACATAAATCAAGTATATGTTTTAATAGTAACAACATGGATATGTTCCAGCCTTACCCTTCATAAATATATTTTGGGCTATTTCTTAAATAGCTGTCATTTAATGAAAGGTGTATAGCATTGTATCTGCCTCTTAGAAAGGGTGTTGTATTTCTAAGGTTATTGCACGTGTATTTTTATCCTGGGAGGTCTCCTAGACCACACCCTCTCTTCTGACAGTTGCATCCAGCAATATGGTAATGTTACAAAATATTATTTAAAGGCAAACAGCTCTTAGGAGCTAGCAGTTCTACCCTTTCTGTGCCTCTCAGTCTTCCAGCTTCTTGACACCGGATGACTTTGGCATAACATATACAGCTTCATTGGCTTGGGCTTGAAAAGCAGCTTTGTAGCTAACTCAGACATGTCACTGCTATTGTTTTCATATGCAGTTTATCACAGCATCAAATATGCCAAGAAAGCTATAAAAAGCAAAGCTGATTTAAAAAAAAAAAAAAAAAAAAGGAGGGGGGGCACAAAAGGTAAAGCCTAGATACAGAATAAAGTAATTCAAGTTGTAGGTTAATATAGGTGAGATTTCATCTGAGGTTTGAATTTTGGGCTGAATCTATGATATGATATACTGATCTATGGTATGGTGAGCTGCTTTTGTAAATTTCTAGTTCAGACTAAATTCATGGGAGCAGGTGATCTAATAATACTCAGAATATGTTGCTGGGGGGGGGATATGTGAGCTGAGAGAAAATGTGGATTATCTTCTAATTACTATTTTAAATGTAGACTAGCATCTCAGAAGGTTGACTTGTTTCTCATTAAAAGTTTGGCTGTACACTGCTAGAGATGGAAAACTTCCTAATTTTTGTTTAAACCAGGACCGAAATCATAAGGGTTGGAGTGGATTGCCTGAAAATTTTAAAGCAAAGTCAGTTTTAGCTTGTGTATAATTAAAATCTTTCAAGCATCTAACCTACTGGTGTACTCTGATTCAATTGGACTTGGTATGGAACTGTATGCATATCTTGACTCGTATATTAGCATGGCTTTTCCCAACCCCCATGCTATTAACTAACTGTTGAGCATCACTGCAAATAGATATTATGGCGTGACAATTTCCTACTGTATTCGGGTAAATGTTGTAGAAAACATAATGCTGTAACTCTGTTTAGTCACTCTGTACAGATGTAAGGTTAGTCATGGATCAGACTTCGTTTTCATCTCTCCTTCTGCTTCATTGCCCACATATGGGGTTTTGAGCATGAATTATTAATAATTGAATTATTTTAAATGCTGGAGATGCACCGATTGTTGTCAGATTTAAAATTTGTTCCTTTTAATTACATAGTTACCATTTAATGCACAACATGGATCCAAGGAGTTCTAATTGTTAAAGATCATTTTTCACCTCTCCTGATTGGTATGAGGTAGATTCAGGGTATAGAAAAAGCTCTTTGTCAAACCCACTGAATTTTTTTGTCAGTGCTAAATTAACACAATCTGAATGTAAGAAATGACCATGAATAAACATTTTAAAGAATGTATGCTTTTTAATCTGTGCATTCCTGTACTGCTAATAATATTAGGCTAAAGCTTCCAATTGTTTTACCTGGTAACTGTAGATAGTATAGGAAAGATAATAAAACAAACAAGTGAGGATTAATTACTTCATATGGATGAAAACCCGAAGTCACCCTGGAGGTGCTATTGCATCTGTTACTGCTTTGTTGTCAGTGGTTGGTGCTGATGGTAATGTTCCATCAAGGGCCATGGAAAAATTTACATCTGTAAGTACTTGGGGCTAGCCTTAACAAAATGGATTTTGGAATATGCTAGTCATACTTATTTTGAACTTGCTTGTCTTGCTGTACTAGACAAATTAGGCCCACTTGCCACCTAGATCTTGAATCAAGGAGGTGCAATTTGGAGAACATTCCCCAGAGATTTTCCACTAGAACTTCATACCAAGTTGAGCAAGAATTTAAAGTAATCTGTAGACAAAGGTAGTTACAAAGTGAAGTTCAGATTTCAGCAGAACCAAATACCTACAGGATTTTTCCTTCTAAGAATTATGGAAGTAGAGAAGGCTTCTTCTGTAGTTTTCCTCTACAACATTTGGACACTGACTGCTACTTTTGTGATCAGTCTGCTTACTTCCATAGAACAGCCTGAAGGGAGATGAAAATGTGTGAGCGTGGAAGAATTTCTTAAAAGCAAAATCTAGGTCTGTAATAAGGAATGATTATAAATAGCTGGAGATTTTTCTCTTTTCCTCTATTTACCCACAGTGGGAAACACTACCTGTGTCCCTGCTGTTGCACCTCAACCAGTTTCTTTCTGAGGCTACAGATAAATGGAGGACAACCAGAACGTGGGCAATCCAACAAGTTGCATTTATAAGGGACAGCTTTCTATTGAGAAGTAGGCATCTGAAAAAGCGATGCACTTGGCTTGGATTCACCCAAGGGTAAATATGCAATTATAGGTGGTAGTTAATGTTTAGAAAATGCATTTTGTCATCACAGCCTTTTAAAGACAGATCCATTTAATTTTGTGCAAGAGGAACCTGCTGATATATCTGTAGCCTTAGGGAAGCGTTTCTGTTCAGGTAACAATGGAAATACTGCAGAAATTCGTGTGCTATTGCAGAGAGGAAATGGCATATTTCCTATTAGGACAGATCTTGCTTGATCCCAGTAGTGCAAGTCCAGTCCTTAGAGTCAGGATTTACGTTAGAACCACCACAATCTTCCAAATGGGTGAACCTTTCTAGAACCACCAATAGTCAGTGTTACCTAGTTAATGTCTCTGATGGTTCTTAGAAGTTCACTTGAAGGAGATACAGTCTGAATAGTGTAAGTGTTCACCAGTCAAGGCAAAAATAAACAAACAAATAGATCCCAAATTCTATATCGTATTTCTATAGAACTCCTCGAGCTAGCAAACCATTGATAACTGCTGGTGGAACTTCATACTACTTAATACAACTAGTTTTGAAGCATCGATGTGAAAGCAGTTTTTGCAGAGTTCAAATTAAAGCGCTGCACAAGGATATGGCCTCTTACACTTCTGTCATAAGTGTGACTTCGGACCTGGCACACAGTGCATGATGGTGGTGAGGTTAAGTGATTGGACTGGCTTATCTGCTGTTAGATTCAGTACTCTTCTAACCCAGAATGTTATAACACAATAAATACTTAGGAAGAGTTAAAATCAAACTATTTAGGTCCTATGTGGTAGAGAGACTATGATAACAGAGGACATTACTGATTGTTTTTAAGAGGGAATTCTCAGTTTCCCCAAAAAAAGCAGGCAGACCATTGGTTTTGTCTTAAACTTGTGAGTAGAGAGAGATCCAAATAAAATCCAGTTTGGAACAAAAATTCTTGCTAAGGTGAGAAATCCATGTGTTTACACAGGAGCATTTAGAGCAATGCCCTTTGGTATGAACAGCCCTTCTGCAGTGCACTGTGGCAAGTTCCACAGAATTGCATTGGTTTTTGCTCTCAAAACTAAGCTGCTGATGCCTTGTAGACATTTTTCTCTTCCTCCTTTTTTCTATTTTTTTTCTAATGATTTGTTGAAACTGGAGGAGTAATTTTAGCTTTACATAGTATGAATTCTAAAACTGTTCTGGGACTTCTCAGGGGTATAAGATAATAATTAAACTATTTCAACACTGCAAATGATCTCATTTTTCTTTCACCTTGCCCCAGTATATATTAACTACTCATCATTTACATAGCTAAAATAAGAAGTTTCTGAATACCAAAGAAGTCAGTGTATAATGAAATCTGACTTTCTTACCTTTTCTTGTGGAGTTGGATCTCGAAAGCTGTATGTAATCATCTATCATTTTGCTTTTTTTTTTTATAGTGGCATTTAAATATCAAAGTAATGACATCTAAACTCACTTAATGTAAGGTAAGAATCTAGTCCTATCAGTTCAGCTGTGGGCTTGGCACACTGAAGTCAGTAAGGTACTCCAGAGTTGCACTATGGGGTTGGGGTCAGGCCCTCTGGGCTTAACTGGCCACGTGCAGGAGGACTGGCTGAGTAGGGAAGGATTTGCAGGCCTAGTTGCACAGTCTGAGTCTTCCTGTTGTGACCTATCTGGAATTTTCATAAGAAAAGAAATTTTCACAACTTTTGATGCTTAACTGATTGAAACTTTCAGACTGAAAGCTGATAAACTTTGCAACCTGTTGCAGCTTTAAGATTTTATTGCTTCTTGCTGCTTTCATTCACCATATGGTCTGCTATTCACAAACTCTGCCCTAATGAGAATTACTCTTGCAGGTAATTTTCTAATGATTGTCTTGGGATAAACAAATTTTTCATACTTGTTTTGCTAATGTATTCAAGTAGGTTCACAGGGGAAAAGATTAATCATCTAAAAAGCAAGCCGCTGTCTCTCATTATGCGAAGGGATCCAAATATGATGGGAGCAGAGCCCCCGGTTGCTATGACAGCAGATACCTTGCTCTCCCTTCGTGAGGTAAATGGCAGCTCCCAGGCTGATTGGCCGGAATGAGCTTATCCTGGTGGCCAGCCATAGGGAGTTAATTTCATCAGGAGGAGAAGATGGTGGGAAATCCTGCCGCGCTCCTACAAAGGAATTTTCATTAGAAGCCAACAGAGTCAGGGGTTCTCTTTCATTATAATTAATATGTTCCATCCAATAAAATAATTTAGGTGAGGCAGACAATAGAATTAGCCCATCTATTATTTTGTAGATCCACATAAGCTTTAATCTGTTTTCTACTAAGACCTATGCTCAAAGTAAAGCAACCCTTATTTTCCCCATAATACCTCTATTACCGAAGACTGTCATCATGTACCTGTTTATATAATTGTAGATAAGCTAATTGCATGCAATACAAAAGGGCTGGCATTCTTACAGGTATTTGCTGGAAACACTCATGCTGTATGGAAGTAATGGATGCAATAAAGTTTACATAAAAGCATTTTCCTTTGGTTTATGGTGGTAATTCACATTCTATTTCTCACTTTCTTAATGGAGGAGACTTTTTATTTGGATCAGATTCAAGGACAGAGGTTCCATGTCAGTTCACAGGTGAAAGGGTTTGTAAGGAGGCACTAAAGTTTACATTTCAGTAACATGGGAAAGACCTACACCAGATTGTGTGAATTCTCACTTCCTGTGAGCTTTTAGGTGTAGCCATCTCATCCAGTCTTTCAGGCAGGACTCCTCTTGAAGAGGTCAGACTTGCTGTGCAGCTTGTGGAGCTGCATATATATATATATATATATATATATAAAAATAAAATATTGTCTATAATATATATAATATTTATATACATTATCACATAAATATATAATATAACTATATTTATATGTATAAAGTGCCTATTACCATATTGATAAACACTCTTTGGAATCACTCTGACGGTAGGCGTAAGAACAGGAGTTGGCCTGTTAGTACCTTAGCACTTCTGTTTCTAACCAATTTAAAAAAAAAAAAAAAAAGCCACAAGACTGCTGCCAGGCTGGCTGACTGTGTTTAATACTGCTACTCCATCAGGGAGTGTAATACAATATATACAAGATTGTATATAAATATAATAGTGCTCTCCAATTGTCAGTGTATACTTGTGGGATGACAGAAAAAATCTGGAATTGAGTTGTATAATAAAATCACTGTTCTTGGTGCTTTAAAATGTAATGGTCAGACAGTAAACTATTAGTTCCTATAAATCTGCTTTACTTATCCTTCTTATACATAGATGGGAAAATACTTGGTTGTACCTAATATAGGGAGAAAACCAAGATAGTGGAAAGCTTAATTACTTGCCTAAAACCACAGTGATTTAGTTGCACACATGCGATTACAACTCAGGAGTTTCTGGCCCTTTGCCCAGGCGCTCTCAGTATCATGGAGCTCTTAGTTTACATGTTATTCTACTAGGACGCTTACTTCCAAGACCTGATTTTCTGCACTTTGTGTGTGTGTACACGTGCACAAACACTTATTGCAAAACTTGCATGTGCTTTCTATTTAACCCTGCTAATTACATATGTAAATCCACAGCTGACAGACTATTTGCCTTCATCTTATGCTGTTGTGGTAACTTCACATGCAAATTGGCCCTGCAACTATAACCTGCCTTTTTGGATCTGCAGACTCCTGGGAATCCTGTTCTTGCCTTTGCTTCTCAGGTTGGTGTGGTTGAGCTAGTTCACCCAATTTGTAAGCAGTAATGTGCCATCTGAAGAAAGACCTGCTCTTCTAGCAGTCTGAACGCTGTCCTGTGTGGTACTGAGTGTGTTCAGCGGTTACGGCACAAGCTTCAGACTCAGCATTCAATGTCTTCCCTTGAGATATTAAATCTTAATTGCAAATTCATTGCGTGACTTCATGTGAGTCATGTAAGCAACTGCTTGGGTGTCCTGACATGGCAACAATTAGTAGCCAGAAAAGGGAATCATAAAAGGCATGTGCAGCCTCTCCTAGATTAAGCCTTCATTCTTTAGGATGAAGGTGTTTGTTCGTAGTCTTAATATTGGTCTATCTTGAACTGACGTGGGAGTACATGGCCATGTAAGGATACCAAGGATGTCTCTCAAGGAGTTAATACAGCTAGATATTTCTAGGGACTATTTTTAAAGTTAATATGAGGATATCCACCCTGGACAATAAACATGCTTTTTTTTTTTTTTAATTCCTGTACTCTAGGCTTCTAGGACTTGAATTTTGTAGGGAGTCTCCTAACCTGAAAGCTAGGTGACCAGGTCCCTTGCAGATGTTTTTGTGAATCTAGCCTTGCTTCTCCACAGATTTTTAATGCAGTTAGCCTGGCAAAGAGGGCTGTTGTATCAAAGCCAACTGCTTCTTTAAAATTGGTGTTTCTTCTTTTCTTCTGTAAAAGGTGGTGTTCTCACGTGTTAAACCTTTCTGCAAGTGGCAAGTTTAACCATTGCCCTTAATATTAGCAGTAGTAGAGAATTAATCTTGTGATTCCACTCCAAAGGTGAGTGCTCAGGAATTTCAGCCCTTTCCCAAAGATGTCCCAGTGGGCTGTTGCTTTGGGAAGGGTTGGTGTGCAGACCAGGAGGAAGACTGAAACAGCTCCCAGGCAAATGAGGCGTGTTCTGATGGGGAAGCTAGTTTAAGTTTCTACCCCCTGTGCCAAGGAGGCAGGAATGAGAATGGGTGGGGAAATAGAAGGAATGGGTTGTCTTTGCTTAAACTTCTTAGCGGGCTGGGGTTGTGTATAGCAGCCCCATAGCTTTTGCGTGCGTACCTCTGCCTCCTCTGATGGGTTGTGGCCACAAATGTATGCGTTTCTACCCATGCCAGCAGGAAGCTGACTCAGCCACCTGCCCAGAAAATGTCCAAGCTTAGGTATCTGCTCAGCTCTAAAGATGTAAAAACTAATTTCTCATAAAAATAACAAATGGAAGTGAAAAAGTTGGTTGTCTTTATGGCAGTTCATGCACAAGTTCTGTTGTAAATAGTCTCAGAATTTTACTGTCCCTAGGGACTGAGCTTTTGATTCAGTCCATGAGTTAAGTACCTGACCAAAGTGTGGATCAGAAATTTGGATTAAAATTTCTATAAAGGTAATGAGTATTTTGTATAGTTGGTTTAGTGTCTGCTTTCATCCAATGTAGGTAGAGGAGACAAGAATAAAAAGCTATGTAAAAACATCAAAACCAAGGTGTTTTTTTTTTTTTTTAAACTATACATTTCCAAGGCAATACTGCATTTTATTTGTTTCCTCTGACAACAGGTAATAGGATGAATTTCTGTGAAAAGAACAAAAATAAGAGCAGCAAGTTTTTAAATTTAAATGAAAATTTTCACTGGCCTGTTTTCTAATCTTCAGCTGACATTTCAAGAAAGCTCTCTTTAGAGAGCAGATGAACAGAATTAACTAACAATGGTAGACGAATTACTTCAGAATGAGCATTTTTCTACCTGGGAAGCTAAAACCATAGTTTCTGAGATGAGCAGCAACTTGTACTGCGTTCATTGATTACAGAATTTTATGTGCTTGAAATCTTCATAGAGGTGATCTTCTATGCAAACTCCAGGTAGAAAATATATTTAAAAATACCCATGTAAATGAGCTGGCTTTGAATATTTTCTCATAAAATGCATTAATGTGATGTGAAGGAAGCAATGGAGCTGATATTGTTCTGCTGTCTGTAATGGTCCTATTAAACTACTGCATGATTAAATTGATAGGACTTGGCTTAAAAATTCCAGCACTGGTCTCAACGCTGTGCTTTTCAGTGCTTTCGAATTAGGTCAGAATGTGGAGATAAAACATACTATTGTGGAAACAGAATGCATTTACAGCCTGTGCTGTCAAAACCTGAGTGATGAGTCCCCTCCTAAAGATGGTGTTGATGTATTTTCTGACACCAAACAACTTCTATTTTTGACTCTCTAATTCTATTATTGCATTTCTGCTCAGTGCCCTTTGATTTGTATTCAATCTCACTGTACTTTAGGAGCTGTAATTCTGTCATTTACAAGATACACTTGGAGCTTTCTTGCAAGTGTTCTGACATACTCGTAACAGGTACAGGTTTTTTTTTTGGACAGTGCAGTACCTGTTTTTATCAGCATGTGGGCTGCTGCTGGCAATTTACAATCTGAAGTTAATAAAATTTGTTCCTTGTATTGTGTTTATTTAAGCAGCTACTCAGCCTTTTCATGAGTTGTTCCAAATAAGATCAAAGGATTGAGAAAAATGTTTGTCAATCTGAGAAGTTACAGTGGTGGTGTTCTTGTAAACTCACTATCCTGAAAATTCATAGCTAGTAAAGTGCTCTGTACACATGATTAATGACTTAATGGTAGATGACAAGATAGAATACTTTCTGGTAAAGTTTCACTTTAAAAACAAAGAGTAATCTGTTTCAAGCCTAGAGAGGTGGGGGTGTTGGTAGGGGAAGACAGTGTCAGGCTAGATTTCCCCTGTAGATACCTCCAGAGCTTCTGTCCCTGCTGGAACACAACAGCTGGTAAGTAGCAGGAGACTGGAGAAAAAGATCCTCTTTTAATCCAGCACAATGTTTTCTTGTGCCCATTTTACTGTAAGTCTCAGTGGCAAGGGGACAAAAGCTGTTGACTGATCTATGCAATTACCTCCTCTAATATTGCTTTCAACTGTCTGCCCAGAGTGACAAGAGTGGATGAGGTTTAGTTAAAGTCTGGGAAAAATGCCCTTTTAATAAATAAATAAATGTCCCTCTCTGTTACCAAGCTGCTCTTTTAGGCCTTTGAATCTGATTTGGAAGAGTGGAGGTGACATGATTGAAAGTTAGTGAGCCTGAACTCAAATAGCAGCAACGCAATCAATGTTTCTTACTGAAATACCCTTAACACTCTGTGCAGTTTGCGCTGGGACAAAAAGTCTAAAAGTCTTTCTTTCTGGTCTGCGTGTGTGTGGGGTGGTATCTCCTTTTAGAGGCAAACATTTAAAAATCATTGTCTGATGCGCTCTTCATTTAGAGACTTTCTGTTCTTGATGACAAAAAAAGTCATAAGAATAAAGCTAATTCAAGCCACTATTTATTTCTAACACAGAAGATACAAAGGTAAAATTGTGTTTAATGAAGTGTAGATGGAAACCTTTTCCTTTTAACTGATGAGATGGTATAAGGAGGTGCTGCACATACCTTTATACTCTGAATTAGTGCAGTTGAAGCCTTGTACCAAAGCCCTTTCTATGACGCAGGTGGCTGTAACAACTGGTATCTTGGTCCCTATATTCCTTGAGTTTTTTGTGCAAAAGAAGGAAGAGGTGACAAATGAACAAGAGTATATGCTGCGTGCAGGGGCTGGATGCGTGCTATGGTTCTGCAGTCATGGCAATGAATGCACTGTTGATTGACAAATAGGCAACATTTCAGTAAGTACAGTGTTTGGATATCACATGAGATGAGTGTTGCAAAGCTGTTTGTGGTATATGGCAGAGGATATACGGCAGTTTGGGCTGAGGAGAGCTGTAATCCAAAGTCTTAACCAAAATCATGAGAGAAGGTGATTCTGTTATGTAGCTTTCTGTTCCTCTCATAGCCAGGAACAGGTTGGATAGACTACTTCACTCCTTCCCTTCTATGAATCCAGGGATTTCAATAAAAAAAAATCCGCATCTGAATAGCTGCAAAATTGAGCTGGATGGGGCTCCTTTTTTACTCAATGTGAAGATGCAGCAGTGGGAAGGCAGCAGATTTCACTCTGTCTCCCTGCAGAGCATTGATTACCTGCTTGCAAAATTTCATACCTAATGGTACTGCAAATTCTGCTTATTTTATTAAGTTATTTTTATCAGCAGCCCCAAGGCCATCAGGTGTCATAACACTCGATTGTCTCCTAAAACGCCTGAGGGGAAAGGCCAGTGAGAAGTTAATTTAGATTTCATTGTATGGCATTTCTGATTATAGCAGCAGAGTAGGAGTTTGGAGTGAGACCATCAAATCCTTTCACATATAGCATCAAATATCCACACTGTTCAGCCCATACCAGCATCTGTTGAATAATGCCCATAAGTTATGTGATGAACCTATTCATTAATATTTAAGCTCCTGCTCAGTACATTCCAGCCACTGCTGACCTACTTATAGTCACTTTGATCTATCAGCTTGTATATGCATTATTTGTATATTAACAAGAAAAAGTGTGGTCCAATAGATTTAATGGTAGTGGCTGTCAAGAGAGGTAAATTCCACTCCCGGTCTCTACTCCTTCCACTCCTGACTTCTGCTCTGACTGTGGTCAAGTCTGGTTTTTCTTCTCCACTTAAATATCCCTGGTTAAAACATAGGGAATATTTTATTTAAAATGATCCTCATTTCTGTGAAAACCTGAGATCTGCGGGAAAGACGCTAAATAAAAGCTAGATGTTATTACAGTGGCTTAGTATGTCACTGAATTGGCAGTGACTACCTGAGCACCATCTGGAAGGATGGCCTTGACCAAGAGTTTTGCTGTGCTGCCACCTCTGACCGTGGCCTGGAAATATACCGTATTTGTACTGCTTAGTGTTGCATACTTAAGGACTAGGGTTCGCAGAAGGCATTGTGCTATTTTTGTGTCCTGCACTGAACAGAAAGCCATGTTTAATGTCCATCTCTTCTTCAAAATCTCAAAATTCCAGTTTATTAATTGCTATCACTTTGGTACCTTTCTAATTCTGTCAGGCGCATTGTTGACTATTTGAGATATGTGTGTGCTCAAGGACGTAGCTTGCCCAGCTCAATCTGCACTTCAGTCCTCGTACCAGTTGAAATGACTGCAGAACACTGATATTATAACTCTGGGCTGTAAGACACTTGTGCAGAGCACTGAGAATAAAGAAGAACCTACTTGTGATGACTTCATCTTCTTTTATCTCTCCAATCTATTTGTTCTGTGAAACCACAATAAGAGAAGTGAAAGCCAGTGCTACTCCTTCCTACTTTTCTTTTTTGGGGTGGAAAGGGGGGGGGGAATAACTAAATCTTAAAACTAATTTCCAAACTTGACTTAAAAACAAAACATTAATATTTCTGCTTAAAAAGAGGAAAGGAAACAGTACTTATGTATTTGTTCCCCTTTTGTGTTTCCTTAGCAGTGTTTCAAGAGAATTAATCTGTGTGGAAATAAAATAAGGAAAAGTTAGTTCAGGAAACTGAAATGCCTCCTGTCCTCCTTATTTTGGTCTCAACTGTGTCATTTACCAAATCTGGGGAGGCTTTAGAATTTATTTGCCACAGACTCTCATTTGATTTCCATTTGCATGCACAAAAAGTGGCATTTGTTCCCTTTATGCTCTCTCTGTGAGGCTCAAGTATCACTTCAGCACTACACCAGATCATCCAAATTGATGCTGTCTCTGGCAATATTTTGGTATCCCATTTGTAAACCTGTCTGATTCCACATTTCAGTCATTGTGGGTTTTGTCTTCTGTTGTTCCTACTGGGAGACTGTCCCAAAACTTCTCTGCTCTAATACCGGGAACCTTTCAAAGCCCAACGGCTCTTTGTTCACCTCACGTTACACAGCTTTGTTCTGATGCCAGTGCTGGCCCGTTTGCTTATCTGTTTCTTCACCCCAGAGCTGTATCTTGCTGGGCTAGAAAGGAGTTGCTGATCGTCTGGGGGCTTCTTTCTGGATTGGCGCAAAACTATTTTGTGTGTTTGTGCTTTATGGAGTAGCAGAAAGTATGATTCTGAGAACACATCTTTCTCTTCCTTCTCTGCTGAATCTAGTTTCAGTTGTGATTGCTTTGGAAACATTTTCTCTAAAAATAAGGTGTCTGAATAGTGTATTCGAAGAGGGAAATTCCTAAGGCGTGGTGAATTTTTACAAGACACAGACTTTTAATGGTAGAGAGGCATTCCTTTGAAGTGTTGGATGAGGAGTGGAGGAGCCAGGAATCTCAGAAAGCTCAACTCAACCAATGCATTCAGTTTAGTTTAAAAGGCTTGTTATTCGTGGAATGCTAATGAATTTTTGTGATAGAAAGTTATCAGAAGGTGGCTAGAGTTCTTCTTTACATTCTCACTATTCCCTACTCTGTGCTAAGAAACATAATAAAAAAGCTAACTCATATTAGTGTGGTCTAAAACTAACACACAGGTGGGCTCTGCTAATGCTTCAGTACTTTCTCATATCTGATCCTTTCTGAGAAAAGGAATCTCTTTGCTGTCACTGCTTAAGCACCTCCTGTTGCATAGATGTGGTGTAATTAAGCCTCTTAATCTTTTTTCTTCTCTGTTCTTTTTTTATAAATATCTAGTCATTATTGTAAATTTGTATTAAAATTGGTCAAAGTATTCCTGTAAAATGTATTCATCTCAGATTCAGAGACATGATGGCAAACAGCTGCACTAAACATGAGGATATAGACAAGAAAAATACAAGCTCTAATCATTTCTTTCTTATCAGCTTAAAAGAAAGTTAGCTTCTCTGGTTTCAGTTGTTACAACTCAGGCCATCCTTGACTAAAAGTGATGTTCACCTTGTTTATAATACCTTTGGGTCACTTCAAAGACTGGGAATCATGAAAGAAGACTCGCTCATGATGTTCTGTATCATGCTGATTTGGAAAACCAAGAAGTACCAAAAGATCAGACAAGAACACTTTCAACATTCAGTAGCACTAAACAACGTAAAACGTAATCTGGCACTGCTTACAGCTAATTTGGCTATTCAGAAGGAAAATTCAATCAAATGAATCCAAGATGAAAATCTAAGCACAATTCCTGAGTCTCCAGAGAGCTCATGTGAAGCTGTGTGATCACATGAAGCTGGGGCTTCTGCAGAAGTTTTGGGTGAAATGTCTTCTATGCAGTTATTGCAATTGCTGTGGGCCTGGACTCAATGACCTTGCCTGGCCTTCTGGTCCTGTTGTTCACCTAACAATGCTTTATGTTGGTTTTCCGCATATGTGAATGGGCTTAATAGATGTAAGGCAGAAAAGCATGGAAACCCTGTTGCTTTTGGTCCTTTTTCCATTAAAATATTATGCTCCCCAATTAAAAGTCCGTGTTTACCAAAGAGGTGCTGTGCCCAGTAGAGAAACTTTCAAAGGCACAAACAGCTGATCTAATTTTTTCTGTGCCTCTAATGAAAGCCTTTATGAAGTTCACTAGTGATTTCTCTAGTCTGAAAACCAGGAATAACTGGTAATTTCCATTCTACACTAACTGTTGGGAAGTGATTGTTGACTCCATTGGGGTGACTTGCTTTAAGATTAAATAAGGAGTTCTTGGTGGTGTATTTTTGTTCATTTTTTTTCTTAAAGGACCTGTCAGGCCTGTTTGACCTTGGTGTATCAGCTCCGTTCATTTTTCTTCTGCAAGGTACTGGTTCATTTCCTGCATCATGGGGATAAGTAGAAAGGGACTTGATAGCAGAGGGCTACTGCTTGCTTCCTGTTAGCTGAAGTCAGATGTCAAGCTAGGCTCTCTGTTCTCTAGTTTGATTGATAAGCTTGAAGGAGTCCATGGCAGGTATGCAGGTCAGGGGGATAACAGCTGGAAAATATGCACCCAGCAGAGACCACACAGAGACCAAATTCTTTCTTGCTTATCGCTGAACAATTTCAGGATAACTTGGTGGTTAACGTGACACAATCTGACTTTTGACTCAGTGTGTAATCTGTGGATGTAGCCATATAATTATGCTCTGCATTCTACTTCACTGATAAAATACTCTGTTACAAAGTGGGATGATGCTAATTGTTTCTTAATTTAATTTTAGCTGCAAAGTAATATCCAAGATTCAGCAACAACTGTTAATATGCTATTAGGTGTTCAGAGATTTTAATTGTAATTGTGAACTAGTTACATGCCATGGGTGTGGTGATTCCTGCTCCTGGCTGGACATAGAAAGAAAAATCACTAAGCACAGGAAAAGATGGGAGGAACCTTCTGACAGGCAGGGAAGGAGCTCTTTGCACGTTAATTTTGGTTTTATGATGCAGCCTGTACAAGGGAACCATGGTGTTTGATTATTTTTGACCTCAGTTATTGCTGTTGTACCTATGTGGGTAGCCTACCCAAACTGTGGGAAGTTTTGGCTGGGCACTGAATCCACATAGACCTGTTCTGTTACCTCTTCATTCCCACTGCATGCAGCATTACCTCTACACATCACATCTGCCTCTCTGGTAGGTAATGTGGAGGTGCTTCTAGCGAAGGTCTTGGGTGCTCTGGCCACCTTGATATTGCTACAAGGGTAAATGCTGTGCTTGGCACAACGTAAGGCTGCTTAGTCATGAAGTACAGAGCCCTGTAAAGGACCATGCCTGTGATCTGTCCCATAGTAGCTTAAGCTTGCTGTTCTTTCTGGCCTAGCCCTTTACAAAGCAGGAACATGATGTCTTTTCCCTGTATCAACATTAGCTGCCTATGTGCTGTGCAATAGTTAGAAACAAGGAGCTGCATCAGAGAAGAATCGACCTCGGTGCTGCCTGAAGAGGCACAGGCCTACTCTGTAAGAGCTGCTTTTAAGTCTCAGTTGAAAAGTTAGGGCTAAAACTGGTCTGAGGTCTCTTTGATAAATGGATGGCCCAGAATTAAATAACACTGGCTGAGGCCTGGGCTCTGTTTACAGAGCGCGCGCGCACACACACACACAAAACAAAAAAAAAAACAGCAATATGATTTAAAATAATTAATAATGAGTTCAGACCCCCTTCCTACAGCAAATCTGAAACTTTAAAACGGGAAATAAGCAGGGATGAATAGTTGCTTCTGACAAAGACAGCTTCTTGCCCCCTACCTATTTTATACAGTTTTGTTCTTTCAAATGATGCATTGGTGATGGACTCTGTGCAGTGACACTTGTGTAAGAGTTGTGAATACCCTCTCAGGAACACTGCTGTAGGGCACATGCATAACTGCAGAGAACAATAATTATGCCCAATTTGGATTTTGTGTGCTCTTTTGTTAATGGTACTCTCTGAAGCATAAATATACCCTACTGATCACATTTAGTTATGGATATTTTAGGGTGCTGTCCGTGTTCACTTATAGGCAGTTGTCTAGCGGAGGCATAATCCAACCATAGTGGAATGATAGTGTTTTATGTTCTCATTTCACATGTGTTTGAAACAAAGGGAAATTAGTAGGCTTAATTTATCCAGAGTGCATTTATGAAAAAATTGGTGTAGTATTTTACCATTTTTTTCTATGCATTTTGGTAATGAGATTTGGTGGCAAATTAAATTTTAGATTCTCTAAGCAGCAGCTGTTATGACCTCTGACCTCTTGTTTTGGAACTATTAGATTGATTTCTCCCAACGCGACCCACTTCACTAGGTATTAAACAGGCAAAAACTGCACCAGGAGTTTTACGGGACTGCAGGTTTCATGGTCAGGTGTTTGTAATGTACCCACAGTAATACTCCTCCTCTTCAAAACATCAACCCAGTCTTTAATTGTGTAATTCCACCTCTTCCCTTCCTCTCTCTCCACACTCCTTCCTGCTCCAGCCCCTGTGCAGGTGTCTGGTCTGACCTGTCAGGTGGGTCTCTGTTTGCCTGTCAGTTCGGGAGCTGATGGCCTTACTGAAGTACGGCTGATTGCACAAAGTGGAACGGGGTTAGTCTGAATTGCAGGTGTGAGCGATCGGCAGAGATCTCTGCTAATCCTGGGGATAGTGGAGCACCCTGGGCTGGAGCAGATGCAGCCAGAGAGGGCTAAAGGAGATGCAAAAGGGAAAAAGAAAAAGTCAAATGCTGTTGCTTCCTTCTCCCAGGTGGCTAGAGTTATTTGAGGCTTGGAAAAAAATTGCTCTTGTTTTTCTTCACACCATGAGGATGGAGTTTTGGAACATGTATATATGTATATACATATATATATATATATATATGTATGTATGTCTTTATATAAATATTGTTATAACGAAGCATTTGGAAAATGGCTTTCCAAGTCAATGGAACCAAGTCAAAATCCTGCCCACTTGAAGAATTTTTGGGGTGAAGTAAAAATAAAGCTTAGTTTTGCGGTCATCTTCAGCATCTGTGGAAACGAGGTAGCTGAAGGTGTGGTTGAGTTCTGGGCTTTGTCATACATGGTGCTCAAGAGCTCTGCTGCTAAATAGACTTGTCTGAATTGTGAGCGAAGGGGAATGGATCCACTGAGAAACTGTCTGCCTTGGGCATCTAAAGCAGCGTGCAGACTGTATGCAGTGGGAAATGCTGGAGGACAGTCGCGTATGTATGTGGGAGCACTCTGGGAGGCAGGGGATGTGAGACAGGTTTGGGAAACTAATAGGGAGAAAAGAGATGTTGCTAAAGAGGAAAAAGTGGGGTTACTGGAGCTGGGGGAGAGGGCAGTGGAAAAATGCAGAGGTGGTGTATCTCCTGAACTGGATGCCTTTGATCTGCTATGAGTAAATACTGCTTTGCTTTATGAGTTTAAGTTCCACTCAGACTCGATCTTCAGAGCTCTCCTGAAATCTCGTGAGTTACAAGTTCGTATTTCTTATTTGTATATTAAACTCTCTGTATTACAGGATTTCAGATGCTGAGGTTCAGAAAAAATACTAATATAACTAGATGCTAATATAATAGCATTTAACATATCTATAAAATTTATTTACTGACCTTTTAATGTTAACAACCAGTAAACATAACATTTTGCTACAATCACTGAAGTTAAGCTTCAAATTCTATCATTCAGGGAAAGGACTGCAGGATATAGCCCTTTATTTGCAAACAGGGAAGGGCGCTTACACTAAGCAAAGCATGCCTTAAAAACTAACAAGAAATTGGAGAGGTACAGAGAAAACTTAAGTATTCCTCGGCAAAGCAGGATAATCCAATTTCTCGGCACCAATTTTCCTACACTTAAGAGGAGATTGTATTTTGCATTCCTGATCCATCAGGTGTGAGCCAGTTTAATACAACAGTCACCTGTGTTTGCTTGATATTTATTTATCTCTAAGCATATATTTCACAGAACTAGTGTGATACAATATAAACAGTGGTGTGACTTCTATTCCTCCCCTCCTTCTCCACACACAAAGTCGAACTGACTCTATAGTTTGCACTCTCTGAGACCCTAGAGACCCCACTTCAACTTTTATTCTCATCCTTGCTGGCCTGGTATAATGTCACTTTGTCACACTTAGTTTGCTTGTAGTATAACCTCTCCTTTGCATTGTAGAAACACTTCAAAAACACAGGAGATGCATACACAGGTCCCTACCTCTGAGTGTAAATTGAGAGGACAAAAACAGACAGAATAAAATAAAGGCCTGTAACATGTGAGTAAAGTGACCAGAACAATGCCTGGATTGTGGCTTATTGTTTGGTTTTCAAGTTAAAATCCCCAAGAAAATCCCTCCTGTCAATTAAACTGGAAGGGGCGTGGGGCATAGGGGGGAGCTCTCTTGCTTTCCTTCTATCACAGCTTCCTCCCTCCTGCCTAGGAGTGCGGTACACGTAGCTGGTGTTGGAGCTGACAGAAACTCCCATGTTGACCCCAGGAGGCCTGGGTTGGACCTGTCAGTGCTGGTTTTCCAGAGGGCTCTGCAGAAGCAGGTCTTTGGGAGAGACGAAGTGCTTGAGGATAGTGCCAGCCAAAGAGCGGCATTAATGCTCAAGTATCTTTAAAAGCGATTTTTTTTTCCCCTTTCCCCTTTATCTAATTCCTCAAAGTGAAATGGATGCAGGTGTGTGGAATGAATTCATCCAGGATTTAGAAACACCGTTTTGTATGCTTACCCACCCACATAATTGCTTTCCTTTCACATACTGCACTCCTGTGCACACCTGTGGGATGTTGGCAGCACCTCTTGGGTATTAGATCTACTGAACATATGACCCATATAGCTCTCACAGTATGGTAAAGTTACAGAATTGCCCATGGGTAGCCTTGATGGGCAATGAATTGTTCCTGGTTCATCTTCCGTATCTTTTCTGGTGTGTTACAGCAGTGTGATAGGAATCATCACTATTGTGTCCCTTGTGATTTATGATTTTGTATCTTTGTTTATTCATACATTAAGCTTCCTCATTAAACAGGGGATTCCAGTTGCTTGGATTCCATTATTTCTCTAGGGAGGCCTAGGATGTTATTTATGCCTGCTATGACTAAGTGTCCCTACATGAAGTAGGGACAATGTTTACCTATTTAACTAATTTTCCTGTGAAGATCAAGTATTGCTGTGAGGCTCTTGGGTAGGGCCAGCAGGTTCCATATTGGACATCGCAGAGACTTGTCTTTCTGGAACAGGTGAAGGCCAGGCAGGATAACGCAATGCATGTCAGGCCTGGCTTTAAATAAAGGGAGACATCTTCTATGTTTTCAGTTTTCTAGATGGTATTCTCTCACCATGATGCTTTTGACTGCTTTTCAGATGCTCCCAAGTAGTTGTATTTCTTCCTCCCAAATAGTGTTGTCATTGGGTTGTACTGCAGTCCTTAACTGATTAGAAATTACAGCATTTTTGTTGTCTCTCATCTCCTCTATTTCTGTTCCAGGACAGAAATTCTGGCAAACTTGGATCATGCAAGAATGTCAAATACAGCTTGGAAAGACACCATAGACAAATGCGAGTTAAGGGTCAGATGGCAAACTTTAGCCGGGTGGTACTCAGTCTCTGCATAATCCGATAAAGATCTTGCAGACGTGAGAAGCAGGAATCCTGCCTTTACAGATGCACAGCTACCGAAAGATGTGGCCAAGCGGTGTGGGGGATTTTCAGAACTGCTGAATGTAGCTTTGAATCTTTGTGCATGTTCATGAAACACATTCTCCTAGAATGGTACTGTGCATATCAAATGTCTTAGATAATCCAGGAAGAACAATACAGTATCTTATGTGCTTTTCTTGTTTCACTCTATTTTACTTTTGTCTGAGTGTTTTATCATAAATTAATGTACAGTTATTTAGTTTGCAACATTAGTTATTGAACAGAGTCATCCCTGCTTCTCTAACAAGTGAGCTAAGCACTGAAGTAAGCTTTACACTAGAGGACTTACTCTTCCACGCTGTTTTGGAAAAGTTGGTGACATCACTGATAAGAATAGGAGTAAGTTGCTCAAAAGCAAAGAATGGTGAGGTGTGAGTGAGGGATTCTCTCCATATTCCTGCACTTTTACACCTTGACCAACAATTTAGGACAGAAGGGGAAAAAAAAAAGATGTATACAGCTGAAATTAGATGGATGCAATTACTTGGGGTGAAAGTTATGCCAGATATAGGGGATGACAATATTGACTTGGAGCTGTTTTCAGTGCAGCCTTTTTCTTCATCACCCCCAACTGACAGCTCCTCTTCCTGCACGTTACCTTGTAAAGGTAACAATGTGTTGCTCACTGTGATGCCTTGATGCCTGTTTCTGATTCTCGGGGAAGAACTCTAGTCTAGAAAAATGGTAGTTCGAGCTTTTAGAGGCCACCACTTCGTATGATGTAGGGACCTGTGTTGTGTTACTTGTTTATAAGAACGGCAGCTCTGTCATCACTGCAGTGCTTGGGGGGAGAGGCTGTGCTGTTCCTGACTTAGAGGAAGAAGGTCACTTACAGATTTACCAGCACCATTTTTTAAGGTACTTAAGATTTTCCTTGGAAAGCGCTTCATCCAAATTCTGATAACTTCCAACCTTGCTTAGCTTTCCTGGGAGCTGGTGGAACCACAGCCCCAGGTATGTTTTGACTGCAAGCTATCAAAATGCTGTACAGTTATGTTGCATAAAAATCATTTTCTTGTTTGTGTGTTTTTTTTTTTTCTCCAGTTACAGGTTACTTAACTTCACTTTACTGTTCTCACATATTCCTTTCAAGGAAGGAAATGGTCTTTAACGTGTTTGTGTTTCAGAGATTTGGGAATATTGGAAAGATCAATCAAAATAGGAACCTAATTTCCCACTACTTGCAATTCACCATCTGTGAAACACTTTCACACCAATCTGCAAGGCTGGAGAGTGTCACTAACCCCACCGCATGGGGTTCTGGAGACACGGGCTACAATGCTAACTATTTTTCTTCTGGTTTTCTCTCAATTTGGGAGCATAGATCTTGATTCTACTTCCCTGAGTCAATGACCATGTATTAAAAAAAAAATTGTATACTTCCCCTGGGAACATAGGGAAGGAAATAAAACAATTTGCTTGCAAATGGGAGGTAATTGGTATGTTAATTAAAGTTGACTTTACGTCTCTTAATGTTAACCTCCTGATTTTCTCCAGTGTTTCAGGTAGGGGAAAAGAATTTATTCTTTAGTATTCTCAAGAATGAGATTGGATAATAGACACAAATGAAGTCCAAACCTTGTACAAAAACATGAGAAGATATGTCTCCCGGCTGCTTTCCTAATACAGCATAAGGAGGATGAGATAGCTATCTGAGCAGTCACTCCACAGCTCAGACTTCAAATTATAGTAATTATGACAATTTGTGCCAATAGCCATGAGGTGGGGTTTTTTGATGTGGTTAAAAATAACATCTGTAAAAATCCAATAAAAAAATTACATTTTGCTAATTTTCTGATAAGATAATGTTTAACTGTGCTGTATGCCTTCTACTGCCAGTTTTCAATTAGAGTATTTCCTTCTGGGCTTTTACCATCTTGTCTCATGGATCCAATTCCATCCTGAGCAGTTCATTTGTTTTAACTTTCTTAATTAATTGTTTTGTGTAGGTTTTGCCTTTCAAACTGATATCAATCTTCTAGACTTATTAACGTGCTGATTGCTAATGTGCGATACAAAGCACAACTCAGTTAAATTGTTCTTTCTGTCATATTAAACAGAGTTCCTGTATTAGCCTGCTAAACAAAATAATTGTAGATAATTTAGAGGGTAACAAATGACAAGAGTCCTGTACCTGGGAGAGTAGAAAAAAGTTCTATTTGCAGCTTCTCTGTGTTGGCTTGGGGCACAATTCTGAGCCCACATGCAGAGGCAGAGTAAAGCAAAATGATTAGCTCCCAGGAAATTGTAGGAGAAAAATTGCTTTTCCTATGCAGTAAAGGCTCTCACCTTATCTGAGGAATATGAGGGGCAAGGAGAAGTAGGTTACCTGGCCAGCCACTAGCTTCCCTCCTGCGTTTTCCGTAAATTTCCTCTTTTGTCTGAATTAATTCAATTTTATATTCCTTAGTTAAACAAGGCAGATACAATTTAGGGGAAGCATAGCATTCACACAATCCTTACATATGTTTGCTCCATATAGCTAGGCTGAAAGGGATCATGATTGTAAATTCTGATGTAGTTTAATTGGCGTATGACAAGGAACAGACATCTCTGGGGATAAGGGTTATCTTTGAAGTAGTCACGTAGATAACCTGGTACAAGTTCAGTGTGTGGCAATGCAGAAGAACTGTTTCTCAGAAAAAAGATTAATCCCTAGGCTCTCTAAATGCACTTGAGATGATGACCAGAGCCCACGTAGCTGGGAATTTGTTGTTCACACTATAGTATCACTACTGTGCATGACCAAGCTGAGCTCTCATGCTCTATATTGTGCAAATGATTTCTGAAATTGCTCAATGATTGCATAGCTACTCTGGGAGATTTTACCTCTGGCATTGGTGGGAGCAGACGGGTGATGAGCCCTGTTGACAACCTCCCTTTCATAAGCATCACAGTAAAGGATAGCACAGAGAATGAAAGCCACGTAACTTCAGGTATGTTGTATTAGGTCTTTAAAAGACAGGTAAGGGCTAGGGGTACTCTCCTGGCAATCAATCTTCAAAATGCACTTTAGATAGGAGACTCAGAAGTGCATACTTCAGAATTTATTGAGCAAATTTGTCTCAGTTCAGAGGGGAAATAGGGTAGTCCAAGTTATAAATTCAGCACACTCGGCAAAAATGAGATTTACCTGGGATTTGGAGACACATTTGGCTTGACATTTCTGAGGTACCAGTCTCAATGCATAATAAAACTTGGGTGATGTGAAATTGTAAATTCTGAAAACAAGGAAAAACTTTTGCTGAGTTTTGCTTGGTACAGTCCTACAAAAGTGATCTGCCGCTCTGCAATGTACCCCTCTTCTGTTGTCACTGATGTTTCCTAACGCTTCTAGCATGCATTCCTGTTTTCGCCTCCAGACCCTGCAGAACTTTGTCCGCGCATCTGGTTTTCTGCCTTTTTTTTTTTTTTTTACCCCCCAGCCAGAGAAGCTCAATATACATTTCTATTTGTAGCTTCACCTCCACAAATTTCTGCTGGTTTTCTTTAGTTTGTTGTGGTATATGCTTATGTACGTGTCACTGTACTTGAAGTGGGACACCATTATGCCAGTATTTCTTTAAGAGAATAAGTTAAACCTTTTAACTTGCAAATCTAGTATGTGTATTGCAAGATATTGAGACGTGCCTGCTGATATGTATTTTTCTGGAGTTTTAGCTGTTAAAGCTGATGCAACATGTGCCAGCCACTTCAGTGCAGCAGCTGTATTGAGCACCATTGTACCTGCTGGCTGTGGAGGTGGCTGCTCTCTTGATGCAAATCTGACTGCAGCGCTCCTAGCCACCAAGGCATGCCAGGCCTTGGTGCATGGGGCTGCTGAAGGGAGCTTGCAAGATGATGGTACATAGTGTCAGTGTGACTACAGAGTGATTCAGAGCAGCTGCAAAACCTGCACCAGCTGTGACTCAGGTAGTAAAGACTTTCCTGCCTTACAGGGTAGACCCTTCTTTCTGTCTTCCTTGCAGCGAGGGCTTCCTCTGTGCTTCATGCCATGCAGAAGCTATACACTGGCCCCATGCAAAACTATATAGAGAAATTTCCTCTTTTTCTCCTTGCAGCTGAAGTCCCTGTGCAGTTTCCCTAGCACTGTAGGCATCCTCATGCTCTGTTGGAGAGGGGTCAGGTTTGTGAAGCAGTAAGAAGCATCTTGCACCTGAATCTACCTTATGCGCAGGCAAGGGTTGGCTATTGTCAGCCTAGAACTTCTCTGAGCTTCCTGGCTTTTTATACACAAGCCCCCATGTGCTGACACAGATTTCTCAGCATTGGTACTAAGTTGCTCACAGAATAAAAATAATAGAAATATGCAAAGTGCTTTGCTTGATTTAAATTTTGCAGAAAACTGAAGCAGAATGAACTCTGGCTCCTGTTCAGCTGCAATCTAGACAGGAATTAACAGGCGCTTCAAACTTAAATTAGACGAGTCAACCATTGAATGTAGTTCAGCAGCACACCAAAATAAATCCAGATGACATTTCTGACATATTTCATTTTTTCTATAATCTAAGTAACACAAAAGGCATAAGTCACAGCACAATATGTTATTGCATTTCTTTTTGAAACACTGGCCATGAATAAATTTAGATTGGAAATTGGAAGTTTTGTTACCATCAAAGTGAGAAATATATGATGATGATGCTGTGATGGCACTGGAATACAGCTGCCCATACTAAACTAGAGCTCATGGTCCAATTCCGCTCCAGGCTAATGTTCCTTGGTACACAAGCTTGGCTTATTTAAAACAAATGTCGACACCAAATGTTTTTGGCTTCCTCGTGTACCACTTTTATTCTGGAGCCATAGGAGTGCATACAAAAGTAGAAATTTTAATCAAGTATTTCAAACAATTTTTAAAATTTGTTTTGTGGTCTAAGAAAATGTGAGTGCTGGTGATGGTCTCCTTTATTTGAATATCCCTTCTGTGTCAAGTATATTTAAAACCTCAGATGTGTTTTATAAATATTTACCTTAGCCATATACATTTATATATATGTGGTGAAGATCATAAGAATGGGGGAATTGTGATATTCCCCAATGCAGCCATCCAGCTGAAAGACATATTTGACCCATTTGTGAATTAGGCTGCACATTTTCTCTGCCCTCCGAACTAAAAGAATAGAGAATATATTAATTCTTGTAGTGCCCATGGCAGATCTAGCAAAGTGTCTGTGGCATGCTGTCACTGGGCAAACTGCTTTTGAATGTTTTTGCCCTCTCTTCAGTTTAATGCAGTTTGGGAATTGAGATGTTAAGTGGATAGGATACTTAGTGGTGAACAGGATTGGGCCATGAGAAGCCCTTCCATGCAGACTGGCTCTGTTCCTCATGGGAAGGGCTCACACATTTAATAGTTTCAGGATAATAGTAACACTGGATATGCAGTATTGCTAGCCCACATTGCAAGAGTAGTGGCCCAGCAGCACAACTGAAGGGAGACAAACTTTAGTTACTCATCCAGATCAGAAGCATAAAAGTCAAGCTAAAACCACAAGAAAAATAAGCCTATTTAACTATAGTGGACTACAAACAACATATATGCAACAGATAACCTAAGATCTCAATGACTGATGGTTTTACAGCATAATTTTAAGGATGAACTGTTCCTAAACAATTTTTCCAGTGTATTAAGCACTAACAGCATCAGGCATGCATGTCTTGTTCCACTCCTTTTTTTTTTTTCTTGAACAAACAAGTTGAATGTGGCCAATACAAGAAAAGAGCCCACTCTTCACTTATGTGTTCACGTTCCTTTGTCCTCTTTCCAATATCCCCCAGTAATGACGGAGCGCAGGATCATGTTCTGCTCTAATGTCTTTCTTGTAAGATTCGGAGGGTAGTGCCGTCGTGACCTTCGGGAGCAGTTTTTTCCATTTGGAAGGAGACGAGGGAGGGAGCATTGAATTTGAGATTGATTTTCCTCCTTTTAGCATGTGGAAATTCAAAGCAAGCTCCTTGATTCATCAACAATGACTACATCTCCAGCCTCAGAGAATGCAAAGGCATCAGCAGGAGCAGACTGATGAAGTTAATACCCTCAGACCACATTGTGAATGTGACTAGAACCCGGTATGCTGTATGCTATTGAGCATTGCTGATGTTCCTTGCAGTCGCTGGTCACAGTTTTAACCAGAGAATTGCTATCTGAGGATTAAAGGAGTGGGGAGCTCAAGCAGTTTTAGACATCACAGTATGTCCACAGTTTCTTATTGGGGCACTTAAGGCTCTGCATACATAGTGTATGTTTTGGAGGCTTCCAAGGGATGCATCTAGCTAAGGCCAAAATATGAGAGCTTAAAGATGCTGGTTTTCCCTGTTTCCTTTCCCTGCAAAGTGCTGGGATGTGTTGGAGGACAACAATCTTTTAGTACAAGTTTTATTT
The DNA here is from genome assembly GCA_013399115.1 of Anseranas semipalmata. Lineage (NCBI taxonomy): Eukaryota > Metazoa > Chordata > Aves > Anseriformes > Anseranatidae > Anseranas > Anseranas semipalmata. The sequence continues at coordinate 382,753 of VXAA01000333.1, read as the reverse complement.
TCAGTAAAGAGCAGATTGAGTATTTGAGTAGAAAGTCTTTTTAAGACCTTAGTTATTGGCCTCAGTTCTTCAGCAGAAAACCTTGGGAAACCACCCTGGATCCAGGCCATGGGGACCTTTGAATCCTTGGACATTCCTTATTTGTCTTTGAGCTGGCTAGTGCCTTCTGTCCGGGCTTCAAATTTGGCCCTGATTTGCTGACCCAGCGGAAAAGGATAGCACAACTAAAATATCAGCAAGAATTGACAATACCTGCCTTTCTTCAGCTTTTGAAGAAGCAACAACTGAGCGCACCACTCATTTCTTAGAGGTGGTGTTTCTGTATCAATAGAAGTTGCATTGACACTGTCATGGGAGGAAGTAACAATGTTCCAGCATGTACTTCCTCCTGATAAGCTAGTGCTAAATTTACACCATTTAATTTTTGTGAAGGGAAAGGTTTCTCCTTGGTACACCTACTGCAAATCGACCTATTGGTTCTGCAGGAGCATCTAAACTCTGTGGTAAACCACCATCAGGTTACATCTGATGAAGGTTTGCGTTTATTGTGAAACGGGCATCCACAACTGAGGAGATGCTCTGCTGTATTGTGGGATGTTTTGGCCTTTGAGAACATCAAATGCTGAAGTTTGTATTTGGGATTAAATATACAGCTAGCCTGCTGTGTACATTTCTCTGTTGTGAGACTGCTGGACTGTGTATATAAAAACATTGATAACTTCCAGTTGTTCTTCCAATTACTTTTACACTCTTCATGGCTGGGTGGGGTGATGAGCTAGTTTGTACTAGAGCAACAAACCCCCATACATGACTGAGGCAACAAGTGGATGGTGCTTTGAGCCAGTGGATATTTGAAGATATTCATTTACTTCCTCTAATACTTTTTTATTAACTTTTTTTTTTTAATGTTCTAGAGGACAAACGGTAGGGAAATGCCAGGTTTAAGCAATTTGTTTTCATTTTGTTAGTTCTCTCTCTACCTGCCTAGTTAGGTCATATTACTGCACAACGTAGGAAAGGTTCATCTTTCAGTGCATGCAATAGTTTCACAGTAACAAATATGTATTTAGTCATCGTGCACAGATTTTTGTGTGTTTTAGTTCTGAAAGATGGTTATGAAACCGATAGAGGAAAATAGATGGGGTCCTGTTAAAATTCTTGTTAGAAAGGTTTCAATTTAGGTGTATTTGAGAATCTATAAATGAAGTTGGCCATATTCTAATCACTACTTTGAGCACAGTCATAAGGATCTGTGGACTTTTTTGCATATCAGAATAGCATGTGTCCAAAAAACATCCACAACTGGGTGAGTCTGAGTCAATGCTGTAGTGGAATTCAGGTTGCTGGTAAAATAAATTATTTTATCAATAAGATCAAGCTTCATTACAGCTGCCACTGATGTAATTCACAAAGCAATTTACCACTCAGTGTTTGCTGTGTTCATTCTACAAAATGCTTTTTCCTTGCTATCAGTGAATTACAACTATTTGTGTTTAGTCCCCAGAAGACTCCTTTATTGTGCCTCTTGGTATTGTATATGAAATCCCTTTAACTGCGTTCTTTAGTTTTTGGATGTAAGGTCTGAATTTCTCCCAAGTTACTTTAACCTAGAGAACAGACCAGTTACTTGTATACCTTTCTTATACCTATCTATCTGCAATGGGAAAGGAACGTGTTTTGCTGCGTATCTGGGTATAAATGTACAAAGAATTATATTCAAGTATATACTAATCCAATTCATACCTCTTTATGGCTCATCTTTGATACCTGGAGTGAAGTTCTAAGCTGGAAATGGAGCATGCTCCAGTACTTACAAGTACAATTTTGCAGTCACCTCCTATTGTCCAGTCCAAACATTATTGGATGCAAGAGAAACAGAAATAAAAAGTTTGCAGAAGACTTCAGAAATCTTGGGGCTGTCATCTGAAAAAGTAGATCTCAAGCTTCTTGATGAGTTCGAGGTATTTGTAACTTAACTGCTAAGCAAAGCAGTTATATCAATTTAATAATAGGATACTTTTTAATGCGCTCAGGTGATCTTAATTAGATATGTAGTCAGTACAAAGCTGATGGGTTCTCTGCTTCTCTTTCCACACAATTACAGTCCACGTAAATGTAAATTCTTTCCACCAAGAACGTTATGTGTATCTGGTATACTACAGGAATCCGCTGGGGTTCAGAATTATCCTTCATATAGAAAATATTCTTCTGAAATGGTGATAATTTAGTAAGTAGTTCATAATATAATGGCTTACTTTAAAATGCTATGGAAAGTCCAATTAAACTGGAAAGAATTCAAGTAATGCAGTGTTTTTTACACTTGTGAATCTGCATTTGAGAGTATGCAGGCTTGCGCACCTAGAAGTAAATGATGGTATGACTATGTTATAAAGTTTCATATTAGTTAGAATCCACTGACAGGCTTCGCGATCTTCACCTTCAGTCTCGGGTGAAAAACCTTTTGTAACGTTAACAGCCTGTATTGGTCTCATGTGGGAAGATAACATGTTTTTAGAATGTTTGGGAGCTTTGGAAAATATTAGTATGCTTTTCAAATTCTTTCACCTCCAGAATCGTGTGCATTGCTTGCTGTAGCACAAGTGAGGAAGTCTTAGTTTAAACTGTTCATAAGCAGCTTAGAATAGCTATTCTAGAGCTAAAAATATCATAGATTTAAATCTTAGCATCCCACAATCTGCCAGGTCTAAGAGCCAAATCTGTAGTCTCACTGAAAGAGGGAATCTCCCATTCCTGATATTTTTCCAATTTCTTCTCCGTTAGTGATACTCCTCTAAATGAATAGTTGTTACTAAAATGGGGAATAAAGATAGGGCAGATGCTGTTTGGAAGGAACCTGTCTCCCACCACCATCATTTCTGAAGTTGTTCGCCCCCCACTCCCAACTTGATGCCCTAGTAGTGGTTTTAGGGGCATAAATGAGTGAGCAGAAGGAAGACTGTTAAAGGCTGTACCATAATGGTTTCACAAAATGCCATTATACGTCTGCAGCTTAACAATGATGTATTATCTCATTTACACTAGGTATTTACAGTATCTAATATTCTAATTCTGTGCTGGGTATGTAGTTGATTCCTGCTGTTAAGGCTGTTATTTATTCTTGTTATGCTTATTGCACTTAATGTCATATGTCAAGCAGTGCTCATCTTAATCAAAATCAAGTGCAAGTCGTTGCATACCAATGACACAGGAAGGTGTCTGTATTTTGCGCGACACAAACGTGAAGTCTCTAGGAGCTCAGACTCTTATCCACAAACACACAATCTACGTTTTCCCTTTGAGAACGTTGAGATTTGACTAACTGCTTCTATGTTAACTTTTTTTAAAAAAGATCAATATTTTGGAATATGGACTCGTTTGGTTTTTCAGGTCCAGGTGACCAAACTCAAGCTGAAAGACTAAAGTGTCATGAACCTTTTGACTCATGAGTGTTTAGATCTTAACTATGGTGATCCTATTTTCTGTCTATATAACAATCTATTTCATTGTTGGGTGAAGACTTAGTGTAAATTTTCTAAAACACTGAATAAAGGTAAGCTATTCATTTTATTTTCAAATGCAAGCTATATTAAAATTAAGCGATATGATTATTATCCAAGAAAAACTATTTGGTCTTTTAGTCATCCATGTCCAAGCAGGACCCCACTGTGGTCAGCATTAGCCAAATTTTGCTCTGATTGAAGTAAGTGATTGCTTTCATTGGGTGAAATATTTGGCCAATACTAGGTGCTTTTAAAACTCTTATCCTTTAATCTGGTTCTTTCTTTAGCTGTTAATATACACTTTTGGCTCTCATAAAGCCATGTTTCTAAGGGCAAATGTCAGGTAGTGTAAGGATTACCTTGTTTTCCTTTGCTGGAATGTACTCAGAAAGCTAGAGTTATCAGACCAGTGATCGTTGCTGCAATTAATATTGTGTAGTGCATCTATCATCAGTCTGTAGAAAGCCTGATGCTCTGGGCAGATCCTTTTGCAGGTCTAGCCCTGTGAGGGAAAGAGCTTTTCATCCGCAGCTGCTCCTCCCTCTGGCGGAAGCTGTGGGGTGATTTCTGTGCATCATCCCCAGGACGTTTCCTCCCGGCTGAGCTGGGTTGGCGGTGGTGGGTCGGCAGCTCTCCGCTCATGGGAAGGCTGCCTTGAGTGGAAGCGCTCCCGCGTGCTCCAGCAGAGGTTGTTCTGCGGGGACGGCAGCCCCAGCAAACAGCTGGAGGCTAGCTGGTTGCTAACAGTCTCCTCAGTCACTGCTGTCTGCAGGGATCTCAGCTGCCTATGCACAAAGGTGTTTTCTTTCCACGAAGCCTGATGAAAAGTTAACACCAGCATTTCTGAAGTATGCTAAAAATGTTTACTGGAGAGCTAGGCGTATGTTCGTTTATCACCAGAACTTAATTTACTGTCTTAGCACTAGCTAATCAAATTAGCCTCCTTCACCTTTAAGAAAAGCCAAATGTTTTCCCCTATGGCGCTCTTCCCTCCTCTTCCTTCATCCCCAGTCTTTTCCACATAGTGCAAAAAGCAAGTCATCAGGCCCCCTGAGCAGCAGTTGCTGCATAACTGGTACGGTTGTGTCACGCAAACACTGAAGAGGCATGGAACTAAATCAACAAACTCTGATTTGTTGGTTCAGCTCAGTACAAACTAGCTATGGTAAAACCAAGTTGGAAATGGAGAGCAAATATATGTGAGAGGCAAGCCATGGCTTGCTGTAAAGAAAATGTTTGCAGAAAACGCCAGCATTACAGGTTTATCTAAGGTGTGGTCTAGCTTAAGCTGCAGTAATTACCCAGGGTACCATAGCTGTGGCTGGAAAATGAAGTGCTTTATAAACTTAACCCATTCATGTCTCCTGAGACCAACCACAGTGTTATATCTAGGTCAAGCTGTGCTTTGTCCAGTGCAATTGAAAAATCCTAAACAAGATCACATCCTCTTTAATTTACCTGCCAAGAGCATTTTGAGGCTCTGTGTTCTCATGTCAGTTCATGGTGTTACAAACAGAACAGCGAATTCTTTTCTTTTACTATTTATAGACGTTAGTGACTTCATCAACTGTAGGCAAAGCAGTAAAATGAGAGGAAATCTTTGAAAATACAGAATACCCGTGGGGAAAAGTATTTGCTAGATAGTTATATATAGGGTTGGGAATACCTATGGAGAAATAATACTGGGTGAGTAAGTGAGGCAGATTTAAACTTGCTGTTTTTTGACTACAAGTGTCTGATGGTTGAATTATCAGGGGGCAGAAATACTGCTGTCTTCAGGAGAGTTGCACAGAGTTTGCCTGGTTTTATTCACTTCTCAAAAAAAAAAAAAAAATCCCAAGAGGATGGCAAAATATTTATGCAAATTTGGAGCAATGCCTCATAAGATGGCTGGGATCTGAAGGAGTTTGTTTATGAGGAAAGAACTCAAAACCATGGGTAGGTGAAATCTGTCCAAAAAGTACTCTTAAGCATTTGAAGATTTAAAATGTGAGGGAGGGAGACAGCGTAATAGGTTGTCTATTGAACAGATGATTCCCAGGGACTGGCTGAAAAGGAGGACGCTAAGTTTGTGTTCCAGAGTCTTTCATTCACAGATGTACAGAGAAATGGCTTTCAAAGAAGACATTAAGACTTCACCTAATTTAATATCCTTTATAAATGCTTGCAAAGGATCTGATTTGGTACCAATAACTTCAGTTTTAGTCCAAATATTGTGCACAATGTTTTGACCTATAAAATCAGAGGTGAATCTACTACTTCTCATGCTGACATGTTCCAATGTTTAATCTTCTTGAACAGCTCTTTCGGTTGGTTACACTGACCATGATTAATAATCTTCCCTGGTTGGAACAGATATCTTTAGTTTCAATCAGATTATTAGATTTGTTTGGTTTTGACTTCCAGGGAATTAATCAGGAGCTATTAGGTTTTCTTTTTTTCTTTTGGTTTGGCGGGATGGGGGGATCATTTTTTCTTGGCTTGCCAAACACTGTAATTTTCAGTAAGGTTTCTGGTTTGCCAGAATGGAGCCCAACTACCCACTACCCCTTGCGTCTTCTGTTCCTGGAGAATCTTTGTTGAGAAGGAGGCTGTTCTGGCATGTTTTCATGTGTGCTACATTTATTTTTAAGATGTTTTCCAAAGAAGCTTGGCAACAAGCACTGAGGCCGTCATTACTGTGGCAAACTGGAAAATAAAAGAACAGCTGGTGTGTTTGGTGTCCTGGGAGCTGTCACTCTTAGGATTCCCCCTTCAAAAGTAAAATCAAAGTATGTATTTGTTTCTCTTTCATAGTGTGTAATAAATTATAGGAAGCTGAGAAAAAAAAGCCAAGCCAAATCCTGAAAAAAAAAAAAAATCAGTATAAAGTTGACATTTGCCCACTGGCAAAGTACATTCCTGGCATATGGGAAAGGAAGGAAAGTAGTAGGGGAATCTTCATGAAGTTTATTACCCTAAATTACTTAGCGGCTTGTCCTTAGTTTGCACAGTTTGCAGTTCTCAGTGCCATCCCCGAGGGATGCACAACAACCAGCCAGGAGCACTGTATAAACCTAAGGGCAAGCTGTGTGGCACACAGCAGTACCAAAAAAATATCCAAACTGTAGGTGCTGGCAGCTGGCCTGGCACTTCATCGGGGCTAACCGGTGCTGTGGAGGAAGAAGAGTATTATGAGCTGGACAAAACTCCATGCGGTGCCCTGAGTCGCAGGGACGTAGCTCACCTCCCCTGCCGGCGGGAGGGCACTGCTGCTTATCTGGCTTTCCTGGTCCGCTCCCCCCGGCTGTGTCAATTGGTCCTCGCTGGCTTTTCTTTGAATGCTTTTCATTTATCTATTTGTTTACTTTAAGAATCTGCTCCATATTTGCTCATTTCATTTTTTATCTTGATTAAATATCTTTCCAAGTTTGGTTTTTACAGGCCCATGTTTTCCTATGTAGAAAGCAATGGAGAGAGAGTTTGCTTAAAAACAGACTGCAGAATGGCAGTGTTCATGCTAAGCCTGGTGAAGTCAGTGTAAATCTCTCCTTGATGTTTGTGTACATCAGATCAGACCCAAATGTTTTATTTTTCCAGTATTTTCTGTGCAGAACTGTGACTTCTGCTTCCATTGACTCCTCATTCAAGCCGAAAACATCTCTGTCACCCTTCGTGGCATTACACAGAAAATGTTTGTTGCAGTGTTTGTGAAAGTTACTTGCAAGTGTTTCCTTGTGCTCATTTATTTGTTCTGACTAATTACAAAGAATATGTGAAGGCAATCTGAAAATCCTAGGTTTAGGAGGAAATACATTACAAAGCCCTCTTTTGAGGGAATGAACAGTTTTCACTTTCACCAAATTGTTGGGGTGACTTCTCTTGGTAGGGTTTTCTGTGCAGAAAAAAATCTGCTCACGCTCGTTTCTCTTGTCTCCCTGTGCCTCTCACTGCCTCTCTGTCTCCCTAACTTTCTTTTCTTAAACATTTTTATTTGTTGTTCAAATATTTGCAGTCCTTAGAAGAGCAGAAAAACTTCAAGCATTTTGAAAACATAGAAGGGCTCCTTAAACTCGATAAAAATTACTGAGATATTGCTTTAAAGTGCCCTGCTTAAATAAATTAGAGCGTTCTACAACTCTTAAATGCCCAATAGAGATGCAAGAGGCACCTAGAATAATAGACTAGGTCACACTTAAATGAATCTCTCTTGAAGAACATAACAGTAATAAGATAAACTGGCTCTGCCCTGAACCACAGAAGCACAGATAATACAATACAGCTACCCTAAATGAATCTCTATTAGAGGAAGTGACCAGGTGATAAACTGGAGCATGAAAAGGGGGGAAAAATTTAAAATTACTTAACTTGTTGAAAGAATCAATTTTTCCGAGTATCAGGGCAAAATGTTACCAAGCTTATAGATAGCTCTTCAGAAGCAGAAAGGCTTTTTACAGCACTTCCTTTCGTATAGAAGCAATTCATTGACTTGATATACACAGTATATGAATTTAGTAGCTGCAGGTAGGAACTAATAAAGCGCTGGTTTATAGTGCTGGGCTTTTCTTTTCTTGTAACCTCTAAATCTAGGATTTAACCCCAGAGAGTGTCAGAATATTGTTGCGATCAGATTTTTGTCAACAGGCCCTGAGCAAATTGAGTTTGGTAGGTTCGTCAAGGTTATGTAACAGCAAACATTTGGAAAAATTGGGCACAGTTGTCAGCCTTTGCTCTGAAAGGGCACAGGATTAAATGAGCATAAAAATTTAATTGTCCTCTCACCCTGAATGAGGCTGGGGCTTTCCATATTAGGGTCGGGCTGGCTAGTTGAGCAGCAATTTTTATCTGGCCCCTGGATAAATAGATGCATTCAGCCTTCTCGGGCCTTCAACCTTCATTAACACAGAAATTAATCACATAAATTAAACATATATATTTTGCTGGAAAAAGTCTTAACAAGCTGCATCCTCTACTGGACGAGAGAAAAGAATCAGGCATGTGTACATATTTAGCCTGACAATGCCAAGATTTCCAGAATATGTTTAGATTTCTGTCCTTAATTTTCAAGGAGCAGCTTGGCAGCTGGTGTAAATTGTCTACACTAATCACAGTGGAGTTAGGCCAATATATACCATGCAGGAGTTGATTTGTAGTTTGCTTGAGGCGCTCAAATTCCCATTCTCGACATGTTTTCTCTTTAAAAACTTCATTGGTACGTTGCTGTAATTCAGTTGCTTTCAGTGGAGGTATATGGGTGTGTAATTGGAATAACCAAGCAAAGAATTAGTCCTTTAGATCTTACGAGGACAAGTGTATTCCTGTGCTTCAGTAGTGAAATGCAGTGTGTGTAAGATACCAAATTTGTGATACATAATGACATTTTACATTTGTACGGTCTCTTTCATTCCATGTAATCCCACAGAGATTTACAAGTAGCTTAATGGCAGCAAACTGTGTCTGATTTTTGAACTGAATTATTTCTGCCCTTGGAGCAGTTGGTCAGTCATGTAAGTGACATTAAAGAACAGAATAATCACTGATAACCTGGGTGCTTACTAGAGTTGCAGGAGAAGTTCTTCTCAGCCTCCCACCGTAAATGGCAGTGTGTTATGTGATAATGTTGACCGTAAGCCATTGAAATAAGGCAGGATTTGCCTAAAAGCAAATGCTTTGTATTTAAGGTTTATTTTTCTCATGTTTAAAATATGAAATTACAGAGCAAAAGGAAGTGGTAAAACCTCCATCACTCAAAGCCATGGGAATGTATCCGCTTGTTCGCACATGCTCCATAGTTATTGAAAGTGTGATTCTCATTTTACCTCCTAATCCAACACTTGGATGTATTTAGAGGAGAGCTTAGTCCTAGCCCTACGTTTTGATTTCCAAGTGATTGTAAAGAAGAATGCGCTGCATCATACCTATCTTTTATTTGTGTGTCAGTGACCAATAAAACATTCAAAGTGCAATTACAGGTAGGCCAAGTTGTGTGCAAGATATGGAACTCCTATAGATCGCTTAAGTGCCTCTCGCATTAAGACGCAGATGGAATTTGGTGGGTGTGTATTATGCATCTAGGCCCACTGGGATGCGTTGAAGAACAAGTGAAGTTCAGGCAGTGAAACTTGGTTGTTTCATTTTATGGCCGCCAGATCCTACCAGCTCTTCCTTGGCTGGCTCCGTGCTCCAGCCATCCTTCTTTGCTCTGTGACGGGCACCGGGTGATGCCAGCTGCTGAGGAGCAAAGAGGATTCAGGGAGCTCTGGTGCTGCGGGTATCACACTGTTTTACAGAGCAGGAGATGCTGAACAGTCCTCTGAAATGTCACCAGCGTTGGGGTGAATTTCACACACAGCCTGGATTTCTGAAATTTGGCATTCAGCTTCAGTGGAGCTGGCAGCTTTCTACCTTAAACTGACCGGGAATTAGACATCTTTTCCTGTGGAAATAGTATAGATTTTAAAATAGCTTACATGATGAATCAGGGTGAAATGTTGGCGGGACAGGAGGGAAGCCTTATTTCTACATGTGTAGTTGTGGGTAGATGGGTGGGTGGCTGGCTGGCAGTTTCTTGGAGAATCCAGTTTTTAAGAGAGCAAACAAAAGAGCATGGTTTTGGCATCTCTGATAGCATTCTGGAAGCCCCTGTCCCATCTTGAATTTTACAGAGCTGGAAAGGGGAGAGAGGCAAGGAAGCAGGAAGATAAGGGGCACTGGGAACCCAGGGAGCTTGTTTCTGGCAGACCACTCTTCCCCTTGCTTCTCCCCATTCCTCCTCTTCTCTGGAAGGCTTCTGTCAATTTAATAGGAGGGAGATTAACAGAAGCTTTGTGTCTAGGGAAATCATTTTTTTTTCTTTCTGTTAAATTTAAATGTTTCCCACAGAATTTTTCAATTGTGCAAGCACAGCACTTCTGATTAGAAAATTATCATGGGAGACAATTTCTCAGCTCTGTTTTGATTACCCACCAGTGAATGCAATGTAGTTCACACTGCTTTATGTAGCCATTATGGTCACTTTTAATAAGATTAAGTCTTTTTCTCTGAGGTGCTTTGGCTAGAACTTCAGGATTTTGAGCAGTAGAAAAGAACACTAAGGTGCCTAGAGTTATTGCATTAAATGTGCCTCCATTTCCACTGGAAAGCCTGATTCTCCATGACTAGTCCTCCAAAATACATGCCCTAGTTTCTTGAGAGCATTCCCAATTCTCTTGTTTTGTGAGCTTCATTACTGTATGATCAGTCTGTGCCGCTCCAGGTCTCCCTTTTAATGGCATGCTGCATCCACAGCACAATGTGATTTAAGTGAATGAAAGGACTTTAAGATAAAGGACCCCAAATTTGAGGTACTTAAAAAAAAAAAAGTTTCCAAACAATAAAAAATACTATCTGATAAAAATATGTACTTTAAGAAATACTAGTACTGATTTAGAGGTTAGACTAAGACTATACAGAGGTGTTTTATTACTTATATGCTAGTCATGGGAAAAAAAAATCAGACCTTCGAAGGACTATGAGGAAGTAACTTAGGAATTCACACGCTGCTGTTGGATATTATTTTTGTCAGGCTGATTTATCTCATCTAAGAGGTATTAGGTATTATCACAGTGGGTTATGTTTTACCTTAGAAGGCTAATCATAGCCTTAGTATTTTCATGTTGATAATGAGTTTTATTACCGAAATATTAAATATAAGCAGGGAATATAAATTGTGAAATTTGGTATTAGGTAATGGTTGATAAAGTATTTAATTAGCAGAATAAGAACTTTTATGAAGAAAAACAATCTACTTTATTATCAACTGTACTGGTGTCTCCATTTACCTTTTCTGTTTAAACGGGATAGTGGTAGGACACAGCATTTGAATGTAACTATAATAGTCTTGAACAGTAACTACGATTAAAGCTAATTAATGTTTGTTATTAAGTATTTTACTTCTTGGTATATTGTGGGGGTTGGTTAGAAGTCGTCGTCTTTCCCTTGCGAATGGCAGGATGAAGGGAGTGTTAGCAGAGCAGCAATGCGTTGTGGCTTGAAAGCGTAGGTTGGGGAAGTGAGGAAGGTTGCCATCTCTCAGACCTAACGGATTTCAAAGGCTGCAGGCTTAACAGAAACTCTTAATTTCATGCCATCCATCTTGATTTCGTGGTGACCCATGATGATTGACACAAGACAGCGGTATGGCAGCCTTTCTTAAAGGAAAATCAGTTTATTACTAGAGCTTTGAGAACTTAGAAAAAAGCTATGGGAGCAAGCTTTCTCCCTTTCAGCCAGCAGAAAGTTTCCTGGGTTTGTGATCATGCTTAAAGCGAGGAAAGATCTGTGCCCTGCAGAAAGTACCAAAGATGGGTGGACCCGAGGCACTCGCTGCCCTGTTCTGGGCCAGTTCAGGCTCTGGCCAGGCTCAGCACTGGTAGAAATGTTGCACTTGTGTCTCTGTGCTTTTTTCCTGCCTGCTGTAGTCCCTCCCTTAGGCTGACCTCCTCAAACTAACGCACGCAGCACGTGACGGCAGGTTGACAGTGGCCTTGATATCGTGGATCTGGGCTGGTTTTGGTAGCTTACTGATGTTTAAGGTGAGAGTATACAAATGAGCCTAGGACCAGAGCTGTTTGGTTTCAAACAGCATCAGCCCCTCCTCCTCCCCACCCCAACTCTGGGTCTGTGCCCTCTCCACGTCTGGTTTTCTTTACTTTGCTCAAGTCTTTTTTGCAGGGGGAAAAGGAAAGTCTCTAACCTTCTGGCTGATGGGAACTAGGGATACATGGAAGAAAAGGGGAACAGTTGTCCCCCATGCTCACACATCACCTTTCCCTCTTTTGGGGCCTTTTCTCTTCAGGTTATTTTTTGTATATGCTATTGCAAAGACATCAGGGCAGACCATCAAACTAGATGTGCTGTGGCTTAAATTCAGTTAGGGTGCAGCTCAGCCTAGACGGAAAAGAAAACGGGCCACACTTCCCTCAGCATGCTGCTGTGTAAATCCACACTAAAGGTGTTCTAGATGAGCATTGCTAACCAAGTACAGAAGTCTCTGGTTGAAACAAATTCACGGGTTTCTGTCCTGGAGGCTGTAGGCACTCTGAACTGAGGGACAGGTTTTGCTATGTGTGGAATGCAAGACTTTTTTAGCAGCTTACAACACTGCAAGGTGATGAGCAGTCCTCACAGTACTGAATGCCCCCACTTTCTCCATCGCATCTGCAGAAATAGAGGGTGCTTCAGGAGCACTCTGCACTGCAAAGGATCAAGTCTGTCATCTCTTCTGGTGTTTTCAGAAAGAAAAAATCACCATTGAGAGCCTCCGAAAGCCTCTAGCTTTTAATGATCCATCCATACCTTTCCATTGTGTTCTGCTGGAAAAGACATTTAATTTATTTTAAAAGATCTGGGGTGTTCAGTGAGCCCAGTTTGCACATTTCTCGTGACATATCCAGCACTCCCAGCAAGGGCAACTTCTTAGCATGGCAGGCTGCAGAACAATGCAGCTTTTTTCTTTACCCCTGTTTCTGCCAAGGAATACAAGTCTTCCAGAGAAGAGAGAACCTCTCATTATATAAAAAGTGTGTGTCTGGTTTTGTGTATTATATAGGTGGGAAATACGAACCGTACAAAAAATGAGCCATTCTGGAACTGGGTGCTCTAAGTTCGATGACTAAATTTATTGTCCTCATTCCCCCTTAACTTGAAAATGCCTGAAGGAAAAAAGTGTTTTGAGGTGAAAATGACAGTGTTCAATTTAATCTATAGAAAAATTGCAGTTTTTAACTCTTTAGTGGCAGGTGATGGCTGCTTGTGAGGTGTGTGAGCGGTGCTTTTACACGGTGGAGCCCTGCTTCCTGGCACAAGCTTGTTAGTGGTGCTGCAATAGAAGTAATAACAAAATCCTCTTTGTCTCAAGTTGGTATGTAGAAATTCTCACAGAGAAAAACAAAACAACACCAAAAAAAAAACCAACAGTCCAACATGTCAAACCCTCGCTATTTTCGCATGTGAAAGTCCCTTGAGAGAAATATTGTGTATCGCTACTGTAGATAGAGTACATGTACTCAAGAACAAAGAGGGCTTAAGAAGAAGACATGGTGAATATATAATAACTCTGAATAAATACGGTAAGTCCTCTCTTGTTTCTTTGCAAGTGCTTTTCAAGAAGCGAATAATAGTAAAGCTCTCCAAGTCACTTAGGGTCTGAGCCTGCAAATATCTACTCGTATGAGTACTTCTTACTCATGTAAGTAGTCCCATTGAAGTCTAAACCTGCTCATGTGAGTAAGGCTAAACAAGTTCAGGGTCTAAAACACTATGGGGGAGACAAAAGCATATACAAGTACAGCCCTAAGACTCTTCAGACATGGAGCAGCAAAAGATTTATCTGAGGCTTCCAATGTAAAGCCTTGTAAATTAGTAGGAAGATCTAAAAAATCAGGCCGCCGCTGCATTGGGAAGCAATGGAGCTCTCTTAATATGGGGATATAGGGGTAATGTGATGGAAAGACTTAGATGCAGCATGTAGTCTACCAGTTGTATTCTGTACTCCCCACAATCAGAGCAGTAGCTGGAAGTCTAGTGAGCAAATAATTATAGTAATCAAGTCACGATGAAATAAAGGAGAGGCTATTATTCCAGCAACTGGCCAAGGGAACACAAGGAACACAAGTTTGGCTGGCTGGATTCCTGAAGGAGAGCAGGATTTACTACATAATGTGGGATATAAACTTTGATGCATTTAAATTATTTTATGGACTTGTTTGCTTTTTTTTTTTAAGCTCTGACAAAAAAAAAAGTAATAGTTAGGACTGTCAGTTTAACTGGTGAAGTTTTGGACAGCAATAACTGGAAGTCTGCTAAAAGACAGGGCTTGCCTGTCTTCTATATTTGCCGATATAAAAATGATTTACGGTAAAATTCTTTTTCTCTATGTTCAGCCTGATGGAGCAGGGAAGAAAATTCTTCCCATTCTAAAGCTAGAAACGTAGAAGCAGCAAAAATTTCCACTCGGGCTTTCTGGGGAGGCACAGCTCTGGCTATGTCTATGTGGTCTGGAGCCGAGAGCAAGGTGAAGCATGATCATGGGGGCTGCAGTCTGGCTCTGCACACCTCCTGCGTCTCTTGCAATAAGTGAGGCTTTGCCCTTCAGTAAAAAAGCCTGGCCTGACTCGTCTGGTTTATGCTGAATGTGATGCTGTCTCAAGGTGTTTGGGGATAATAATACAGGAATCTGCCTGGCCCAGGAAGCAGCCTTCTCTGCTTTGCACCTAGGGTAGACATGTGAATATAGAAAGGCAGGGGGGTGGTGCAAAGGTCGATTTTCTTTTAATTGATAAACTTGTAGTCTCCATTTTGCAGGAAGGGAAACTAAGGCTTAGAGAAATTAAGGCTTAATGTCACAAAAGTCAATGGGAAATAAATGGAAGATAGTATTTTGGGGGATCTCCTCCCAGCAATTTCCTCAGGGTAGACCATGAAGCTTCTCAGAAGAAAGCTCATGAGATCTCCTGATGGAGATGCAGATCTTGGCTTGTGCTTTACTCAGATGATCACCCATCTTCTAGGTGGGCTTGTCTCCTGCTTACTGGGCTGCTCATTGAACAAAGGTCCTTTATAATTTGAACACAGGTGGAAATGTTGGGAAGTATAACTTGTCCATTGCCTCTGTGTTGTGTTCTTCTGTAACTTGGACAGTTTGTTTTTAAGCAAGGCTGAGGAGTCCCTCCCTTTTACTGAAAATGTGAAACCATTGCCTTATTGCTTTCATCGCTGTTGTGTTGGCTGTGCTCAAGATCACTTTTTTTTTTTCCTGGTTGTTCAGCTAGTCCTGGATTTTCTCTTTCCAAAGCCAGATTTCTACTCAACAACCTGGATGTTTGGTTGAATTGTGACTGAACCAGAAATTTCTTGATACCTTAGGATCAAGTCTTGTACCTCAAATACTGAGAAAGCCAGCTAGCGGAGAGATTTCTTGCAAAAAATTAGGAGTATCCACAGTTTTTCCAGGAATCCAAAGAAGTTTGCTTGATTATAGTTCTGCAGATTGCACCATTCAGACTTTGATTTCACCTTTTTAAAGCCAGTGGTATTCATATGAAGTTAATGGAGTTTCTACCAGTGCAAAATCTGTCCTCTACTCTTTCAACTTTTCAGAGAGATTTCGTCTTTGTGCCTTTTTCCCTTTTTTTTCCTGAGGAAAAAAAACATTTAAGGGGGGAAAATAGAGATAAGAAAGCACACGAAGAAATACTATTTCTAAGTAATGTACTTTTTTCAATGACAGCTTAGTATTTTTGTTAAACGGCACCACTTTCAGCTTTCAAAAAGGTTTAGCCAACAGTGCTCACACTGCTTTCGACAAGGTAAACCTTGCCCACCCGTTATAACCTTTAGGTCATTCCAATCATGTTATTTCTCCCATAATGCCAGAAGTAATGGAGTAGGCAGGAAGTGAAAGTAGAAGTTATACAGCACTGCTCTCCTGCCTTTTGTTTGCTTGTCTATAACTACCTTAAACTACTTCCTTCTCATCATTATAACAATGGGATGAAATGGTTCTTTATAAATGGCCATGAAGTAAAGGTAGGCTGCAAAGGCTTCTGTAACCTATTATTATGACCTTTCTCTCATCAGTAATTGTTTAGCAATTTGTACCTGAAAAATCCAAGCCGTCTGTAATGTGCCACACAAGGTGTGGTGAAAGGGCTTTGGAGACGGATAGAATAATTATTAAATACCAATGTGGTACAAAACAGCAAGTCTAAGCAGCATGAAAAGGCATCAGAAGGTTGAATAACGAACCCATCTTCAAATGCATTAGGTCCTGGCTAATCCTGGTGAAATAAATGCATGTGATTTAACACGTGGAGGCTGCTGATGCTGTGCCTAGATTAATTTCTTTAAGGAAAAAAAAAAACAAAAACAGGTCTAGTGTTATTCTGCTGTAGGTATCCGTAGGAAGAAATCAAACTCCATAAAAATCTTAGTATGTCCCAGAAGTAGCAGGAGCATAGAGGCCTGAAGTACCCTCATATCTTACTCAGAAGCTACAGGCTCTGTTGTAGACATCATTTCAGTGTCGGAGCCCTCCTGTTTGTTTAGATTAAAGCTGCAAGCAGCCTGACCTTTCCCAAACTACTTCAGTTGATCTCTGGGGGCAGAGGCTTTATAGGTATTTTTTCACTAATTTTTGAGCATGGCAACTAATAGAGTTGTCCTTGTGACTCGCGATGACTCAGAGCCAGACACAGTAGGCACGGGTAAGTGTAACGCAAGATGAAAGTAAGCATCTGTGGATGTGAGCGTTGCTGTGTCCCCAGTAGCGTTGTGGTTGCAATAAGGTCTCTGTTTATGTTTTGGAATTGAAGAGTAAAACTTCTGAAGTGTCCAATGTTTGCCTTGAATTGGATCGTTTGAGGAATTTGGTCCAACTGTTCCTTGTCCTAAGTCTGGCCACCCACTATTTTGTGTGGTTTGTCTTTTGCTGGCCCTTTTCCCGTACCCGTTAGTGTTTGCCCAGCGAGTGCCAAAGCTTTCATTCTTCTTCCCTGAATGGCTCCAAATTTGCATCTCATGCAAGCAGCCCAGCTGCTAGAGTCACACTCGCAGTGCGTAGCTGACACGCTATTTATACACACTTTATCTTGGGTAGCAACTTGCTCCTTGGCTATGCAGAGAAAATAATATTGCCTATTTTTCTCACTTTTTTTTTTTTAATTCTTCCTTTTAAAATATTTTGACAGATTTTTCTAGCTGTATGGTTTTGGCAATGGTCATGATTGGCTTACTCTTTAGTTAAGCTTTTTTCATTATGATTTTGAACACAGTCGGTCTGGATGGTTAACAAGGGACATCAGTGCGAAGAAGCAGCCATGAAGATGGGAAGAGTAAGTGGCTGCAACGCAGTCTTGCAGTGAACTGCCTTGTGTGCCCTCTCCTGGCTGGAAGCAGCCAGCTCAGGCCGGCACGCCATGCTCCCTGCACTGCTGGCTGCTCTAGCAGGTCAAGTAGCAAGAGATAATATAGGGATTTATGCAGCAAACAAGACTAGGCTCTTCCTCTGTAACCTCAGCTATTGTCACTGCATGTTCCTTTGTAATGCTCCAGACTTCCTGCCCTCCGGGCACATCTTTTCCAACCCGTTTCCTTTGGCTCTGGCCCTCTAAGTTTGGCAGCAAGCTGCTAATGGGGAGGACTGGTCCTCCTCAGCATTAGGCTGGTGGTAAATTGGATTCTCTCTCCATGTGGTTGCTCATATCCTCCCCTCAGAGCAGAGCTGCACCAATGCAGTTGACTGAAGATCTGGGAAAGGAGGTGCTGGGATCCAGCTTGTCCCTCTGGAGTTGGGGTCACTGGTTTGCTTAGTTGTGGACTTGCTAGCTACCTCCGCAAGCCTCCTTCCCAGGTGCTTTGCAGAAGAACCTTATCAAAGTCCTTGTGTGGCTTTTCCAGCTTGTTTTGCTTCCTTCCTTCTCTGGGATGAAAAGTCTTTCACGTCTGGTTGTTCAAATCTTGGTGACAGTGTGGACACACATCAGCAAAAGGGCCGTCAGTGTTTTGTGTGTGTGTGTGTGTGTGTGTGTGTGTGTGTGTGTGTGTGTATGATGGTGGCTGTCAGGTGCTGGGGTTGTGTGTGTGACAGGAACACAGAACAAGAAATTTGGTCCTTACCTCAAAGCTCAATGCTGTCGTACCTGGCTGGGCAGGTTTGACAATTGCTCTGCAGTTAGCTTGCCTGAATGAATATGAGTGTCCAGGGCATTAGGGAATCATCCCCCCTGGGTTTTGCTGTATCCCGAGGATGGAGGCATGGATTCTTAATTGCACTTGTTTGACATTATCAAGTTTCAAGGATATTGTTCATATCTAGCAGTGTGCCAGCTCGGTTCTTCCGCCACACCGAGCTGATGTGAAGTGTGCCCTGGAGTTAACTGTGCTCCGGGCCTTGAGGTGAGATGCCAGAACTGCTGTTGCAGGTCCCTGTGTAAGGACTCATCGGTGGCCTTAGTCTGTAGAGATGGCTGCATTTTACTATCACAGTTGCTGTGATGTTTGTATAGCATTTCTGTAATTTTTTTGGGGAAAAACTTACGGTTATTTAGCCTAGACTGTCTAGTGTGGCATTACGTTTAACAGGGGTGCAGCTAGATAAATGTGTGAGCAGAGCAAAGCAAATGGCAGTTTTTCCTCTCCCTTCAGTACTTTATTTATCAATCTTTGACTTTTCTGCTTTCAAATCTGAAAGGAGTGATGATGGTAAAACATTTTCTTATCTGCCACTAAACAGAAACTGAAGCCCTAATCCTGCAAATATTTATTCCTGCGCTTAACTTTAAAATTAAGAATGTTAATTAATCTTTGCAAGATCAGAAGACAATTTGTCTTTTAGATTTGAGTCCACCAAACCACTTTTCAATAAGATAGTACTGTTCTTTCCTGCACAGATGCAGTAAGAACTGTCCGTTTAATATGGCTGCTGTTTGATCTCTTTTAGTTTGTTTCCAATTCGTAAGAAAGTAGTGGAAAGTTTCTCTATTAAGCTTTAAATTTGCGTAGGGATTTTGGTGACCTCCTCAAAATTCAGCAGAAAGCTTAGTTTTAAAGTTAGGCGTCATGAGTGTCAAATTAAGCTGTCAGCACACAAAGTGATACAGAGGAAGACGTGTACAAGTACAAGCACACACGAACACATGCACGCATCTTTTTCCTCTCTGTGCTAACTGGTAAGTCTTAACAGCAGAACTAGAGGCTGGGAATTGCATTTTAGTAATTCTTTTCTAGTTATGTCAGATTTCTAGCATGCTATTAGAGACATATGTGTCATCCTCACCATCACCCAACATATCATTGCTGTTTCAAACTGTTACCAGAGCTGTTGACACAGAATATTGTGTCTGTCGACAGCTCCAATTAGTTGGCGTGTCTGACTACTGACAGCACAGTCTACTTTTGTTTATGAAGACGGTGTGAGCTGTATCTCACTCTCACAACCTCCAGTGGCAGACAGATGGATAGAACTATATAATCATCAACGGAAGCGGGTGATATTCTGTCTTCACAAATCATCATGTGGAGCAGAACCAACGGCCTTTTGTCTGCTTTCAGAAATGACTGCAAGATTCCTCCCATCTGTCAAGTTATGAGGATGAATATGTATAAAATACATCAGATATATATGCGGGGTTTTGTATTGTGGGTTTTTTTTGTTGTTTGATTGGGGGTGAGGGGAAGGGGGGAAAACCGCTTCTTAATTTTCACCAGATGTTAGCTATGAGACATGGAACAGTAGAGGGAGAAGCACAATCGTTTTCTCTCAAATTGAACTTTTTTTTAAAGGAATGGACCAACCCCTCATCATTTGCAAATGTGGAACCCCATTGATTTCCTAAGGTTGTACAATTGCAACTGAGCACAGAATCTAGTCTAATGCACTCTTTACATATATTTAATCCTCTCTATTGTGTGATTATTAAATCTTAGCAGCTGCCCAACCAGCGATGTTCTGCTTTTCATTTAATAGCAGTTACAGATACAAACTATTTTCAAATATAGTTCCAAGTTCCCGAGTGGTTCCTCAAGCACTCTGTACACTGAGCTCAGGGAGTGTTTGTTCCGAGAACAGACCCCCCCAAAGTGGGTAAGTAGTATAAATTTGGCTAACTCATTCAAACAACATTGTTTAGTGTTCCTTAAAAGACCTAATTTTTAAGTGTGATATTTGTTTTCTTAACGGTAAGACTGATTAACATACCTGGATTTTTTTTTAGAAATAAGGCCTTTTTTCCTTAACATATCAAAATATCAAGGTTTTCAATAGGAAGGTCTTTTGTTATAGACAACAAATTCTTATAAAGCAAACATGTCCGCTTGCAAGAAATGAGAGATCAGAATATGCATTTTCTTTGTGCTGTTTCTCTGCCTAGTTTTCCTACTCTGTACTGTATAACATTTTTCAGCTTTCCTCTGCTGTAACACGTGCTATAACATTTAAGTGCTGATCTTGCCTGCTAAAAGTTAATTACTGTTTATTATTGACTGAAGTGGAAGCAGGATTTGAATTTTATCCAGGAATTAAGGAACATGGATTCACTTATTTGCTATATTTCATATAGCAAATGATTAAGTGTCATTTCCTTACCCTTGTGGGAAACGAAATCTAATCTTGCAAAAATGTCCTAACTTTCCCTGCTAAGTCAGCAGGATCTAGTGTATAAAACACAAGCATGTACTTAAAGCATCAGGGAAGAGCACTGGTTGATAGCATTTTTGGTCTTTTATTTCTCTTCAGAAACAGATTCCTATTAAGACAAGTGGAAGAAAAACAGTGATAGTCAGGGTAGTCTTATTTAAGAGTTTAGATTTTTTTTTTTCTTCCCTTCCTGTGTATATTGTGTGAAACTAGTAAGCAAGTGAATAAAATTTAGTGGGAGGGATGCAGCTGCCTATTAGACTGTGTGGATCTTCGGAGTAACCTCTGCTGGGGTTTTGAGTAAAATGTAAAAGTTTTATCCCGACTGTATTTCCAACCCTATTAATTCCGTAGGGCTTTTCTCGATTAGTGAAAAGAACCTAAAACTGGGGAGGAATGTTATTGCTCTGGATACAGGCCAGTTCCCAGTGTGTTCAATGCAGTAATTATAACAGGTAAATCAGTAATATAAAAGCACTGTATTTTATTCAGAATGTAACAATTTTCCAGTGGTGCATGGTTTTGATTTTGGAAATCCTCAGGCAATTGGATAGTATGGGGTAAAAATACTTTTCACAGGAAACTTTTTAGCAATTGAATTTAAAGTTTACATGACTTGGTAGTTGCACTCTAGTATTTTTCAGTTGTAGATGAGCAACGATAGCATGAGATTCTGCTGCACACTCTGAAACTTAGCTGAAATTTTGAAAATTCCTGAGCAGGCCACAGAATATACATATTAAAAGACATTTGCTGAACATTTATGAAGCCAGAGGAAATTCATCATGAGCTTCTGGCTAATCTAAGAACAAAAAGAGCAGCTAAGTTTAGTAAATAATTACTTTTTGATTATTCGCTCAATTGTACTAATTACTGTGACTCAGATCCCAGTGAAATACGTTATGGAAGTCAGGCATTTACTGAAATGAAATCTCCAATATTTAGATAATAGGAAGCATGTGGGTTGGACAGAGAAACAGAGGCTGTTCACTGATGCTTTGAGAGGAGCTGAGCATGTGTGGTGATGAGAGCGACTACAGCGAAGCCCCAGCTGGGAAGTACGGCGGTATGCAGAGGACTTGCACTAGCTTTTCTTCTGCCATGGGTCATTGGGCCTTTTTGTTTCAAGACCATACTGGGGACAGAATTACTAGGAGCTGTGATGGGCTGGAGTAGCATCAAGTGTGTAGCCACCGGCTCTGCGGCTGCGTGGACACTGAGAGCTGCTGCAGAGAACAGGTGCTTTAGTGGAGAGTTTTTTTGCACCTGTGTGCTCTCCCCTCCTTTCCTGGCTTGCATAGCAGCAATAAGGCGCATCTGACTTCAGAGAGAGGCCCTCCTCAGGATTCAGATGCTGGAGGGGTTAATGGGTGCCTTAGCCAGGTCCCAGAAGTGACTTTCCTTTCAAATGTTGCATTCCCGAGAACAACTCTGGGAGAGCTGGTCATTCTTCTGGGACACCGTCCTCATCTCCAAGCACAACTCTTTTTCCCATCATTTTCTTCCTTGTTCCTTGTGCCATATTATGCAAGTGCCAGCATCCATGCTGGTTTTGTATTTGTTTCAGTGTGTATTTTAAGTTTTATAGAAAACTTAGGGTCTGAGAAACGAGTGAACTGAAATTAGAGTATTACTTAAATAATGATTATTATTTGTGCCCATGATCTGAGCTGAGCTTTGGTAGCCAAGGACCTCATCACCACTTGGGCCTCCATTGCACAGGGAAGATAAGATATGCAGTCAGATAAAGCTCCTGTTGCCAAAAAGAAAAGGCAAACCAGACAGAAGAGTTGGTTTTATCCCCATTCTACATGTGGGAATTGAGGCAAGTCTATAGTATGAAAAAAGTTTGTATCTCTTGTGTTCCTGTATGTGCCCTAACCGCAAATCATCCTTCAGGCACATTTACCTGTCACTCTGGTTGTTAAATGAGACTTGCTGCTGTGGTAACTTCTGCAAGTTCAAACTTGTTCTGAGCACATTTTTGGAAGGACAAGTCATTGCAGATCCGTACTTCAAGCACATGGGAGCACAGGACCACCAGCTCCTGGAGTGGTTTTCATCAAAAAAGTATGAGTGTTTTCTTTATTTAGTCCAATTCAATTGTGCTGGAGATGCTCATTATAGAAGCAAATGTCGTATCCCATGAAATGTTTAATGTTAAGAAAATGCTTTGGTTTGCATAGAGTTTAAAATCAAAATAGAATTTTACTTGGAAACATGGAACCAAATCCTGGCAGCTGTAGTTGGCTTGAAAACAGTGGAGATTCACCAAGGAAGAGTTATTGTTCTTCTCTAATGGAAAACATTAGAGAACTTGGAGTTAAGTAAATGAAGAGGAATATCCCTATTTTGTAGGAGGAACCAGAGACATTTTTAAAATGCTACACCAAAACTTTGCAGGTTCGGAGGGCTAAGTTCAGTTTTAACTGAGTTAGAAGAAGTCAGTTCTGTGCTGAGACCACTGGAGTGTGTCACCGTTCATTGGTAGCACTCTATCAGTAAGTGTTTTTTTGTCTTATTTTGCCTGGTTTGCTGTGTTGCCAGGTGCTAATCCTGCGACCTACCCTAATTCTCAGAGTTCTTTTCCTATTTTTCATTGCAGGATAACAAGTATCTTGACTGTAATCTATTAATTGAATTGAATAAACTTGTTTCCCTAGCAGTGAGAGCATATTGTTTGCACACAGTGTCATCCCAGGCCCTCCAGCTATCGAAAGATTGCCAGATATGTTTATTAAACCCCCTGAGCTTGGAAAGAACACAGAAAACTGTCATCTAGAGCAATACGAAAGTGCCTATCTCAGCTGGGGATCTGGCTGTTATGAATAAAGGAAGAGTTTGTGGTAGAGTTTTGAGATGTAAAGAGAAAAGGCTTCCCTATGGTGCAAATGTGTTGGAACCCTCAGGCGAGAAAAAAAAAAATACTGGATTGTTGCTGGCAGTACAATGTAATTATTGAGTTAGCTACAGCTAGGTCTGTGAGCTTCTGAGGTAAAGGCCTGGTGACTTTGGCTTCTCTTTTCTCTTACCCACCCCTCAGGACAATTAAAATTTTGAATTGTAACTTTTTTTTGAATTGTAACTTTTTTTTCCTCCCGCTGGTGGTTTAACCACATATAGGTACCACATAGATGATTTTGTCAAATGATTTTTTTGTGGAATGAGGTTTTAAGGTTCCCCTGTTTTGTGTCTGCTTCCTTTCCCCGTTCTAAGTGAAGAGCAAACTAGCCAATAGTGAAAGAAGAGATGGGACGAACAGTAAATCTGGGCTCCAGATCTGAACTCTTCTATTCTGCAGCTGGAATCTCAGACCTGGTGATTCTGGTTCCATAGAATCATAGAATGGCTTGGGTTGGAAGGGGCCTTAAAGATCATCTAGTTCCAACCCCCCTGCCGTAGGCAGGGATGCCACCCACTAGATCAGGTTGCCCAGGGCCCCATCCAGTCTGGCCTTGAACACCTCCAGGGATGGGGCATCCACAGCTTCTCTGGGCAACCTGTTCCACCTTCACAGTGAAGAATTTTTTCCTAACATCTAGTCTAAATCTATCCTCTTTTAGGTTAAAACCATTGCCCCTTGTCCTATCATTATCTATGCAAGTCATGAGTCTCTCTCCATCCTTTTTATAAGCCCCCTTTAAGTATTCCTGGCTTTATTGAGCATTTCCCTATTGACATAAAAGAAATCAGAAGTTCACCTATGTGCAACAGAACCAGAGCTGAGGAGTCTAGATTAGAATTGTCTTGGTGATGGATATTTGTTTCTGACCTGAAATCCCACATACCTGAAGGTGTATTAGATTAAAATGTCTTAAGTCAGCAATTGCTAAACTGTTCTGATTGTCATTCCAATTAGAGACTGATTTCCTGTGAACTAGCAATACAAATTCAAATCATATTATTAGAAAGGGGGAAGATTCATTTCTGTTGGTCTGATGAATCCACTTGAAGTTTTGACTTTGGGAGATGCTGCTCCAGATGCTGCAAGGCACCCAAGTGTTCCTTATACTGCTTTTCCCCAGTCTGCTCCGTTAAGAAAGTCCTTGTTGGCCACTTTGGAAAAGAGACTTCAGCATTGTATTTAATTAAACTTATACCCTTTGCTGTTCATATGTGATGTGACTTTGTTTAGTGCTGAAATAGAGCTTTTACTGAATTTTTTTTTTTCTTTTAACATAACAAATCACGTAGGTGCCGATTTTGGCAGCTTGCACTGCACGGAGGGTATGCTAGAGTACACACTCAATATTTAATGGTGAGAAGACAGAAAATGTGTTGTGCAGTAAATGACAAGTGCTGAGGTAGAGCTCAAATGAGGGCTGATGCTTATCTCTGGTTCCCATAAATTGCCCAAAGACAATGGGGATCTTTCCACTGGCTTTGAGCTGTGGCTTGGGTCCCATGTGTTTATATCCAAAATACGTTGTTGTCCTTGATTATTTATGTTGTTATGCCTCAAGGCTTCAGTGCAGATCTCTGGATCCTGTTGTGCTGGATCATTATTGAAGCACGCAGCTAGCACTGCTCTTAAAGCTCTTTCAATCTAAGCAGAATAGCTGTTTCATAAAACAGCCCTTTTCTAGAAGCAGTCACTTGATTCACATGACGGCACACGAGAGTGGCCTGCTTGTCTTTTTGGCTGCCCTGGTTCCATGTTACAGTCCCTGCTGGTGTTGCCATTAAGCCCAAACTAGATTTTTATTTATTTATTTTATTATTCCTCAAGCTTAAGGAAGTACTTTACTTTTACAGGCATGTGCTCCTTTACTTTCTGTTGCATCGTAGCCATATTTTCCTTGCTTTTCCAAGGGGAATGCTATCAGTGTGAAACTGCGGTTGTATTCACCCTGATCTGTGAAGTTTCTGTAAAATAAATTTGACTTTCCTTATGCATTTTCCAAGCAGATGTGTTAAGATGTTGCTGTGGTCTGTTCTTTGCGTCACATCTTTTAGTAGAGGTGAGCTTATTTCATCAGATCACAGACTGATGATTTGAAGAGTCATGAGCTTTTAAGATTCAGACTTTCGCTACTAACCATGTAGATGGAAGCAGAGAAGAGAGATTTTTGAAGCCTTTGGTTTGACTACAGGATGAGGACCATCACTTTAGTCACCCTTGGCCATGCAGAACTCCAAAGGGAGCTTACACAGGCTTACGTGAGGCAAGGAGTTCACTTGCAAGCTCTTGCATACTGAAGGGAATATATTCATTGCTCATTATTAACTGATGCACATTCCTTGTGCAGGAATAAAGCTACTGAAAACTTTTCTATGCCCAGTGTTTGCTCTGTTTGTGGTGCTTCCTCACCATGGGTTCTGGGGCAGTCACACTGTTGGCTACCAGGGGATGTAAAAGGGAACAAATTTCTATGCCAGTGGAAACCTGGGCTAATTAATTGTCTGAAGTTGATGTTTGCTAGAGAGGAGCTGTGGAGAGGTGTTACTACTCCAAAGTGATGAAATTCACCTACTTGCAACTCAACCTGCCCGTTGCGTTCACTGTTCCTGAAGTTATTTTTTTTATCCATGACGTCTCATAACAGTCTTTGCTGATATTGAAGCCCCATGGAAAGAATTAGGTGGATGATTTGCTTTCGTATGGACTCACAAGTGATGATACTAGTTGTTTGGTTTCAGCTGAATGCCAGAACAGAACCCATTCCTCCACCGTTTGGTGTTCAACCTCATCTTGCTCAAAGGCCTCGGTGTCCTTTGTTTAAAAACACCACCACCAACAACAAATGGCTTTTGTGGGTTTTCCTTAAGCTGCATAGACTTTCCCTTGAGCCCACTACCAGAGGAGGGCATGCAGAGCTTTATTACGCTTCTCAGCTGATTCCACTACAGTTGTGTGATCCTGGAGATAAGGCTGGTACGTTCCACTTCTGGTCTGTTTGCTGCAGTTTCATCAGTTTGCCAAACAGTCTCCTCCTTTTCTGCTAGCAAGAACCTGCGTTGTCATAATTAAGATGGCACATTCTGACTGGTTGTCCTTGGTATCCACCAAGAAAGTGGATACTCAGGGGATCCCGATTCTGTTCTCAGCTAGACGGCTGGCCTGACATCGAATGCTAAACAAATGCCTTTGTGTGCCCTTGTTTTTGTTCCCATCGCTGCTATGGCCTGTCACCCAGGTAGGCTGGGGCAGGAGCTCTCTCTTATCAAATATCAGGTCTACGGTACAATATACACTTTCTCTAAGCACTTGCTCACCTGACTCCTTTCATGGTTTACTTCAGATATATGCAATTCAGGCTTTGTCATTTAATAAACATTGCGTTCTAAAATTGTTAGTGGTTGAAAGTAAGCAGGCAGCGATGAGTTGGGTTACTGAAGATGATGTTTACACAGTGCGAGCTCTGACAACACCACAAAGTAGCTTTCACTAGGAACGCTAGTAGACCTCATAGCTCGCGGTGTATATCTGAGAAAGGCTTTTTTTTTTTTTTTTTTTCCCCCTCCGGGGAAACTGGGGAGAAATTCTATAGCACCATCTGTAGTTCAAGGCTTTGCCTACAAATACAGATGTGTACTACAGTATAAAATAATTTTCAGTTTAAATAGGTAACATCCTGAGTCCTTTAAATGATCTTTAATCTATGTATATTTAAAGATACAAAGTTATATATAAATACACATAAGGATATATATAAAATATTATTATATGTACAATCTTTACTTAGCTGAAGTCAGTGGCAAAACTCCAGCAGAGTTTAGTGGAGCAGAACTTTTCCTGGTGCCCCTCTTTCACAGGGAATTTTGAGATTTCAGTTTGACTTTTGAGGCATACTTGAGCAGAACTCCCGGTTTCAGAACCCTTGATGAAGGAATCTTCTGGGAAAAATGTTTTTCAAAAAAGTTTTGTTTAGTGTTTGAAGTGAACATAAAAACATTAAGTAGGCTAAAAAAAAGTTTTGTTTTGAATACATAAAAATGGAAAGTTTTCATGCTGTAGAAATGGAAAAATCTGTAGTAACAATGAAATTGCAAGGAAATTGACCCAATTTTGAGTCATTCTTTGTAATGAAAATGTAGGGCTGTCAAAATATTATTACCAGCTCCAGATTTCATTCCAGAAACTGTATTAGTTGTGCTTCACACAGATTTTTTTTTTTTCAGTTTTACTTTCAGATCTTGGAAAATGAAGAATACCACAACATGTCTTGATTGATGTACAGATGACACCATTTGGTGCTTTGCTATGGTCTTTCTGTGTCTATCCTCACCCAGTTGCTAAAGTATCTACCCCATGAAGACTCACACATTTATTACAGAAGTAAGCATTTCAGATTAACATGCTTCAACTGCAAATAGCGAAGAGGAAAAAAAAAATCTTTTGGCCACTGTATCAACACAGGAGAAAAATACCATTTCCTAGCAGCAACTAAATCAAATGTTTCTTTTCTGTAAAATTAGCCATACCTGCAAAATATTCATATATTTTAGGTTACAGAAAGCAAAATGATTGTATGCATTTCTTTAAAATATTCAGTTTTCCTTCCCAAAATCCCTATATTATTTTAATTCTTATTTTATTATGACATGCTTATCTTGATTTAAAAAAAAAAAAAAAAAAAAAAGGCAACCCCGGAGTTTATTTGCAGCAGACAGAGGTAAGTATAAATCAAATCAGCTTGGATGACTTTGTAGTAAAGTCATTTTTTCCACAGGTCTTTTACCCAGAATGACAGACTGTGTTCCCTATTACCCCTTTACACAATATTCAGTTGTTATGATATTGTATATATGCATTAACAAATAAAGGAATGCATCCACAACAATTATGTTCCTCTTCTGCTTGATTTAGTTGTCAGCATGCATTCATGACTCTGTAAAGTATCTCCTTCGCAGCCTTGTCAGGCATACCTTTTTCTCCCCATAATGTCAACTCCGTACAGCAGGCAGGCCAGGTGAGCTTGGCTCACTTTCAGGTTTTGTCTGTCTCTTTATCTGAAATTTTTAAAGGGGGGACGTCAGAAGAGGTAATTGCCATAAATTACACACTGTCTGTTGTAAATTGTGATGAGAACATAATTGAAAATTGAGCTGAGAGGCACTTCCTGGATTCAAGCAGTGAGAGAGCCAGAGGACAGCCTTAGCAATTTGTGGTGGGTCTGCAAAGTCATTTTTTCCACCCCTCTCTCCAAAAGTGTAATTGATTCCGGTGCTGTACGATTACGCTCCTGTGTCAAGGGTTGGCCCGAGGGTCCTGGAGAGGGTTATGGAGATGATTCTGTGGGGCTCGCACAAATAATTGACTTGTTTCACGTGAGTACTGTGTGAGGGGAATATCAGCTTTTTCCGACAGGAGAAGTGGAGCTTGACTGCTTGTGCAGAGATGTCACTGCTCAGAAAGGAACATTGTTCAAGGTTCCCAGCCATTGTGTGTTTGTGTGAGCACTGGTATATTTGTGCTTCTCTCAGGCACTGCTGGGGGTGGAGATGAGTATTAGGGCTGGGGGAGGGGGGAGTTAATTTTACACTTCCACCCACTTTTTCCTCCTTTTTCCCTCTCAGCTAAACAAAAATGTGAAATGCTAATGAACAAATCAACTTAAGTAGGTATTATTATTCATAGCAGAGACTCAAACCTAGAGGAGTTAAGTGACTGACGTGATAGGTACAGGAATCCGTACCAGGAAAGGATTAAAAGTTGAATTTTCCCTTGGCCGTTAAACCCTGCTGATGCTGACCCAGCTCAGCATCCTTTCCACGCAGTGCAGGGTCGCACTAGCTGGCAAGAGAAGAGCTCGCAGATGTGAAAGTTGTGCTGAGAGGGATTTAGTGTAGCAACCTTGGTAGAGCCATCCCAAATGCTCTAGAAAACAATACTTTTTTAAAATGATTTTTCCTCATAGCACTAGATGATGAATTTTAAAGTTTGGCTCAGTTTCATGGCATAACTTCATTCTTGCATATATTTAGACTTTTGAGTCCATTTGCATTCCTTTAGATCTATGCATATATACAATATCACTCCAGAACAACCAAATTCGTGAAGAACAGAACACCCTCCTATGAGGGAACATTAATTATCGTACTGTATAAAAGGGTTGTGCTAAAGTGAATTTACTATAGTCTCCCAGTAGCTGGAATTACGCAAAGCTGGGAAGTACTTCTTTCATACTCACAACTCATGTGAAAATAATTGTGTATGTGTGTGCACATACGCATGCATATTTGCTTATAGCCAGGGACTTTCAGCCTCCAGCTCTGAGGAGATTTAAATAAACATTTTCATTGCCATGGGGAAATAGCCTTTAAACCTCTGAATCCAATTCATGTTTTGAGTACTTCTTACCCCATTGTAACATTTATACTGCTACACCAGCCTTTTGTAGGCATAATTCTTTGATGGTATTTCCCAAGAAGGATGACCTTTTCGCAGAAGCCTCAGTAACTGCGGGATAAAAACTAAGCAGTAGCAAAGCGGGCAGCCACCTGCGTTTGGCATCCTTGGCCCCGCACCCCTGGGAGTAGTCTGTGCCTTACGGGCTCTTCGGGAATTCCCCTGGAAGCAGGGAGGAATGGCTTGGGAGAAGACTGAAGCAGGGAGGCAAGGCTCAGCATGAGCAGATAGGGTTTGGGACTTGTAAATTTCTACCCCTTTCTCCTTCTTCCTGCAGAACTAGAATTTGAGACACATTGTCTCACAGGCAATCAAGAACACCAAGAAATTTTGCCTATTAGGGTTTTATGTAAATCATGCAATAAGCCACTTTACATATTTAGAAACAGTTTGTTTACAACATTCTGTTCAATGGCAAAGTTCAGTGTATGAGGGAAAATGGCCAGTCCTGCTCAGGCCCCTTTCTTCAAACTAAGACAAGCAGCTCTGCTGAGCTAGCCTGGGAGTGGATACCTTGAATTACTTGAGATGAAGGGATTTTGGGTAGCTGTAGTTACTGGTAGTTCTCAAGCTCTTTGTTGGCTGCTGCAGGGATGCAAGAAGCAGTGATAGTGAGTTATGTTACAGACCTGATAAAATTGTCTTGGCTGAAAAGTGGTAGGGGATATATCTGTAGTGGAGCTGTGCTGCTAAAGGGATTAAAAAAAAAAAAATAGTAGTTTTCATGACAAATCTATTTCCTTTTTTTTTTTTTTTTTTTTTTTCCAGCTACAAAATCTTGCAATTCTGACTTTTACATCTGTCTCTAAAATTAAGGAAAAGTGCCTGGCACATTTTTGGGTGTCTTTATCTGGGCTGTTGCAAAGAGGCTATGGCCTTAGCAGGGCCATGGTATGAGTGGAGCAGTGGAGTTCCATGCTTGTCAGACCTGATGATACCACAATTTGTTCATGTTGTTCATTTGATGGTTGTCTGCTGTTGTTGGATTTTGTCTTGAATTAAAATATAGCCTTCCAGGACAAGTACTGACATATTAGCACAGGATTGAGTCCTTGGAGAATTGTTGAGGTGCCAGCGAAGCAAGTCTTTGGGCCTCCAAGTGAGTCTCTGGGTTGCTTTATTTATTTATTTTAAGCTTTGAGGAATGACATATTTACGTTGTGATTTTCAGACATGGGCTGTAGTACCAGCATTTCAAGTTTTGTAGAAACAACTAAAACATGGCACATTCTCAGTTCTGGATTGGAGACTGTAAATAGGTGAATAATTGTGATACTGAAGTACTAACAGGAAAGCACTGCTGAGTGTGTTATCCTCAGCACATGAAATTCTTGGGGAAAGAGTTGCATTGGTGGATGAGTGATGACCTAATTCTGAGTCAAAGCCTTAACAAAAGGGATTTTATGGCTAAAGTACTGGTCAGCATGGTATCTTTTCTGCTAAGTGTCTCTGGGGCTGAGCACTGGTGACAAAAATGACTTTTCTATATTTTATATCACAGCAGATTTGACTAGTTGTTTAATTTAATTTGATTGGGCTCATAGAGCTTAACAGACAAAGGAGGAGTTAAACTGCCGTACTGGAAAATGTGGAAATTACAGTCTTTTGTTTCAGTAAACCAATTGGTTTTCTGAACAGACAATCCCAGTCATCAAGTCTTGAAAGCAATACAAAGCAGATTGGATTGTGAAGAAACCTTCATGTCAACTAACCTGCAAAGAAAAAAAAAGTATTTCAAGGGCAACTACCCTTGAAAATACTCAAGAGGTTTCTTTTTCTTTAAAGCAGAGTCAACAAAAAGGTGTGGAGAAAAATTTAGAAAGTTATTTGAATATGTTTTTTTGAATACACATTCATAGATTTCAGTCTTATTTGGACAAAAATATTCTAAGAAACTGAGGTTGATGGTAGGGGACACAGAAGGTGTCTATTCACAAATGACAAGAACTTTTGCCAATGTTGGAATGCTAAGTAACAATCTTTTCAATAGGGAGATTTCAAAACAAAAGAGATATAAAGCTTAAAAAACGCCCGCAATAATGGAACTAAAGGGAGGCATGCAGTTCCCCCTCATCACTTATGAATAAAGTGATAAAACTGTTTTGCAGAGACAGGCTCAGGAAGTAATACTGGAAACCACACTATGGAAGGTGAGCCACCAGGTTAGCTGAGAGAAATGTATTACAATACACGGTGTTGGGGGAGATGCTGTAATATGACCGCTGGTTCTGGTCATATTTCAAGAGCCCACTGCCCGGGCTCTTGGAAATTCAAGAGAGAGGGCAGAAAAAAAGCTACCAAAATATCCCAAGCCTTAGGATGCAGTCCATTTACTTTATCAGGAAGGAGATCAAAATGTGTTCAGATATGTGGTCACCTTTTTGGAGGAAGAACGTGGTATTAGAGTCCGAAAGAATTCCTTTGCCAAACCCTAATTGGAGTGCAACAATTTGAGACTTAAAAACATTCAGATCCCACAACAAGCATCTTGAGATAGCCAAGAGCAGCAGAATCTTGTTTGTGCTCCAAGTAGTGGTTAACGTTGTGGGAGTGGTGGGGGTTTGGACAATCTAGTATGGGAAGTTGTTATAAGAAACAACGGAGAAATGTGTTAGTGGGGTGAACACCTGTGTTAGCAATGAGGTTTCTCTTTTCAGTAGCATGGACAGTTAACTTTTGGTATAAGATCCCAAGAGAAAGTCTGGCTTTTGTGTCTTCGATGTTGGAAGATGTGTGATCCAGGGAACATTTCTTCACCTCAGTATAGGATTAAATGGATAAAATTCTACAGTTTGTGTTATATAGACTGTATCCCACAAAATAGTATCTTTTGGCATTAAGAGATTTTATTTTTCTCTTTTTTGACTTAAAAACTAAAGTAGCATGATAAATATATTGCTATCAATTGTCCTATCTGTAGCAATAAAATCCAGTTATAAAGCCATCTTTAAGAAGAGCTAGCGCTGCTCTTAACAAGTTAGTTTTACCGATGGCTTAGGTAGTGTTTTGTCTTTCAGATCACACGTGTAACCGGGATCAATAGTCCCAGCTGTAACAGAAGCATCACCAGATCATATAGTACATAGGTCTTTTTTTTTTTTGGTACAGGTTTTTCAGAGCAATTTTACATTCTTTTGCTCCAAAAGCAAGGGGCTTTACTTGCTTTTTTTGAGCTAGAGGAGAAACACCATTAGCTATTAATAGCCCAGAGGTAAGTGGTCCTGAGTTTTGACAGGGCACAGAGATATGTGTCACTTGGATCTCAGCGTGTGTTGCCATCCTCTGTGATCACTACTTCATGTTGCATTTTCCCATAACACTCTTTAAAAGCACTTGTAGTATTTGGTTATGCTTGTGGCATACGATGCTCACCTTATTGTCTCTTCTAATTCAGGGAATGAAAATTGTTCTCATTTATTCAGGGAATTTTCCTCTTTTAATGATGGGAAAAGTAGTAATGGGTTACAGGTGAAAATAAGCACACAATTAACGCAGTCAGACTCGTGGGGTTTGTTGGTGCTTACCACTCCTTAATCAGTTGCAATTAACACAAGATGAGTGTTTACTCTCAGTTCTCTTAATACTTGTGTAATTGACCACAATAAGAAATTTACGTCTGTGTATGTGCTGAGTTTTTTGCTATCCACATTGAAGCTTATAAAACGTTTTATGTGCTGTGCAGATACTTTGAATAAGAAAGCTTGAAATAAAATGCAATGACTTCAGTAGAGAAAGAAGATAGGCTTTTAAAAATCAATGCATTTGGTGTGTAAACATGTTGAGAGTTAAATATCTAAGGGCTGTGGCACAAATAAAGCCTGAAAACTACAAATTACATAGAGCAGAATGGTTGTTAATTGCAGATATTTGCACTGAATTCCTGCTTTGTCACCAAATGTCATATGAACTTTGGGTGAATTAGTCTTTGTTCCCTTTCTGNTTTGATTTAATTTGTTAAAAAAAACACTCATGTTTTTTACTCATGTAGGTATGATTATAAGGAGAATTTGCAAGGAAAATTAAAAGGAAGTTAGAAGTTCATGGTTTGTTTTGTAAACATGAGCATGCCTTCAGCATGTTTGCCTTCTTTCCTCTCTAAGAAAGTGCCTAAGAAATACCACACCACTTCGTGCTGGACACTGTAAACATGTAGGTAGAGGGTCCCTGCCTCCAGAGGCTTTCCAGTTGAATCTGGAGAGGCTGAAGAGGCTGATTTAGTGGAACAACGTAAAGATTTACAACTCCCAGCCTTGAAGATTACCTTCCCCACAGCTTTCATGCTTTTAGTTCAGGTTGGTGCTGGTGGGTTTAAATGAAACATGAATAAAAGTTCAGCAGCAGAGCTCTACCCTCAAGTCTCTTAGGTTCTAGTCTTGTGAACTAAGTACAACACTGCAGTGAACAAATTTACTTGTGTTTGTCATCTTTGTGCTATATACCGACTTTCTCAGACCCTTGCTTATTGTTTTATATCTATAAATATATGCACACAACTGGTGTGCATCAATGCTTTTAATACTTGGCTTGTTCTTTAGCAAGTAATGGATGTATGTTGAATCTNAACATGTTGAGAGTTAAATATCTAAGGGCTGTGGCACAAATAAAGCCTGAAAACTACAAATTACATAGAGCAGAATGGTTGTTAATTGCAGATATTTGCACTGAATTCCTGCTTTGTCACCAAATGTCATATGAACTTTGGGTGAATTAGTCTTTGTTCCCTTTCTGTATTTAAAAAACAACAACAACAACAAAAAAACACTACGGGGGAATAGTGTACTATCATGTTTCATATGAAGAGAGATGTATACTAAATACATCAGAAAGTTGAGACCCTGTGGTGGTGGGGCCACAGCAGTCCTGGAGGTAGGTAGTGCAAGATAAAAGGATGGANACATGAATAAAAGTTCAGCAGCAGAGCTCTACCCTCAAGTCTCTTAGGTTCTAGTCTTGTGAACTAAGTACAACACTGCAGTGAACAAATTTACTTGTGTTTGTCATCTTTGTGCTATATACCGACTTTCTCAGACCCTTGCTTATTGTTTTATATCTATAAATATATGCACACAACTGGTGTGCATCAATGCTTTTAATACTTGGCTTGTTCTTTAGCAAG
This sequence comes from Anseranas semipalmata, assembly GCA_013399115.1. NCBI lineage: Eukaryota > Metazoa > Chordata > Aves > Anseriformes > Anseranatidae > Anseranas > Anseranas semipalmata. Next base: position 347,633 of record VXAA01000333.1, on the reverse strand, counting down.
TAATGGATGTATGTTGAATCTTGTCGCTCTACGTGTGTGTGTGTGTGTAGATGCCTGCATCATCTTCTGCATGCACTACAACAGCATTAAGAAAAGGTTCAGCAAAGCAAACAGCAGCGATTCAGAGGGGAAGTAACAAATGCTACCTCGGGATTGCCAGCTTGATGCTGTTAGCTTGTGCTGCAGGGGGGACCCAGAGGTGCAGAGCCAACTCCTTTGTGTGTGTGGTGCTCACAGGGGTGGCAAACGACCACCAAGGGTCAGGTGGAAGTTGCAAATTTTTTATCTGAAGAGGAAGCTTCAAGCTTTTTGTGATCCTCCTGTGCACAAATTCTGCTTGATAATTTAAAGAGGGACTTTTTCTCAATTCTGCACAGGTGGCCTGTGTCCTTAACACACAGGCAACAGCCTGGAAGCTCAAGTTAGAGCTTGGGTTCTCTGGAAGCCACTGGTTTAAAAGGATTGGAGTGTCTATGCAGAGAAAGGGAATGGTTGCAGTGTACCTGGAGGGGAAAAATGGCTCTTTAGATGGTGATGATGAGACCGCAGTTTTTCTTCTCTATGCACACTGAAGAACACCAGCACAAACAATCCTGTTGCCATTACTAACAAACTGCCACTCTCCTAGTTGGGTATTTTGGCTATTCACTGCCTCCAACAGCATTACTCTTCGGTGAGGATTCATAGGCACAGTCCTCCAGAACATCTGTAGTACAGGGCTGTGGTTCTGGCTCTACGTAAGGTATCAGATTATTCAGTTTACGTTTTTTTTTTTTTTTTTTTTTAAGTTTTGTAACCAAATGCACAAGCAGATTCACAACATTCCCTAATTACCCCTCTCTTTAAAGTCAACAGTGTAATGAAAACAGCAGAAGCTGTTTTACCTTCTGTACCAAAACATAAACCAAATATAGATCTATTTTTCAAATTAGTTAAATGTTCAGTTTTAATAGGCCCTTTGGTTGCTCTCCATGAAAAGCACTTGCTCCATGCAGCCTGAAGTGTGTTCTGTGGTGGTCTATAATTTGTGAAAGTATACATTAGTGGAAAATAATAGCGAAAGGCTGCCAGAAGACCTTTTGTCTGTATGTATTGCCTTGTTTCTCATAAGAAGAGTTCCCCATATACTTATTTTTTGAATGCACCCTTTGTATTTATAATGGGAATGCATTCCTGTTTGGTTTGGTTTAAGAAATTAAATAGTATAAAATGTTTCAGGTTACATACGTTTGCTTGAATTAGAAAGTGCTTCAGGACCTAGTGCAAACTGTCAGGAAAACACTGAAGTTAAAAGGGGTGGGTAGGAGAGAAGGGGGAATTTGGGTTTCCAGGTAACTTGTGTCACTGATTTCTTTTTTTTTTTTTGAAATTATGTTCTGTTATCCTTTAAATGTTCAGTTCTGACCCTACCAATATGTGCATGCCCTCAGCCTTGCCCATATGGAAGCTGACTGGAGCTGTGGGACTGTAGGAAACCAGTGGTGGCTTTCAGCATGTGACCTAGGGACGGTTGTTGGCTCCTGGGCATGCCTACGCTGCAAGCAGAAACCCCTCTGGTCCTGCCTGCTGATGGCAAGCCGTGTCTGCCCCCCAGCTGCCAAGCCTGAGTGCTAGAGTATCTTCCAGTGCAACTCTCTATCTCGGCCTTGGCGTAAAATAGCATATAGTTTCAGTTTTATTTCTACTCTGGTTACAGTCTGTGGGATCATCTGGCTTTTTAAGCTTTTCCTGGAAAACTGGATAGCTAGACCCTCTTTTAAAATGAAGGTTGAGACTATTGTTCTTGCTAGTTGTGGCTGTAGGAGGACATCAACCGTAGGAAAACCACAATACAATTGAATGGCTTACCAAAACTCAGCAGCTTAGATCAGCTTACCCTTGTGTTCCTTGTACACAGAGGGTACATGGTTTTCCTGTCTTAAAGAATTTTTATTTGGGGTTGAGCTTTTAGGAGAAAACATAACAAACGCAGTGAAACATTCCACGGTGTAACTGTGGGGGTTTCTTCTCTCCCATGCTGAGTACTTCTCGTTCACCAACCGGCAGTGGCATTCTTCAGACTATAAAATATTGTAAAATACAATATGCAAACAGCAAAGTCAGCTCTTGGGTGTATCCGAATGGCCATGTTATGTCAAGCTAAAGATTCATTTAAGTCAGTATATCTAATGCTGAGAGCAGATATAAGGAACAGGACCGTACAGAGGCTCCTTCCCTGGTACAGGGTTCCACAGTGTGTCAGTCAGCAGCGCAGGGATTTCCTCAGACACGGAAGACATCCTAGAATTATGAAATTGTTTATGTTACTGTAACACCTAGAAATCCGAGCTGTGAACCAGAATGCTATTGTGCCGAGTGCTGTGTAATCGAGAAACAAAGAGGCTGTTCTCATTGTTATTTTAAATCTGTTGAGCTCACCATAAAATATAATTTGCATAGTCTGATAGCAGCAGATACAGAACTAGATCGTGATTTTGCAAGCCGTGACCTGTAAATTTAACTGTCTTCAAAGGATTAGCCTTGCAGCTTTCACGTTTGCTCGCAGACGGCTGCACTCGGGAGAAGCAATGTCCCTGGCATTGTGTGTGGAAGGGCTGTGGGTTCATCCAGTGGGTCTGATCCTGCGGGAGGGCTGTGAAGACCATTGGCAATGTGTCCTTTCTGCTTCACTAGTTCCAAATTTAAAAAACCAGTAGCTTGATGTGGGTATGCATTTGTAGCATGGGAAGCAAAATCACGTGAAAACATTTGGGCATACTTGAAAAAGCAGATAAGGAAAAGCGGGATCTCCAGCACTTTCCTGTAGAAGGACTAAAGTTTACATTTCAAAATGCACCTAAATGATTTATGAAAATGAAAAAAAAAATACCCATTTTAGGAAAGTATCTATCAAACTATTATAAAAAATAAAAAACAGCGAAACAATGAACATTTTTTTTTTTTTTCTGTTAGGATACTATTCAAAAGTAATAATTAAAGCCAGTTATAAATATTTCCATCTTTGAAATATTCTCTTATGTGGATGCTTCCTTGCACTTGAACTGTGCTGACTGAACTGGAACTTTTTTTTCTCCCCACAGCAGAAAGACAACTTTTCACTTACCAGACCTCTCTTACCACCTGCTTCCTGTTTTATTCTTTCATGGACGCAACTTTCCCTGCAGGAAGAAGGTAGGAAATATATATTTTTTAAGCAGCAGGTTGCCATTGTATAATGTCACATAATTAAACTGGAAACTTAATGTGATTTTTGAATTAATAATCTAGAAGCTAAAATGTTAAGAAGGTTAATCATTAATTTTTTTTTTTAACCTTTAAATGGGAGAGTTATCATGAATCTTACTCTTCAAAATAAGATATTTCTGCTGTAGAGAACCTATACTATACTAGAGTCTTATTATTACAGTAGTCTAAGGGAGAGGTAGTCAATTCAGGAAATCTTCAGTATTACTCTCCTTGCAATCATTTAAATAGATGTTATATTGATCTTGCAGTACTTACTGACTGTAGCAGCAAGAGCAGGAATACATGTTTGCACGATGCTGAAAATGCTTAAAATGAATCAGTATCTATTAAAAATCACCTGTGTGATTTTCAGTGAATGAAGCCTTTTGTGAGGGATGAGGACAGGAGCATTCACACTGTGATGTGATTATTCAAACTACCGTGACCATAAAACTATGGAGATGGCAGTGACCTTTTAACCTTGATAAAATCAATAATGGTCCTTCTTAACTTTAAGTCATCTGTTGTTGTTTAGTTTATACATATTAGAATAAAATATGCAGAATAAGTCTACAATAAAATAATCATGTTTTATTTTTTAATCAAAATGCATTGGGAGCATTGGTTGACATTATCTGCTTGTATGTTTGCAAAATAAGAGCAGAACATGCTATGCTGAAAATACGTAGGCCTTTGCCTTGCAGTGAGTTTCTTCTTTAAAATCTGAAAACAACTCCCTCTGATGGAGGTGTTTGAATTTCTTCAAAACGTTCGTAGTTCTGTGCGTCACTTCAATTTCTCCTGTTTCTTTTCTTTTATTTGCATGATGTTTTCTCACATGTAGAGGCTTTGCAAAGTCTTATGTGAATGTTTAATTTCATTCACCCATTCAGTCCACGGGAGTCCTTAAACTGCTGACATGTAGAGACTGGGACACTGGCTAGCAGGACAGAGGTTATCTGATTTAAGATTAAGGATACGGATGCTCAGTTTTGGTATCAGAGATGGTTTTGTCTGTCAAGTTGTCAGTTGTGAATGTGTGGTACTTGTGCAGTTTAGTAGTGATGAGTCTGTGGAATGAATAGGAAACTGAGATTTAATTTTATACATTGAGACTTCTCAACATTTCTCCCATGTTCACTTTTGTGATCTGAGTTCACAGCTGAACAGAGTGACATAATATGTGAAATTCAGATATTTTGTTTAAAGGAGAAAAAAAAGAAAGGAAAAACAGCAATAAGGCACCGAGGGGGGAGAAAATGTCTCTACAAATGCAACAGACATAAAAGAAAGTGAAGGAAAGTTAAAAATTACCATAGGGCAGGCAGGACACCTGCTAAAGAACCTTCTGCTGCCTCTCACAGCTGGAAAGAAAAATGAAAGAGATGCAAACAACTGTTCTGGAAGCATGAAATCAGCCTTTTGTCTTTTCGTGCTCCCTTCCCCCCCCTTTCTGAACAGTTACAGTATGCAAAATTTAGGGGAATCTCAAAGTATGCAGAGGAAAAAAAATTCAGCAGGCTCTGCATATAAAAAGCTTAGGCATGGAAGTGTGCCTCTTTGAAAACAGGAGCATGTTTGGGAGCTTCCCGGTGCATTGAAGAAAGTGGTAATTAATGCATAGTGAATGACTTCGAATGAAGGTTGAATAGGGGCATAACAATGGGAAGGTTTTTTTTTTTTTTTTTTTTTTTTTTTAAGGTTAAAGTGTTGAAAAAGGAAAGCTGTTAAAAGATGGCTACTGTGAAGCTACAACTTCAATCCTTGTCTTCTCTGACTTTCCTTTATAGACTGTGGTGGGTTTTGTTTTGTATAAGTCTCCAAATACAATGAAGTTAATTTGCACCAATTTCATTTTGTGTATGCTTTGGCTTTTTTTCTTTTTTTAAGTTTTTTTTTTCCTTTTTTTTTTTTTTTTGGCTGGGCTTGGTTCTTTGATGGTGCTTTTCAGCAAATGGTTTGCCCAAAGTTCAGATGGTGTTAGCTCCGTCCTCTTTTTCATTTACAACATCAAGGGGATTACAGAGAATAACTTTGTTGCCCAACATCAAGGCTATATCTTCAGGCTACTAGAAAGGTAGTTCTCAGAAAGTGTGTCTTCTAATATTTTAGAACCTCCACAGGCTTCAGATAAAACAAGTATTAAATACAAAAAGCTCACAAGGATCCCAAGGAAGGTTAAACTCACACAACCTCCTTCATGTTGAACACCTGAAATGTATTTTTTTGGACTGTTGGAGTGTTATCATAGTGAAGACAGCAGTGAAGTCTTATATAACTGAAGACAGAAAGAATAAAAAAACAGCACCTTGTTTAAAGACAGGCAATTTTTAATGGAACATGAGCTAAATATAATCTACTCTTGCCATCAAAAAGGGAATTTGGAGACTGAGCGAGTCATTTTGGAAGGGTCTTGGGGGCTGATTTTTGTTGTATCACAAGCTAGTAGATCTGCAGCTTTGCTGTACTTGATTCAAGGCCAGAATTTATGAGGCTTGAGGACAGAAGAATTGGGATGTTTTGGAGAAATGAAATAGGGAAGCTACCATGCTCAAAATAATTTCAAATATGTTTCTGCTCTTGGTAGTTCTTTTTAACAGCAATTCTGGGCTGGAGTGCATTAAACTTGGCACCTCGATCCTTTATCATGTAAATCGTAACTGCTTCTAAGGAAAGTATAAAATTAAAAACACCCTACAAAACTCCCAAATTATATTCTGTTCTCTGTTTTTCCAGAGGTAGGTAAAGAAAAATGTAGTATTTCCTGTATATAATCTAGCAGAATGTGTGTCCTTTCTTCCCAGTACATCCCGTTGGTACAGTTTAGAGAGAAAGGTGGGTCACGCCGGTCAGTATGAGTGAACAGTTATCTGCTTTTGCTGCTTCCTTAGAGCTGTTGTCTGCCCTGAGCAAGACCCTTACCCTCTCCTGCTTAACTCTAGCAGGTGTTTTATTGCCTTCCACTCCTTAATGTTTGTAAAAGGATTGTGAATTCTCAGATTCTAGAATAATGCTCTGAAATGGCTGCTGTCAATATTATGATGAGCGATGTTGATTTAAGCGTATTGTTATAGTTTTCCTTGCGTATATATATAAAACAGTGTCTCCGACACCCAAAATACTTATCGCTCCTGCTTTTTTTTTTTTTTTTGCTAAATTGAAAATGCCGATGTTGGGTTAATTATCTATTGGCAGATACATGCATCTTTTGAACTGCATGAAATTCTACTTAGTATCTGCATTCTAATGTACCTTTTACAGTGCTGAAATGTATGCATGTGTGATACGAACAGCTTTCCCGATTAAAAAAATAAAATAAAATAAAAAATCCCCAACTTAGGTGTACATATTTTTGCAACAGATATTTGAGATTCATCAGACATAAAGCTGCCAAGCTAAACTAGTAAAACCTTTTACTTGATCTCTGAAATTCTGTTCTGTTTAGTCTGAGTTCCTAACTTCCAAATATTTCCCCCCTCCCCTTACCTCTTCTGGCTTGCTCTTAGCAACATGCTGGGGAGAAGCGTAAACGCTAATGGTCCAAAAGGTCATTACCACCAGACCTAGAGCATCATGGCAAGGTCTACAGGGGCCTGTGCTAGCTGCAGGGCAACATCTGGGACCCCACTTCCCTTTCTCAATGTATCTGCACATTTTTGTAGGGGTCCTTCAGAGAGACCCGCAGTAGTAGCACGGTGGGGAATAAAACCTGGGTTGGACTCTTCATCTCTCCTGTCTTTTTGGTAGACAGTCTTGTTCAAAGAGGTGTAAAACAGGGCAGATTTATTAGTGGAGGAGCAAGTGGAAGGAGCCTGATGCTCTGTGTTATGTGATGAAGTGGTGGTTGTGCTTCTGTGTGTATCGTCCCACCTAGTGTAACAACAGCTTTTCTTCCTGGTAATCAGTTGTGAGATTCGGAGTTTGAGCAACGATGATGGGTTTGGGTGTGTTATACACAGTACGTGGGCTGGGTGGTATTTTTAAAGGTCTTTTATTTACAAATCTGATGATTTGAGAGCTGATGTTATATAAAACAAAATAACGTTAAGATGAAGTTATTTAGGTTGCTAAGTCCCACAGACAGAAGGTGAGGGTTACAGGAAACTTGGCTATGGAGCATTTTTGAATCAGTCCCCTTGTGAGTCTTGAGCAGCCTTTAGTGATGTGATTCTGTGTTAATTTTGTTGTTCCTCTCACTTATTGAGTGCTCATGATAGATACAGTAAGACCTGTATGAATCCTGAACAGGCACTTGTGAACTTCATAAGTTGCAAAGTAAATAATACAGTCTAGTTTTTTATTCTTGTGCACGTATGTATGCTACACATGCTCTGCTATAGGGTAAAAAAAAAAAAAAAAATCAGTGTCAGAAAATGTCAGGAAAAGATGTAATGTAAGAACTCCCTCTGCTGTAAAAACTCCCGGCATATAAAATGTGCTGTAGCACTAGCCATTGTGACCCAGAAATAAAATGTTTCCTGTGAATTAGAAGGATACAGAGTTGGATTAACTGGATGACATTTCCCCATCTGGTTTTTATTTATTGTTGCCCTTTTCCTTTCACTGTAATTAGTGCATAGAAGTAACAATAGGCATATACTGCACTCTAAGCTACAAGGATGTACCAACATTTTGAGCACTTTCCATTATTTTTTTCCCAGTGACACTTCTAAAACTCCTAGCATCTTAACTCTGCTGAAACCTATTATTTCTGTGAACTGAAGAGGCAATTTAAGGCACCTTTTCTGTTTGCAAACAATTTTCAAATATAACCTCACAATTTCTGAACTTTTCCCAAGGGCCTCATAAAATCGATAATTGTCCACTTTCCTCTAAGTGACTTGAAAAATTGAAGGTCTTACGATTCAAAATTCTGATCTGGATTTCAGGGTACCCACCATCAACACTGCTGCTCAAAGGTGCTCAAAACCAGAATCCCTCTCCTTACAGATTAGAGCTGTTTGGAAATGTAACCCATCCTGGGCTCCAGAGAACCCAGTTTTCCTTTGGACTTTCCTCTAGCTTGAATTTAGAGGTACTGTTGCTGGATGTTTCATAAATATTAAAGGTGCAGAAAGAGCCAACTTTTCATCGGTAATTCAAGCTTGGCATTGGCATGACTTAGTTTTATTTTAAAGGTGGGACATTGACAGGATATTGCTTCATCTAAACATGCTTATAGGCAGTCCTAGGTTAGTCTGACCTTAGGTAATCAGCAGGGTTTTGGGACAGCTTGGCAGTGAATAAGATAGTTGAGGTGGTAGAAGGGTGATGCAGACACTCAGCTGGTGGCACTCCTAGCACTGGGGCTAGGTAGCAGTAACTAGTGGTACTCGTCAGGTTATTCTGAGGGGGAAAAAAAATATCTCCAGAGGAAGAACTCCAAACCTGAAGCTATTTATTCTTAAGAAAGGATCCTATAAGGAAAACCACTAAAACCTGGAGCAAACTTTATATACAGCGAAAAGGGGATGAATGTGATATCTCCACAAAGACATAAGAGCACGAGAAGTCTGGATGAAAATTGAGGGTTCTTATAAAGCAAAGGTGTATTAGGTAGTCCAAAATCCATGATTCTGTGGAAAAAAAAACAAAACAAAACAAAACAACAACAACAAAAAAAACAAACAAAAAACCTAAAAGCCTTTTCTGGCTCAGCATTGAAGTGAAAGCAGAGATTAGAAATAAAGCAATTTATAAAGAATAGAAAAGGGACACTAACAGCAATTGATATAGTTCAGAAGTTGTGAAGTGTAGAAAGTTGATAACAGCCACTAAAGCATCTGAGATACTTGGATAAAGCCATGTGAAAGGGCAATAAGAAAGTTAAAAAATGTCTTTTTTTCTTTTTATGAACAACAACGCAGTGGCATAGCTCTCTTACTGGACAGAGGTGAGAAAAACATCTGTTGTTTGATACACAGGCTTTGAGTTTGTGTTCTGTGGTCAATGGAAAAAGACCCCCAAAATGGGATATGTTTATATACTAGTGTGCTGGTGGAGTTCCAGAAGTCAGGAAAAGTGTAAATGTTTTGCCAGTGTTCAAATAGAGCAAGCAGGATTACAGTGGTAAAAACAAGCTGATTCACCTGTTATCCATCCTGGGCAAAATAATGAAGATTTGTCAAATAACTAACAGGTTTTATTGTTCTGTTTCTTTATATATAGCAAAAAATATTAGGTATTGCTTCTGCTGTTTCTTCATCATTAACACTTCTCTACTGTTCCCTCCTAGTTGTGAATCCTACACTGTGGTCAGAGGGCACAAGCAATTAAATGTATGTTCCAATGCAACACAGTAGAAAGAGGAATGTGTAATTTGTTAAAAGGAATATAACGAGTAGAATTTGGTTTTTGCTCTCTGTACCAGATATTGGTTGGGCTGATGCTAGGCTGGTACATACAGTTCAGGGTTCTGCATCCCACAGATATTCTGAAAACTGGATAAAGAATCCACATTTTTTAAGTCTGAATAAAATATTATGCCATGACAGCCCTTAAGACCTCAATCTGTAAAGTAAAATGAGAACCAGTTAGATTTAAATATGGATATAATCTGTTTTATCTCTGGTTAGCGTGTCCAGTTCTGTGGTAACTGTGTGAAACGTAATGGCCTGTGGCAATTGGGAAGCTATTCTTGGAGGGTACTGCCATGCTGTTATTTGAATACTGGTATGTGATCTTCTATGCTGTGTTAAAATAACATGCCTCTGGCTCTTAACAAACTGTGCTCATCCAACTGGTTCCCAGTCACAGATCTGAAAGTGGCACAGGCTGGGGACCATTCCCAATAAGCAGTTTCGACATGGTCCTCCTGTTTTAGACAGTAAGATGATTAGTAGTGTACATGTGAACTGCTCTTTCTCAGTTGGCCTCAGTGTTAGAGAATTTTCTGAGACATAGCCAATGGTCTAAGGTTCCCTTTAAGCCTCAAGCTTTAGGAAATAGAAGAGATTAAATGGCGTGTCCCAGTTGGTGTGCTCTGATCCTACCAGCCGTGCACCTCTGAAAAAAAAGGGGATGAAATGATTAAGATCTGACTTATGGTCTGTCATAGTACTGTTCTAGCCTGGGGGACTAACTGCGCAAAGGCAGCAGGATTTGTCCGCCGATGAACTGGAGTTCATTTTTCTATTACATTGGTGCTGAGTACTCTATACCTCCAGGTGTGTTTGTCTGATTTCTTTACTGTCTTTTCAGAACACGACTGTTTTAAGTTTTGATTTAGACCTTATTTTTAGGCAGGGTGCATAGCACACTGAAAAGCATTGCCAAGATGCAAATCTAGTAGGCAAGCAGCCATATGCAGTTATATCTAGAACACGCAGATTAAACAAAGATTACACGAGCAAATACAAAGGAAAATTGTGATGTGGCCAAAGGTAGATAGATGCCCCTAGTAAGCTCTGGGGAGAGACTTGTCATATTGCAGGAGTCTCATGATGATGACAGTAAAGGTGTGATGAAGACCACACAGAAGTCTTTGAAACAGCTCTCAAATACTTTTTCAGTTTATATAATCTGTGGCTAAGGAAGAGTACTACATGCCTTTTTAGGTCTCATTTTCTAATAGGAGGAAGATGATGGCTAGAATAATATTGAAGACCTCTGGATGTTTTAGGAGAATGGCTGCAGCCACAAAGTGAGGGAAACTGCATCAGCAGGGGTTTGCAGGAATATGCTGGACAAATCAGCATAGTCTTGACTATACATAACGTTGTAGGCAGCAATCCCAGAATGATCAGCGTATGTATCCAAGTAATCTGTTGTTCTTCCCATCTTTATTTTTCATATCACTCTTGTGAGTGCTTAAAGGCTTATACAAAAGCTTGAGGTTTAGGAAGCCTTGAGGAAAGACAGTGCAAGGAAATTTCCACAACCAGCCCAAGGCTTCTCTTCAGCTATAGAAGCAGGACTTTCAGTAAGATGATTTTCTCATTTGGTTTTGGTAGATAATTGTGATCTTTTTCTCAACTGGGTTGGAGGTTATGCTCAGGGATGTTTTTCCAAATTTCTTTAGTATGAAATTGTTGAACTGTGAATCTCCTAAAACTGTTTTTCCACCTTTTTGAGACTTGAAGCAGTTTCACTTCTGATCCCACTCACAACTGTCTGTGAGACTAAGCTGGGGTTTGGCATTTCCAGGCCTGAATGGAAATTCAGGTGGAATGAAAGGAAATAGTCAAGTCCAAATATTTAATGTTAAAAAATACAGACATACTATTTGTTCTAGGAACATGTGAAAGTGAGAGAACATCTCTATGGTAAATAAACCATACTTTGCCCATCCCTTTTGGCAATGGGATGAAATGCAGACTGATTGTCAGCAGGAATGCCTTTCAGGACATACAATAGGTCATTGGATACCTACTGAGTACTTTAACAAGTGTGTCAACTGGCATCAAGTGGTCAAGCATAAGTCCATATCCTGGGATGTAGTAATTTGTTTGGTGTAGTGCTGATAGTATAGAGGTTGGAATTTGTGACAGAAATAAGTGGTCTCCCAAAAAGCATCTTTCCTGTATTTACCAAGAAGTTTCACCATCTGAACACATTGTACATTGGCTGGGATGAATTAGGAAAATAACCTATTTAGAAGTGATACTTAAACTAAGGGCAGGAGTGAGTGGAGCCACAGTTAGGGCAGCCAACTGGTTTAATGATTCCTTTTTGTTTGTTTTTGCTGATTTTCTTGAGAGCTTGTCCTTCTGTCTCTGCTCAAACACAGTTCTGTTGAACCGCTGCCTTATTATACTCTTTGTTTCTTACCATAGAGTTAAAATTAGCATTTTGACTAAATAAGCAACAACTTTTGAACATCTGGGGAGGAAAAAAACCCAAACTTTTATCAGTTATTTTTCTTCCATTGTAGTGACCTTATGTTGTCCTTGTTTTTTCAGTTTCTTTTGCTACCTTTGAAAGTCTTAGCCAAAGATTTGGAGCTAAATTCAGACCTGATGTAAAACAGCACTGTTTTTCTAAAGCTTTTACTGGGTCCTGCTTTGATCCTGGAAGACTCACTTTTAAAAGGTGGGTATGACACAGTTTCTCCTCTGCAAGGAGCTGATTTTTTTTTTTCCCCTGGTGCTTATCATAGGAGCAAGGCAGGCACAAAATTGCCCTGGGAAGACATTTCGATAATCACAAATCTTTCTTTTGTAAAATTATCACAACTCAACTTTATTTGCTGGTAGGTTCCAGAAAAGTCGGTGGGTGGAAACTTGCTTTGTATTTTGGCCATTCTCAGAATACAGATAAATTCTAGTATTAAACACACTGGGCTGATAATGAGCTCATCCTCAACTCTTCTCAAGGGCTGAAATAGTAAAATTTCAAGAAGTGGCAGAAGTTTGCCCAAAATCATATTTCAGAGCTGACCACCCCAACAGAACTAAAAAATTCAGCTCTGTTGACTTAAGCTGGTCCTTTCTTGTTACTGTAACTTGTTGCATCCTAAGGCAGATGAAGATAGTACCTCTGTTCCATACAAATAGGTCCTAACCTGAGTTCAGATGCAAAAATCCTCTTGGGTTCCCAGAGGGACTCTATGGGAAACAGCGGCTGGCTCCAGCTCGCAGCTTTTAAGATGCTGGAAGGGACTTGGTGGTAGAAAAGGCTGCATGAATGTAAGAATTGTTAATATACTGTTTAGATCTCATGCCACTGGAAAAAGTTTAACCCTTTGTCTGAGAAAGTTAGCGTGAAGATAGTTTGTACTATTAATTGCTCCACTTGTTAATTGGATTACCTCCAAATTTGCATGTCATTCAGCAAAGACAGCCAGAAGTGGAACGACAAGCCAATTTGTGAGCAGAAAGGTATTTGGCAGGACTGCTTTCAGTCAAAATATCCCTTTAATGAAATGCCACGGGGAGTAGTTGGTTAAGAGAACAAAGTCAGGTTTGTGGCAGGACTGTCAGTAATTTGAGAGGCTGCGCATCTCTGGAGCAGAATCTTGCGGAAAGGGTAATTGCAGCAAGTGTCAATCTTAAATATCAAAAAAAGACATTGTGACCAAATGCCAGTATCATGTTCTGTGAGGTATCACAGTTCAAGAAATAGCCCTGAAGCATTATGGTGTGTCAGTTCTCTGGACCCTTTGATTGGGAAGTGCTAAAATTCCCAAGAGATCCAAAAGATGTTGCCAAGAGTTCAACTTCTTGTAGTGCTATTTGATAAAGATCTGCTAAAGATGGGACTTTGCCAAACCAGAGACTGTTGGTATTTCTGGGTTACGGATTGTATTGCCAGCAGTGAAATAGTGCGGAGTATAGCAAAAATCTCAGAGCTTGAATTAGTCTTTTTTTTTTCTTCCTTCTGTCTAATGTCATGAAACACCATGTTCCTGAACAAAGTGGGGTACAACAGATAAATTAATGGTGTGTTATGGGAATTGGCTTCTGCTGCTGACAGTGATTAACGGAAATTTCTAACTTAGCTTGTGTGAAATATTTTTAGGCTTATAGAGAGAGCGATACAATTAAGCTATCACACTAATGGTCTTCAGTATTCTTTGCACCCTACAATGACTGTTCTTTACCAGAATGACCTTTCAGCATTTCTGGGGTTACCTGGTTTAACAGTACCAAATCCTGGGGTCCTTTGAGGCATGGAAAAAATATGGGGAAAGAATCAAACAGATGGAAAATGTTTGTAATACCCATGTGCTTATTGACAATAAATTTTATTTTCGTCTTTAAAATGAGAAATGTACCATGTATAATTTAGTTACCATACAGAAAATACTGATGAAATATTTATGAAATAAGTGTAAATTCTTGACCTCTGCATGATGACAAATATGCCTAAGGATGAAGCTGCATTACATATTCAAGTACTAAGTGTACTTTTTTTTTTTGCCTGTTGACATATCTTCAGAGTAGGAAGAAAGTAAAGTGTTGAAAATAGAAAGCATTAATATTGTTGACAAGTAAACAAAAAGGAAGATTATATCCACACAGCTCAGCAAATGGTAGTGAATGCAGCCTGAAAGTTATAGTGCAGATACAGTAGAAATGTATGTTTTCTACAGGGAAAGCTTAGAAAATGAGCACGACCTTTTCATGCACAATCACTATGATTTTAATAGTAGCACAGTATTAAGGTCCACTACTAAATTTTTTGTAAAGGATGAAGGTTCACCATATGTATGAATTTCTTGTCTGATACAGTAACTGTTGAAATAAGCATTTCTGTCAAAGGAACTTAACCAGTCACAGAGAGCATTTTAAAGATGAAGTGTAGCAGAAGTAATAGAATTTTGAATATTTCTCTAAACATTCTTCCAGTATTTATTCTGAGAGAAAATATTTTAATAAAGTGTTTCATTTCTTTTTTTACCCCAGACTTCCATTTTCTTCATGGACTTTGGGGGCGAGGGGAGGATTATTTTTGGTTTTGTTCTTAGGTTTCTGACTGTTTTACAGATCACGACATCTGTAACCTGGTTACAGACAAGTGATGACGTTTATTCAGTATACAAAACCACAATGTACTGAAGAAAAAAATCCCAGTCCCCTCCAACTGTGTCTCATTTTGTGAAAGACAAGTTGAAAGTATTACTCCTACACTTAGTTAATGTTAATTTTCAGTTCAGACCACAGGCACTGTCTGCATGGAGGTCAAAGCAACTATTTACTTAAAGTGGAAACTAACCTGCATTTTTCTTCTAGAAAGGGGTGCTTTTTTCATAATAGATGGATAGTAAAATGAATATTTTATTTAGCAGAACTTTGACCTGTAAATTATTCTAGCTACATGGACTGATGTAGAGGGAAGATAGTGCCACTCTGTGTCTTTGGCATCATTAAGATAGACAATTCTGGCATCTGTAGAGCTTCAAAAATGTTTTTTTTGTAGCCAAAATCTCATCAATTCTACCATGTAAAAAGGATATTATATATTCGTCCTGTAAGAGAAGGAGATATTTGCATAAAAATATATTTTAGCACCCACATCTTAAATCAATTTTTAACTATAAATTGGATTAAACAAACCACATCTCCAGTAAATTGGATTCTCTGCACTCATGTGCTGTCATCTCCCACTCATTGGTCAAGAAGGAGAGACGTTCCTTAGAACTCATTTGGAAGTCAAACAATTATGGTTTATAGTTACCTGTGGGAGTAGCCTAATTGGTAAAGAGAAACCTTGTTCTTTGTTCCCACATGAGAAATGGCATTTTTCTGCTGGGGAAAAAAAAAAAGGCTGTCAGCCAAAACCTTCTATTAAAAAAAAAAAAAACTCAATTCCCCACCCAGTTCCTTTCTGCAAAAAAAAACAAACAAACAAAAAAAACCACAACCTGTTCTTACTGTGATGCCACTGAAGAAGCTGCATGATTGCTAAATTCTGTAACCAACAAGTAATCTTCAAAAAAAAAAAAAGCCCCCAAACTTTCCAGATTCTTGAGATATCTGACGGAACTGGGGACTATGCCAGAAATCTGAATAGGCGCCAAAGGTCTCATAAGTATCTGTTGGATTCTGTCTTCATGTGATTAGGGTTTTCCCAGTGAAAATATTTAATTTTATCTGGCCTATGTCAGACCTTAGGATATTCAAAAACAAAACAAAACCAACAAAACAAAACAAAACCAACAACCCGCAAACGAACAACAACAAAAACCAGAACAATCAAACACCCTTGAAAATGAGGATATGGGGTTTTGGCTACGTGGATTGTCTTTGAACTTGCGGTTTACAGTAGTTAGGCAGTTTCTAGACTCTCCTAGTTCTGATGCAATTTTAGACTTGTATCCTATTTCCTGTTCCATCTCTTCCACGCTCTGGGTGATCCAGTTTGTAAGTGTTGTGGCCCCATTTGGATTGCAATGCCTAATTTTGGAGTTACTGTACTAGATGTTTGAATTTCTTTCTTTTATGTTGGCACACCTGAGCAAACTGCAAATGTTTAAAAAGCAGATTGAGTAATTAAAGGGCAACTCAGTGGATGTTTAGAAAATTGTAGATGGTACCAGGTTGGAGGAGGTAGGGGGTGCGAATTATTGGGCAAGAAAGGGCCTGTCAGGGAGAGTAATGAGTTAGGAGATGAATAAACACAAGGTGAGTGATGAAAAGAGCGACTGGTAAGATTCTTGGCAAGAAACAAGCAATACATAGCAGAAAGTGTTTCACACAATGGGATGGACCGATTGCTCAAGTTTCTGTGACTGTGTGGCCTGTCACCCCAGATGTCCTCCAAACCCGGGAAGATCAGAGGAAATATAGAGAATAAAGAATTGCCTTCTGCTGGTTACATATGCATTTTAAAAGGAATGGATTTTTTTTAGGTAACACTTAAATATTAAGTGAATGCTATTTGATAATCATCTGTCACTTCATCTGAAGAATTAAAAATGCTTCATGCTTGAGCTGGTGGTGTCATCACTTTTTCAAATGATATCAAGTATAAATAAATTATATTACTTACAATAAGATGCAGTTTTTGTTTTGCTGCAGAAAAGTAGTCTTCAAACAACATCACTTTAATTTTCATTTCATTTTAAAGATGTGCGGTGCATCTTATTCCAGAGCAGGCACTGGAGACTTTAGCACAGAAAGTGGTAGAGAAGCAAAATGGTGGACGTTAATGCTCCCTTCTGTTTGTGAGAGCCTAATATAAGCGTGCATTGCCTTTTCTCTAATTTAAAAATTTGCAATTAACTATCACATATAAATATCACCAGAGTTTCAATATTCCTCATCCTTCCTAATTGGCTCACTGACCTGTTTTGAAAATCTGTCTGTAAAGAGTCATAATAAAAGATCTGGAAATCTGAGCCTTACTGTAGGGGCAGAATGGTAAAGAAATT
This sequence comes from Anseranas semipalmata, assembly GCA_013399115.1. Lineage (NCBI taxonomy): Eukaryota > Metazoa > Chordata > Aves > Anseriformes > Anseranatidae > Anseranas > Anseranas semipalmata. The sequence goes on along the minus strand of VXAA01000333.1, from coordinate 330,595 downwards.
AAATATTTTACCTAGTGTAAAAATATTCTATAATTTGTTTTGTTTTGAGGGCAATATTGGTTAATTCAAGAAATGTTCTTAACTTTGGGGTAATATTTTTGTGGTAACGATATACTTTAGCTCAGCATTTTGCTTATTAGAGCTGGAGCAGTGGTTGTGTTGTAAGGAGGAGTAGCTTCTTGTGGAGTTTTTTTTTTTTTTTTTTTCTATTCATTGGTCTCCACCTCAGCTTTCTGAGCTTGGAATATTTGCACTGTCAGTTTTGTGGCTCTAAAACATTTTCAGCCAGCTTGAAACCAACTCTGAATTTCACCATTGTGTTGATTTAAGAGAAATTACATCATCTATTGTCTGGTAAATGATTGAGCTGCAATTGTTCTCAAGGAGGCAAAATAATCCAAGGGATTGATTATTGTGTATCAATCATAGTCACAGCATAGTGGTGAATAGCTTTCTCCTAAATGAATTATTTTTAAAAGTATCTTGCTAATGTCAAAACATTCAAAACAATTTAAACTCTTGTATCCTGCTTTCCCTGAGCCCCTGGTGGTTGCAATGGGTTAAATTTCTCCAGGTTAGCAGAGTTTCTTTGTGAGCCTCGTGATTCCTGGATGTGGTGCTTGCTTGTAGATGTTCTGGGGGTAAGCAAAAGAAAGAAGTGAGGGAATGGAAATCAGCAAGGAGGTGATTCTAGGATGCGATGGTTTTGTGAAGTAGCATTAGTATGTTGAAGGCATCTGGTCCCTCCACTGGCCTCGAAGGAGGCGACTGTATTTACATTGTTGCTAGCAGTTGTTTGTCCATACTGTTCTTGAAACCCTGTTGTAGTGGAGCATCCACAAAGCCCAGATGATCTGTGTCAGTGTTTTGCTGGTCTCACCAGCAGGATTTGTCCCCTAATGTTTGACTTACCTCCTTCCTTGGTGCAGCTGCTGCCACGACTGCCTGATATGTGCGCCCTGGCACGGAGAACAGATCGTCCTTTCCTGGGCTGCAGCAACTGCAAGTGCATTTGAAGGCAATCTTATTCATCTATGTCCTCTCTTGAAAAGCAGCCTTACTACCTTCCCATATGTTTTGTAGACTTCTGATTACATTATTATATGACTCTGAAATATATCAATAATCATCACCTTCTTGTTTTTGTACATTAAATTTCAGGGCTGAGAAAAAACACACACTCATTTTTGTCTTCTTATCCAGGGTGATGCAGTGTCCTGGAATGTTGTTTTTGGAAACCACAGCTACTGCAGAGTTGTGCAATATAGCTGAGTGACAAATGATCTGTGGGGAAAAGCAATGGAAGAATGTCCCATCAGTGTATTGCTGAAAAAACTCCCCTTTATGTGTGGGCAGCTGCAGTGGCTTCCCTCTTGCTTTTTGGTTTGTAATCAGAACAATAGAAGTCTGTCAGTGGCTCTAAGCACAGTAGCTCAGATACTTTGATAAGCATATATCTGCTTTGGCTAAGTAACAGCTACATCCTTAGCATTAAAATCTTAGTGACATCAACAGGGGGTGACTTCAATGGCAGCAGAGTAGAGGACGAGGCCCTAACGCTGCAGCAGTTCTAATTGTTGTATTGTAGCTGCGATGGACCACCTCAGCCAGGTGCCAGGGCACATGCAAGCACAGGATGGGGAACAGTCTGCCCTGAATGTCTTGTGGTCTAAGGAGAGGGGACAGACTATGGTGTAGAGGAGAGAAGAAAGAAGAGTGAGGCTTGAGGCTGAAGTCACGTGCCTTGTCCTGCTCGTTGAGGAAGCAGACAACCCCTTTCCTGCTGTGGAGTGTCCCTCTTGGATCACCAGCCTCCTTGCACTTGCGGTTGCTCCCAGGTCTGCCTCTGCTGGTATGAAATTAGTTCATCAAAATGTTTTGGGGTACTAGTTTTCTCTAAACTGGGCTCTTTTGCCAAAGTCAAGCACAGAGCAACTGCAAGAGAGGAGCAGAGCGCTGGCTCTCAGGGCTACATGTTGGCCACAGTGCCAGAACACCTCTCCCTGAATAAGCTGATCTGACCCACTGGAGTGGGGAACAAAGCCCGGCTTACCTGTCCTAGTGCTCTTTCACTGATTGCTATTATAGTAATGTGAGGGTGGAACTCTTTCCTGTACATTTAAAAATAAAATAAAAAAAATCCTTCTTCCCCCTACATGCTTCTCTCCTATTTCATTTCTTTCTATAAAAATCTCTACAGTAAAATGAATGCAGCAGATGTCTACTCTTCTGCAAAAAGATTATGCTTTGAAGCCACACGGTAGCCTCACTTTTCATGGCATTAATTATGTCGACTAAGCTTTGGGAATTTTATTTAAAAATACTCCAAATAGAACAGGGCTATTCAACTGCTAAGCACACCCATATTTTTGGTAGTTAACACTGTAGTGGTTTTACCCTGCCAGGCAGCTGAACTCCACCACAGCCGCTCTCTCACTCCCCCTCCTTAAAGAAGAGGAGGAGAAGAAAGTATGATGTAAAGGAAACAGGGTCTCTCGCAGGTTGAGATAAGGGTAATTTAATTAAAAAAAAAAAAAAAAAAAGGAAAGAACAAGCGAAGGCCGTGCGGAAGCACAGAGGGGAAAGGGAAAAAAATTATTCTCTACTTCCCCACCAGCGAGCGGTGTTCGGCCACGTCTTGGGAAGCAGGGCCTTAATACGCGTAGAGGTTGTTCGGGAGGACAGACGTCTTCACNATGTCCCCTCCCCACTTCTTGCCCACCCCCACCTACTGGCTTTGGGGGGGTCTGGAGAGAGTCCTGGTGCTGTGCCAGCACTGCTCAGCAGTAGCCAAAACACTGGTGTGATACCAGCGCTGTTCTAGCTACAAGTGCACAGTACAATGCTATAGGGGCTGCTGCAGGGAAAGTTAACTCTATCCCAGCCAGACCCAGTACAAACATGTTTGTGTGTATGTGTGTGCACGTACATACACACATATAGAGAGTTCTCTCCAATTCTCTTTTTTTCCTGAGTGTGACTGTAGGCTGATTTATTTCTTCTCCAGAGTGAAATAACGAGAGTAAGATTTTCTCTTTTTATTAGACTTCCTCTTTCAGTAAATGGAAGCAGTTTCCAGTGGGGCAGTTCCCTGGTCCCTCTCTGGGGCGATCTCCTGGTGGGAGCAGATGCACAGCTCTAGCTGGCACAGGGGCCAAGCAGCTGTTTTCACAGGATTTCAGCATCAAATGGTAAAAATATGAGATTTTTCAACCAGGAGTTGGAAAGTAAACACTTTCCAAACAAATGATAGTAATGGATCAGTGACTTCAGTTGGAAAATCTTCCCAACACTTGGACTCAACTTGTGAAGTTTCTTCCTCGAGTCCACCTCTACCTTCTAGTTATTTGTATTTGACACTGGTGTGTTTCCATTTGAAATCCTGAGGGTCCTATGTAGTGGTTTGTTTGCTCTTATAAAAGTTGGTGCTTTTTCACACTACAGAAGCGATGAGATTCAGAGCTGGGTAAAGTCAGCTTTAAAGTCAGCTGCTGGATCCTTTCTGAAAGTGCTTTTGGGTCCCTGAGGTTGGAAGCAGCCCAAGGGAGCTGGAAAACCTTGGGCTGCTGAAGGAAGCTGCAGGAACTTTTTGACATATACTTGGAGAAAGAGAGAAAAAACAAACAAACAGAAAAATTGCACGCACACAGACACAAAACCACCTAAATACCAAATTGAAAAAATTACAGTTGAAAAGAGAAATTAAAATTTTAGTTTCCAGTGGGATAAAATGCAAGAAAATTTCTGTAGGATTATTCTCTTGCCTGAAAACCCAGTTACAAATGGTGGCTTCTCTGCACTTGTCCTTGCTGAGATTGAGGAGGGAGATTCAGTTCATAACTGCTGGATGCAAACCTGTCCCACATAAGACAAAACTAAATATAATAAACTCACAGACAATGCACATTATCTTCAAATCAGTCCATTTACATGTAATGGAGGCAAGCCAGATTTTTATCATGCTGTAGTGTCTGCAATTCTGTAGCAATTTTGCTGCTTTTTATACAGACTAGGTGAAGTGAAAATTAAATCCAAATAATTTTCTTATGTATTGGTTTTGTTTATATTTCTGAGGCAACCTTTTAGTGTCCCATAAAACAGCTTTGCCTTAATGCCAAGTTAGTATTTACAGGTGCTCTGTTTATTTGTTTTTCCTCCCTGCTGTTGGTAGTGCCTTTTTTTTTTTATTTTTAAACCTGACTTAGGTAGGAGACTAGGTGGCCCTAAAGTGTGAGTCCTGAACTGTGAAACTTTAATATGCTAGAGATAAATAAAACCATCTCATGAAGGAAAAAAAAAAAAGTAGAATTTATTCTTTTTATTAGACCTAAAAGTCCACTACGCTGAGGGCATTTCAAAGCTATGCAGACATGATCGTTACGTATTTACATTTTTCCACTTGTTTTATTTTACTGTTCTGCTGTAAACGGTTAACAGATTGTTTTGTTTTTAGAGGCAATAAATTCATCAGTTAACCACACTTGTCTAAAAAAGGTAGACTGAAAAAACTCCAGCAAAACACTAACGAAAAATACCACTGAATAATAATACCAATTAATGTTTTGAACTACTTGTGATATTTTCATGTTCTGTGAAGTCTAGTGCTCTGCAAATACTCAATATTATGTTGACATAAGATTGGTGAATGCAATACCACAGGGTGAGGTAGGTAGTTAGCTAAAACTATGTAGCAGAGCTGTATTCCACGAGTGGAAGATAGCATTAATAATGTTCAGTAATTTTTTCAATAAAACGCTGTAATTTTTCGTCAAAGTTATATTGCATAAACTTTCAGTACCATTTCTTCCTGCACGGAACGTTTTTGGAAAGACCAAAGAGATCTGAAAATCAAATGAAGATCTAATCTTTGACTAACAATAATTATATCTAATTGATTAACTGTATTGGATATATGACACAGTGGCAGAGTTTCTGTTTTATCAGAATTTTTTCCATACTGGGTTGTTTACCTGTAGAAAGCTTGTTCTGTGGTTAAGTCCATTTTAACAGCAGAGCACAAAATGGTGACCTGACAGATTTTTCGGAAACCTTTTGGAAACCAAGTCATCATTTTACCTCTACAAAGCCAAATAAGCTGAAGAGCTTTTACAATGCAAAGTTTGGGACAGGAGATTTTTAAGGCAGTCAGCAGCTCAGTTTTATTGCGTCCATTTGAGAGAGGTGAACTTGTTTGTAAGAGAGCTGCTGTGGTTGGTTCTGCCAAATTGAGTTCTAGATAACTGAGGGAGACTTCCCAGCAAGTTGAGTGTTTCTTTGTTCCAGGATATTACGAAAGGGAATCAGCAAGGGCCTCTGGCTAGAAAGTGTAAGCTGACCTGCAGTATGGGAGTGCAGGAGGTCAGCCATTTGATGTGGGATATATCTTCGGGCCATTCGAATAGCTTCATAGCCGGGTCTCAAAATGTGACTTCCAGCAGTTGTGACCCATGGACCTTTCAAGTACAGTGGAAGTCTTGATAGATCAGTTGTGCAGCTTCCAGGGCTCTCAAGTTGCATTTGCTTCTCAGCTGGTTTTCTGGTGGTTGAAATATTAAGACAGTCATCCTACATTTTTCTTCTACTGTGAAGTTAAGTGCATTTTATTAAAATATATATTTTGTAAAAATGTAATAAAGCAGCTCAAACTTTTTCAAGGCTAGACAATACTTTGAAAAATGGTTCCAAATCTCTGGCCTCAATATATGAATACTAATTGTATCTTATCTACTGTCGGTTATTGAAATCCCAACCAGTAGGAAAGCTAATCTGACATCTCCATTCACATACACCTTCTTTTGAGCCTCTTTACAATTCAGTCAGTGTTATCAATGATTAAATATCCCAGTCCCTACAGTTTTAACCTTTTTTTTTTTTTAAATCCGTTAACTTTCCTTTCTGGTTGTTACTTTCAGTTAGTGAACAGCTCATTTTTGAGTAAAGACATTGTGAAATTCACTTAAAATGGCTGTTTGAAGATTTTATTAAAAAAATCTCTATGGACAGACTGTCCTTCCTTACAACAATAGAAATCCTCATTGTCTTCAACAGTATCACTCCAAATTTGCACGAAGGTTGAAATCTGAACTAAAAGATGTAAAATATGTTTGAATGTGTGAGCCATCAATTGAGAACAGCACAGGTGTTTGTTTTCACTGGGACTCATTTTGCTCACAGCTAACATATAATTATTGGGACAACTCTTAGATAGCTGCATGCAATCCTTAGAAAGATCAAAGCAGATGGACCTGGGTTATTGAAATTAGAATTTGACCCTATTAGTACAGTAATAGTTAAATCTCTATGTATTTTCCAGACCTTGTATTTCTATGGCTTTATGAAAGTTATTACTAAACTGAATAGTTCTTTAATGTCACTTTTAGTGTTCAACTTCAAGTAAATTTTAAAACCAAATTGCCCAAGGAGCTCTCCACTTTATATTCAAACCATAGATCCAGGCCTAGGACAATATCAAAATGGGTGCTAGTATGATTGAAAAAATTGCTACAGTCCTTGGACCTTTGACCAACTGGTGTTACTTTGCAATGCTAAATACAACCAGCTATATATTATCTGCTTAAGTGATTTTGTTGACTTTTTGTGCAAGGCCAATTTATTTACTTATTTTCAAGCACCCCTATTTTTATAATATGGCAGTAAAGAGAGGAATTAAGTTGAGCAGAGAAATTACAGCTGAGACCTTCTAAAGGAGCAGATACTTGACTGCTGCATAGGGAAGCAAGGTTTTCTGTTTCTTTGTGATGACTCACTGTATGTCAGATAATGGAATCCTATTAGTGCCAGCACAGGAGTACTAAGAAGGTTTGAGTGTTTTAGTGGGCGAGATGAAAAAAAGAGAGCATAGAAGAAAAAAAAATAGGAAAAAGTGACATTTTGGAAATACTAGATGAGGCCTTTGTTCATTAATGAAGGTTAACAGTGAAGATGAAGGCTGGCAAAATGTTGAATTTGGACTCTGTCCACTGTGTGTGTGCAGTAGTCTGCTTGGAACACGAAGAACCCCGTCGCTTACAAGCAATTTGAAATGGGTAAACTTACAGCAATCCTGCTAATCGGGGGGGCGGGGAGCTGTTTGTTTGTTTTAGTATTTTCACTTCTTAACCAGGAAGCATGAAAGTTTGGGCTTCAGCCCAGGGTTTTAGGAGCCAAGCCGAAAGAATTTGCTTTGTCTTTCATCAGATACAACTCCACTCTGTTTCCACAGGATTTCTCTCCTATGTCTGCATGAGACTTGAGTAGGATTTTTGTCTGTGTGAGGCCTGCAGTGGGTGCACAGTCAGTATTATTGGCTGTTAGGATTTTTCTCTCTGAATTTAAAGAAATACTTAGTGTTTCTCTTCATGACTCCAGAAGCTATGAGTTTTCATTTAATGAAAGTGCTAAATTTTTCACCTTTGTGGTTTCCAAGTGGACATAATCCTTAAAGAACCGGTCATGAAGATGTCACAGGATTTCTTGCTTTGTAGATCTTGTGAGCTGAAAGAAAATGTTGTGACTTTTGATTGGCCTGGGTCATAATATTTAAATATCAAGTCAAGTGCTTCTGTGTAAAGGAAACAACCCAGAGTCAAAAGCCTTGGTTGGTATAAAGTGTTGTACCTCCACGTAACCATGGCAGTTGGGTGAATAAGATCTAAATTTAGGATGCTGAGAACAGGATCCAGATTTGCATTTTGGTATCTGATACACCTGTATGCTATTAAACTGCAGTGTACCACATCTATTTTCATTTTACTTGTCTAAGCATCACACTTAAGGACAGTAGCCAGACCTACACTCAGGCTTCCTACAGTAGGAGAGGAAACAAATGCACAGTGCTCTTTCTTATATTTTTATTTTTTCCTGCTTTTTCCCCTTCATCTGTGACTGTATGTTTTCTCATTGTTTAAATATAATGATCACTGCCACAGATTACAGGGCAGGGCTCAGGGAAATGTTTTTAAGCATCCCAAGATAATAAGGAAAAAATACATTTCTTTTAGAACAAGTAACAATTTTCAATGGTTTGTGGAAACTGGTGATTTGAAAATTGCTGATCACTGCAAAACATGAAAATTAAGATCCCCCCCCCAAATGTCTAGGAATTTTGCATTTAGTTGTGACTTGACACAGGTTCAGAAGTGTGCAATTCAGACACTGGCTCGAGACATCACTAGAAGCAGATCCAAGTTGTCATGTTTCATTATAGCTATTGAACTATTGCAAGCATGCTATTATGCTGTAATGAAAGGGGTCTTCTCTTGCTCTTTTCAACTTGCAAATCTAGGAGAGATACCATATGTCATTAGTCCTTGGCACAGATTCTGGGGAAAGGAGTTCTCCAAAGTGCTTAAATACATGTGAGACCTTTTCCATTGGAAGAGGCAAAGGAAATACATTTTTGACCAGCTGAACCTGAATTTTATACTAAAGCATTTAATGGGTACAGATCATTTAAAAAATAATTTCAATCACAGCATGCTTTTTGGAGAATGATACAGGTTAAGCTTGTGCTGATTTATGGGGGTAGAATTTAGCTGTATGGGGATCTGTGGAAACAGTAATGCCAACGCTACTGGTACCTCACAAGTGTAGCGCCATCCCCTGCTGAGTGCCTCTGGGCTGGGGGTACAGGACCATGGGAAACACCTGGACAAGATCTTATCCAGAAATTAGACTCTCTGGATCAGGGGCTCTGCTGGTGCTTCATTCATCGTTGCTGTATGGGGAAACAAATTGTGCTTGTGAAAGTGACGTGTAAACCGCTGTGGAATTATATTGGGACTGAGGTCTGACCCGACTGCCCTCCTGTAACCTTGCTGGCATTTCTATGCTTGCTTTGACTTGACAGGGTAATAACGTCTCCAGTGACGCACGGTACTGCCATGACTTAAGCATTTAAATCTCTGATCTTCTTGAGGAGTCATTCAAACAGCTCCAATAACACAAGGCTGTTTTCAAAAGATTGATATGGCATTTATTCAATTGGTAAAGTATGCATGAAATGGATGAAGACTGCTGACATTCAGTACACAGAACTTCCAAAACAGCAGATGATTTATCAAGGATACGGATGCATTTGTTCTTTTCTGTTCAGTTCTCTGCCACTAAAGTTGCTTCTGCAGGAAAAACATCCCGTGATTAATTTCCTTGCCTTATAACAGCATTTTCATGTTGATGAGGATACAATGACGTGTTAACCTCCATTCAAGAATTTGAGTGAACCTGGCAGTACTTCTGAAGTCTTTCAGTTTCTTCTCTCACCTGCAGGTGCCCCAAAATACCTGCCTACCTAACTACAAAATAACATCTGCAAATGAGATAAGGAGGGATGATTTCATGGCCACAGCCAATGAAATTTTATGCTGAGCTTGCTAGAATTACTGCTTTTGTTGCTGATGGTCTGCAATTTCAGAAATGGACAAATGCTGAGTTCTTCGTGCAGACACTGTTATTAAAAGAAAAAAAAATCTTTTGCAGGTTTACAGCCTTTTTTTTCTTGCATTTTGGATTCAGGTTGTCTTTTTGTTTATTTTTGAAAACAAGAAGTAAAGCCCCAACAGACAGCAGCAGAAGAGTGGTGTTCTCTGCAAGAGCCTGTTTTTGAGTCCTTTAGAATCAGCAGAAGAACTCCCATTAAAGTCAGCGGACTCGATGAGGCCGTTGATACGGGACCAGCCCTTCTAAGCCAGACTAAAAGCCTGTCTTCCCTGATACTGCCTTCCCTGAGGGTGGCCAACCAGTAGTGGATTCTTAGCAAAGCTAGTGATTTAAAGAGTTCCTGAGATGCAGATTGCCTCTGATCCAGCATGTTTGTTAATACTTGTTACCCACCCCCCCAGCTTATGTTTTGGCTTCTAGAGCATACGATAAAACTGACTTCCACAATGGAGTTCTGTCTATCAGTGCGTAGCATGTATGGTCCTGCCTTACAGATGTCTTTGTAGGTTGCAAAGTCCTAGGAAAAGATAAGGCCAGATGCACAGACATAGATGGAATTGACTTAAATAAGAGGAATAAACTCTGAAAGAATGGTGAATTTCCTATGGCCTGGATTAACAATCATCATTTGAAAGAATATTAAACAGTGAGTTAAAGTATTTGCAAGGCAAAGACAGAATTCAGTATTTGGCTGTTGTAGGACCACTGTGCATCCTTGTATTTCTTTGCTACTTTTTTTTTAGTTAAAAAAAAAAAAAAAGAGGAAGGTAATTCATCCTTGCTAGTAACACTTTTGATTTAACAATGTGTCATTTAGGTGTCTGTTTTCTGATATTCATTTTCAGAAACATTGGAGAATTCAACACTATAGTGCTATATCATGGGGATTTGTTTGACTCGTGTTAGGATAAGAGGGAGTGCCTCTATTTGTATTAGCTGGAGGAGGATTGTGAACTATTATCTTACTTCGTTATCTGAGCTAGGAGTGTACAAGGAAGTTTCTTCTACTAATGGTTGAGCCGCTCTTCAGATAAAGCCCTCCACAGGATCCCTGTAGCCCTAATTAATCAGCTGTTAAAACAGTAGTTGATAGACAGGCTTGCTTTAACTTAGAATTGCCTGCAATCAGAGATAACAGGTGAGTCCCATTTGGCAGTGAGATATGAAAGTAGGAGAGTGATCTGTTATCAAAACGAATATGGCACTCAAGTCAAAATTGAAGTTTGCAGAAAGAACCAGCAGAGTAAAACAAAAGGGAATCTTTTTTACTTTGAGTGATCAAAACACCTTTGCTTTGGTGATTATTTTAGACAGCTCTGAATCCATTTTGTAAATCTTTGTATTAAGAGCATCTGTTATTAAGGTAAATTTATGCTTCTGGAGAACATTTGCTAGTCCAATAGTATTGCTAAAATTATTGACAGGGCACGCTAAGTGCTATAGCAATTAGTGCTCCCCCAGTACAGGCCGGTGGCCAGCACACCCAACCAGCATGCAGGTTACATTTCTGTGTTTCAAGTCAGGAACTTAACCTGTGTCTTTCTCTTTCTGGGTCACTGACCTAATCATCAGGCCATGGAGTAACTTTCCTTACTCAGTTCATGTTTAATAAATTATGCAGAACAGTACAGCACCAGCGGTGTGGGGGCAATGTTATATCCCAGTAGCTGGGTTGCTTACTGGGTATTATGGCATGCCGAGGCTTGAGCGCCCATGCTACTGGGTTTAGAGCCACAAAGAATGACCTTTTTCTTTCCTCACATTCAGCATTAAGAGTTGAACAGATCAGATAGATGGTGGCAAACTCTTTGGGCAGTAGGTGCCTGATTTATTTTAAAATATATTTCCATTATTGACTCATTTGTATCACACCAAGCATCAGAAGCATCTCAGGACTGATGCAACTCTGTCAGTTGCTGCACAGATATTGATAAAATTGTTCTTTTAATCTAGATTCCAATTGCATTTTAAGTTCTCTGATTATAACAAGAAGAGAGTACTGGCTTCACAGGGGCATGCAGAGAGAGCATGAAAGTAAGTTAGACCTCTCTATCCTCCAAACTCCCTTTGTATCTTTTAGCCTGGGCATTTTTGATAGTTCCGTGTTCCCAGGACCTGGCACAAGCGTTCCAGAAGTCCCTCTATAACAGAGATACTATTTCTTTTCTTTGACTTCTCTGTATGCAGCTGTGAATATTCATCTGTTGACCCCATTGTTTGGTCTCTAGATGGATGCTTATCAGTGCTTTAGGAATTAAATTACCAGTGGCTTCATACAGATGAAAGCAAGTTTGTCACTAATCACATAATAGTCACAAATAGGGTATCAGCCTTTTCTTGGGAGCATACACCCTAGTATTTCTTTTAACGTGCTACAGACCTCAGGAGATACCTTCATTTTTGTTGGAATTCTCTAACCATGATTCGTGCATGTACATTTGCTTTTCCTTGCTGGGATGCCTGTGCCATTGGGACACAGAGTTCTGTTTTCCCCATTCATTAGTGGCTGACATTGTTTCTTTTGCTTTCCATACTTGATGCCTTAGGCCAAGGACTCTGTATTTCTTGGTTCTTATCCCTGATAGTAACTTTGTCCTCCTGCTCTAGTACTTTTATGTTTTTGGAGGACTGTTCAGCTGTCCTTGTAGTCTGGAGGCATGTTTTTCTAGGCCAATACTTCTTTCCCACATGAATCTTTCTTGTAAGCTCAAAATACATATCCTGCTCTTAAACCACTCACTGTCTAGAAGGTCTTACAGGTTTCCAAGATGTGCATACCACTGCTTTCAGCTGTGAGTGTAAAACTTGTGCTTTCATTTTATCGTGGGTAAGCCCTATCCCCTCTGCAGAATCTCATTCTGTTTTGGCCGCTGCTTCTCATCAAATACCTCTTTTTGGTGTTCCAATGTTTTAGATGTTATTTTTGACACCGGAATTTTACTTGCTCTTAATTCTTTTTCACTGATGAAATGGTAAGGAAAAAAAAGTTTTAACATTGTTTTCCTTTTCATCCCTTTATGTACAGTGCTCTGTACCGATTCAAGTCTTCTTTCTGCTGTACCCTTGCATTTACTTCTGAAGATCCAGCATCCTGGTGGTCACTCCTTTTGATGCAGTCCGTTTGCTCTGTTTCAAGGTGCTGCTCGGTCCCTCAGATAATCATGCTGCTTTTCTTGTGGTGTCTCTCTTCAGGTTGGCTGCTTCCTGTATGTATCGCCTACCACCTGGTGGGTAATAATATGAGAGTACTTCATGTTTCTAAAATTAAGCGCTCTCTTTTATTCAGAAAACACTTTACAGAGCATTGCAATTCATTTATTGCTGCTATAGAAGCCATGTGCATGCAGACTAGCTCTCCAGCGTACCCGCCAAGCTTTCTCCCGGTAGCAATCCAAGTTCCACATTATTCACTACCCAAGGAGCCTGCAGCTGCTCAGGGCCAGATCTGCAGGGCATACACACATTTAGCAGATTTTCTCACCAGTCCAATATACAGCGCTTCCAGGTATCTCTAACCAGATTTTCAATAGGTCTCCTTTGCCAGGGATCCTGTTGGAAGTAGAACAGTGACTGTAAAAAAGTCACCCTGCCTTAATTAAGATGCAGCAAAGGGCTAAAGGGAGGCAGATCACACTTCTGTGAGCCCATAGGTGTCTGTGACTGATGTGATGTCCCTATTCTCACCAAACCTTCAGAGCAGACTTTTTTTTTTTGACAGCAGTGGGTAAAAAAAAAAAATCACTCTTCCAGGACCCCATATTTTACGTCCATTTTAGTCATATATCATGGAAAGAAACGGTGACACTTGGAAGTGTAATGTTCCTATTTATACGTTTAACCATTAACCAGACACACGCACATGTGTGTGCACGCGCACACGAGCTATATTAAAGATACATTAGAAGAAACATTTCTAGCACAGGGATTTAGCTGTGTGAATCCCATTAACATTAATGGGAATTGTTCCCCTAAATCCCCATGTATCTCGTTAAAATATACCTATTAGTGACAGGCTGAAGCCTACAAAAACCAGCAGTTTCCAAGTTAAAACTGAAACTTCATCATTAACCTATCCCATTGTGCCTAGGTAATGCAACACCCTTTAACTTCTCAGATTCAAAGGTATCTTTTCTCCATTGAACTTAAAACAAATCTTGTCTTGTTAATACAATAGGTTCTGCTATAGTTAGCCCACTCTGTAACTCTTGATCATGTTAGAAATGTTTTCCCTCTCTCTCAACCAATACCATCTATAAAGGGATAGTGTTGCCAAAATATCTTTGAAACCTTTATGAGAAATAGAATATAAAATAAGGACTAATGCATTCTCTAATTATAGATTATAATGTTGAAGTATGACAGTGGTAAACTGCCAGGTACTGGGTTATTGTTCTTGGGAATTTTTAAAATAAAGACAGAGGTTGACATGTAACACCCAAGTCACTCTAGAGGAATGGATACCTAAGGGTACCAGATGCACAAAGGAAACTTTATTTGCAGTAAACCCATTTAGCACTGGGCTTATGACAAAAAGAGACTTTAAAATGGACACCCCAAATTCTAGCTGGTATAGTTGTATGCATTCTGGACATAACGTGGCTGTATTTGTGCATGATGACAGACGTCCCTATTGTAATGCTGTAGTGCAGCAAAGAGATGACCAAACTAAGAGCAAAAGATCTGCCACGTTGCCTTTCCAGAGCGCTATGCCTGAGTTACTGGAGAGCGTGAATTTAAGGGTAGGTTAGCATGTGTGGAGGTCTGTAATAATGATGTTGTGTTGTTTCTGATACACGAGGCCACTCACCACTGGCTCAGGTAATTCTGTAGATGTAATAGAAAACCATGCTTTTATAGCTTTCATAATGGTATAAATTTTCCAGCTTTTGATAAGAAGCTGAAATAAGGAGTGCCAGCAGGATCCACAGTGATATACTAGTAAAATATTTAGAACATAGACCTGTATCAAATATAATTTCCTCCCAGTTTAACAGCAGAGATAAAAGGGTTACAGTGAAGATGAATTATCAGATCCAGTAAGTCCTGATTTTTTTTAAGTAGAGCATGGCACAAAAATAGACATCTATGCAACCTCACTGCTGTTGTTTTCATTTTCACTGCAGTGGAAACAGTCCTTCCACCTTTGGGCTGGAACCAGTGGGTGAAAATATCCTCCCAGGCAAGCAGAAATGACTGTAATTACACTGTATGTTTGTGCTTATTTCCTCCTACTCTCCCCCAGTGTAGACCTCTGATTAATACATTACAAATAATTTTTCTGGCTATAGGTCCCCAGTGGTCCTTGTTAACCTGTGACCAGTATTCCTGGTCTCAAAAAGATGCAGTCCCTGCTAGACCCAGCACAGGAGTTTGTTTGGTCAGGAGGAGCTCTGGTAGGGCTTCTTCCAGTAGCTTAACCATTAACAATAAGCAGTGAAATGAGTCATCCGTACTTTATTTTTAATTAGAGCTGCAGTGAGCTGAAGCTTGAGAGTTTTGCCTGCAGAGCTCAGGAGCTGAAACCAGCAGCACTCTCCTGGTACTGGCTGTGCAGGGATTTCTGTAAAGCGACATGGTTAGGTTGTTGTGGATACAAACAGTGAGCAAAACCAACACAACATACAGATTCACAGAAGCAAGTTAGCGTAATTCCTGTTGGCTCAGGCTGGCTGGGGATGTTTTGCTTGGTTCTTTTTCTGGTTTCCCCCTGCCCTATCCCCCCAGAAAGAGAAGTCCAAATAATGAGTGAGACAGTGCTGGATAAAGAGCAAATTAGTATTTAGATAGGAGGACTGTTTGTTTTAAATGTTTGATTATACTTTGGATATGCTTAACAAGGTTAATATGAAGTTTTGCTACCACAAACCCACTGTAATATCTCCACTGACTCCTGGAGTGAAATAATACATTTGTATTTCAAACACCTTTTGAATTAATTTCACATCCAGCCCCTGGACAAGCCCAGAAGTTTCCTGTACAAAAGTTCTGATAAACTATGCTTTTTAGTGCCTGTGACCCATTCAAAAATCATTAATTCTTTTAAAATGAGGAGTGAACCCAATGCCCACCTGAGCTGCAGTGCCAGCCCTTACCGTAATGACATTGCAGTCTATGTGTTCTGCTAGGTGGTGGTATTAAAGGAAGGTAGTTCTTAAAATACGTTGGAAAGGAGTAGGAGAATATGCTGGTTGCCATTGTGTCAAATCTAGATGAATTAAAATCCTCAGTAGAAACCTAGTTCCATTATTTCTTACCTAGATTGTTGTTTTACTTACAGAGGAAAATCTAACCCATCAAACCTGTATGCTCTGCAATGTCAGTACCAAGCAGTTGGAAGCTATCAGGGCACTGGACCCTGCTCTGGCTGCCTCCATCAGCCTGGCCACACCAGCTCTTTGCTCTCCCCTCTTTCCTCACCCATCCTCTGTTTTGTCTCTTGTTTTGGAAGTTTGTTGGGGCAGAAAATGTCATGAGATTTCTGAGATGGTACCCTAAATTTCAGCAAGCAGAACCCCAGCCAAGGTCCTGCTGTTTGTTATGTGTACATAGTATTTATTTCTCAGGTGCTGTTACTGTGCCTTTCTCCAGATGCGTTGAGCAGGTAATGATTAAAGCTTGTTCTTATGAGGAGTGCGTTCATTTTTTAGCTTACGTTGCTCTGGGATTTCTTTTGCATCCCTAGTCAATGGGTGGGAGGACAGTTTGTGACGGAACAGCCACTGTGGTAATGTTGAAAGGGTAGGGAGCAAGCTGTGCTGGGCCGAGGACTTGCCTCTGCAGCACGCTTCAAAGTGACACACAAAATATCAATCGAACAGTCAGATGCTTCTTCCTGCACAGCCTAAATGCAGAATTCCTTGTTCTGGGTGCAGGCAGAGTCAAGCTCATCATGCGGTTTCTGCAGCTCACGTCTCGATGGCTCCAGCAGTAACTTTGCTTACAGGGCAGAGTCTTTGGTGAGGGAAGCAGGGAGAGAGCCCTGAGCCCAGGCTGTCTGCCTTGCTCCTTCTCATCACTGCAGCTTTACTGGGGGACCTGTGAGAGAAGCAGGGGGACGCGTGCGGCTGCTGGTGGTTGTATGCAGGCAGGGGGAGCGTTGTGCAGAGCGGCAGCAGGGAAGGGCATGGGCACAGCAGCCGGGAGGCACGCAGCTTGTCGCTGGGCTAGTTTAGGCTGCAGGGAGTTTGATATTTCCTGTCATGGAGAATAACCTTGAGACAAGACCCCACTTTAGCATTTTTCATTCAGAGTGCCACACAACTAAATAATACTTTTACGGAGATAAATGCAGATAGGAGCAGGTCAGGATGGGGAGGGCAGATTGGTATGGAAAGTGGAGAAGAGTGAACGCTAGGATGGATAAGGCAAAGAGAGACGTTGGTGGACAACACTTGAAAATAAGCACCCTTGTGCTGTGTAAAGGGATTAAGAGGAGGACAAAGCAGCGTGGGGAAAGAATTGCAGGAGGAAAAGATCTGTGAGGTGGGTTGGTTACAAATCTAATGGTAATTTAGAGTTTTAAAACTGAGTGGCAGAAGCACAAATGTGAAGAGGTCTGTCTTTGTGTAGGAACCAGACGATATCTGGTTCTGATGTGGGATTACATTTTTCTCTCTTTTTGTGATTATTACATGTTCTCATAGTAAAATCCAAATTGCTGAGTAGCTGAAAAATTAAATTCAGGAGTACCCATGTAGTGATTTGCCATTACTGTAGATTTTTATGTCTTCATGTAGTTAACGTAACCTTTTTTGGAGAGAGTTTGAAGGCAGCATTCACAAAAATCAGTTGGTTTCCTTACTTCTCCACTGATTTGAATTGCTCTAAATGAAACCAGTATTATTTCATTTGATCTTGTAATTAAGCAATGTAATTTATATCAATCCATTAAATAATTTGGCTAATTGCTTTTACACTGATTGTATCTTAGGCTTTTTTCTTTTAACTTATTATTGGAACCAAGCAGTTATCTACTGAAAACCAGTAAGCTTTAAGTGAAGAAAAGATCTTTCTTGTGTTTTTTGTTTTTGTTTTTAGGTTCTTTGATTAAAAATTTTGTTAAAATATAATCAGAGGCCCTGATTCAGCAAAGTGTTTAAGCATATACTTCCATTGCTGTGTAGTAAACTTCGAGGCTTTCTTGAATCAGAGTCTGAATGATGAAAAGCCAGACTTTCCTCAGAAATGAAAGCTTTGCAACCCAGGGAAGAGAAAGATGGTCTCATACTGAGCAAAAGAAATTGGCTGTATTCCTGTTTCCGTATCATTGACCCCCAGTGAGTAACCTCAGTGAGTTGCTCATCCTGAGTCCCAGTCTGCTCCTTGTGTGGGGTTCAGAATGTTTGCTTCTTTCCAGGTAAGGATATGTGGTAGTATTAGCTGTAAACTATGTTTGGATGCATAGGGCTTAGGTGACTAACGGAGTACGACAAATAATGCACAGCAAACAGTCAGCTTTACATTCACTGTTTAATTTGAAATCTGTTTATATGCATTCAGATAACATTCATTCATAGGAATACATGCACAGAGATCAGGCTGCAAACTGTTTGAGAACGTTAAAGGTACTCTTGTACTTAGAAAGATCTGTTCACAGTTCACACACTTGAGTGTAACTGGACTTACTGCAGTTAAGATCATCTGTGTAAGAATATCCGGGATGCACATGCCCTAGTGAGAAATTCAAGAAGGACTCACCTGGTGCAGTGAATTCTTGCTTCTCTACTTGTGGCACTTAATTATTGCTTCTGCCATAAGCAATTCAAACTGGGAGCCTACCTGACTTTATACGAAATTGCACACATCAAAATAAGCAGTGGTGTGAGAAATCAGAATGGATGAGAATGTGTAAGCTAATTCTTCAAGATAAAATAATTTGCTTGTAGGTCTGCCAGAGTTCAGATTTTAATGTCTGCCTCTGCCGCTTGCCAGCAACACACCTGCCAGCTTAAAAGAGCAAAATAGAGAGAAGGTGTAGCAGGAGGTTTGACAAGCATCAGGAGATGGCAGATATGTCCATGATGCTTTGGTGCATCATGCTGATTTTGCTTTCTCTGTGCAGTTTTTTTGGTGTTGAGTATGGATAGTTGCATCCGTGAATGTGTTTTCTGTCTGCAGTCCTCTTCATGGCATCTGCTTGCTGTGGTATACCTGGACTTTGTCATGGGTGAAATTCTGCTGTATATGCATTGTGTATATGCCAAGTGCCGCAGTTATCTCAGTGTTGGTGGGACAGGCAATAGATTTGTACATGCTGAGGGAGATCCTGCAAAATGATGTCGTTCTGCAGATGCTCAAACTTTTAGCTTCTGAGCACAAATCTGATCGGTTTAAATCCATCTCACTGATTACCAGCCGTAGGTCCCTGTGGGCCTGTTCCGTGCTTTGCTCTGTTATTGATCTTGCTATTACTGCCATGACCTAAGCACTGCATAAATCAGATTAAAATTTACCATGTATTTCATGGATGTATATTGCTGCTTTATACACTGCCCTCTGATAACTGTATGTTGGTGTTATCAAGACATTTTTGAATCACACTTATTGCATTTTGGCCACCTATCTTTGTTCATTTTTTCATTCTTACTCTGTTGAACTGGCCCAGCCAGCCAGGTTTTCCCTACCCTTCCTTCTATCTATTTAATAAATGCAGTTGTGTACTTTCAAGCCTATTCCTTATAGCATTTCTGGTAAACTGTATTTGGATGACACTCATTACTTATGGCCTTTTATTTCTATATTCTAGCACTACTTACTAGTGATGTGATTAATGTTCCACATACCTGGTAGCTTTGTTCTTTCCAGTTTTGAGATGAAGTTAATCCAACTTTGAAAAAAATACTTGCAGTCCTGATCTTATGTAACATTTCTAATTCTTTCTGGAAACCAGAGTCTATATAGAAGTTCAGTTATGAGAGATATATTTATGTAACTATACTTACAGAAACTTTCAGTCTAGGTATCACTGTCAGAAGTACCAACTGCATATAAGAGGATGACTATAAGCGATTCCTTGTTACATGTATTTTAAAACAATGGCTATAATATCATTCCATCATTTTTTTCATAGAATGATAGTGAGGGGTTGTTCAGTTTGAAGGGAAAAAAACCCCACACCATTAAACCACAAGAAAGTCTTTTAAAAATGTCTAACTAGTTCAAACACACTTTTAAAATGCCTAATAAATACCCAAAGTAGGTTCAAGTTTTCCTGTATTGATACCTTCTGTGTATGAGTATTAAATTGCATAGTGGGATGCTTAACATTAACCATATAGGATCATGTTCAGCTGGTGAAAAATCCCTTGATTTTGACTCCAGACAAAGTGAGATCATGGGGTGCATAATAGCAGTTTGGGAGAACACAAAGAAACAAGTGTACTACATGCAATGCATGGTAGTCACATCCCTTACTATGCTACTGGGAGGTGATCAGATAGAACAATGGTAAGGGCAGTTCAGGAACATATCGAAGAAATCACAGTAGTTACTTTCAGAGCACTTTGGTTTATCTTGCAATGTCTGTTTTCTTTGCAAAATCACTAGTGGTCACTGTTACTGGAATTGTTAAAGCGACCTTTAAATTGCTTTACAAATATCGAGTTGTGGATGCAATCTAACTTCACACAACATTCAACTGTCCATCCCAACTTAAACAAAACAGAAAACGGAGTGCATTTCAAAGTATTTCAAGCAAACTCTTTCAAGGTTGGTTTTTTTTTTTTTTTTTGAGTGTCACCTCTGGTCCCTAGCTTTGCAATACTGTCACCTTTCTTGTGATGTTAGGAGTGATTTTTTGGCCTGGAGAATGGCTAAAATCTTGGAAGGTAATAAAAGCTTTTTTTTTTTTTTTCTCCCAGATTTTGATACTATACAACTGAGACAGCATGCAGTTATTGAATTTTGCATATATCTAGGTACACTTACGTACATATATGTACATGTATGCATACACCTTTTGGAACAGAATGTAGCAAGAAGAGTTTGTACAATGTTAGACTGAATGTAATTTTTTTCCTCAGCCCATAATTCTGATGTGGTAGCTCTCTTGCTAAATATATAGGTGTGTGTCTTCTCTCATCTCCTGAGTTGCTAATCTTCCCCAACCCATCTAGGCAGGTTAGTTTGAAAACTAGCAAACAGTAGTTCTTTGGCTCCCAGGTGATACCAAGTCAACCTTGGGAACGCTCAGCAAGCAAAGCAGCTGGCACAACTGGGGGACTGGCAAGTCCCATATGAAGGTGGAAACTTATAGCTTCTTCAGCAAAAATAAAGTGTATTATATGAGCAGCTTTATACACCTATAACTCATATTTATTCTGCAGTGGCTATTCCACTGTATTAGGTGAACAGAACATTGGTGTACAGCTAACAAGTCTGTCTCTCCCTAGAGGGATCTGCAGTCTTGATACTTACTCTTTACTAACTCATATATCAAAAGACATTGCATTAAAATGAAGTGGAGTTCTGGTAGGTTCTCACCCCATTCATCATATTTCACATTTACTTCCTTGATTCTCAGTTGAAAATTTAATTAAAACTTTGATGCTAGTTGTTCAGTAAAATAGGGTGATGCTAGTTGTTTTGTAAATATACTTTCTCTATATTGGTGTGCGACTTTTTTTTTTTTTCATGGAAGATTCACTTCAAAAGAAGAGTTTTGGATCTAAGTGGCCTCATACATTTCTTACCTCCTGTGCATCAATACAGTTCTGTATTTTTCTGGCACTGGTATCCCAAGTGATGTGACTGATATTTCAATGATGATCTGACCCCCAGCTTACAGGAATTAACCCAGACAAATGATTCTGATCACTCTCTCCCCAGCCTGAAGTTAGTTTCATTGTCTGCATTAACAGAGTTGATGTTAAGATCCTGCAGTGGACTCTCAACACCACTTATGATATGAGTTGTTAAAGCTGATGCCTACTTGTTATATTATCATTGTTGCTGTTGTTTATTATTTACACAATACTATTGCTGTTTGTGAGGCTTTACAGAAAATACAGATCCCTGACACTGAGGGGCCCCCAAGCCGATGCTGATGAGTGTAAGAGAGGTGTCAAACAAAAGCCTGAAGTGAGGGGAGGGGTGGTGTTTACGGGAAGCATAAGCACGGGTGTGGGTAAAGCACTGACATGCATATGGTTACATAAAGTTAATTTTGACTCATTTTGATGGGCCAGATCCTGATCTAGTGGAAGGTGTGCCTGTCCACAGCAGGGCGGTGTAACTAGATGATCCTTAAAGGTCCTTTCCAGCACAAACCTTTCTGCGATTCCTCTGCACAGGGGAATCTTCTTGTGATGAAAAGCAGCGCCAGCTCTGTCGCTCCTTCCTTTGGGAGACGTACAGGTGTGCTGTCTGTCCCGGCAAGCCATGCAGTGTGGTGTCACCCACCAGCCCTGCTGCTGAGATGGAATCCTGGGCCAGTGGAAGTCGCAGGGTGGCACGGAGGTGACTGTGCTGCTGGCTGGCACACAGTTTGGCAGTACCTCGGCTTTTAGCAGTCTTGCACTGGAGGTGGTCTAATGGGACAGAGGGCTGCCCCCAGATGAATTCTCCACATCCCAGAGATAGACAGTGGCATTCCAGTGTCCCCAGAAGGCAGCAGATACAAACTCTTTTGATGGGGGGGGGGGAAATACCCCTGACAAGACTGATGCACTGTAAACCCAGAGACTGGAAGTAGCCAGCTATGTAACTAGTTGAAAGGTAATTTTTCTCTATACAGAAACTGAGAGAAAAATAGACTTTTGCTGTGAATACCCAAATATGATTCATAGAGAATCATTTTCTTCACATTCTATGGCAAAAACAACATGCCTGTTGTAGGTGGGAAGGGGACCCTGTTTATTGTGCTAGATCTTCAGTATCAGACACTGGTAAGGGTTCAGGTACCCAGTCAGGTTCCTGTATGTCAGTATAACTGCACGTGTGCCCTTCGAACAATAGCAAATGCAAGATAATATAACCTAGCTTGGTCAAGACATAAGGATAGAAGTAGCTGCAATCTTGCCTGCATTTTCATGGATGCAAAACAATTTTTTAAATGTCTTCTGTACCCTGGGAATTGGAAATGTACCTTAAGGCAAGAGGCAGAATTCAGACCTGGTATAAATCTATTGAATTCCCCTGAAATCTCTGCCTTTACAGTTGTGTTCCCTCAGGCCTGATTTTGACCTGAAATTAATCATAAGGGACTAAATTTAACTTGACATAAATGCACTTGTGTATGCATGTATATATAAAAAGGCACAAAAAGGTGTAGTTAGCATAGAAAATAAAATGCAGCTAATTATTGCAGATCTTTTTAAAGTATGTTTGCAAGTGATGTGTTTTCAAAACAAGCTAAACAATAATTCATCAGCTTGTGTACCACATGCTGGCTAATGAATAAAGTCAGGAATCAGGAAGCAAATGTAAATATGGGGTCTAATTCCCAAGTGCCAAATTAGAAGTATTTTGTGCCCACTTTGCACAGGTGCAAGTGACAACATAAGTTACAAAACAGCTGGGAATCTGGTCCCACAGTCTGTTGTACTGTTCAAATAATTGAATTTAAAGTGTGGTTACTGACTAACTGAAGCCTTTCCAACTGTATTGGTCCTAATTTCCCAACCCCAGGCCTGTGAGAAGACCAGGCCATTTGAGAAGATTGCCATTCTAGGTTATCCTTCCAATCAGAATCCTCAGGAAAAAAAAAAAAAAAAAAAGCCAGTTTGTTTTATGGTGGCAGTTAATCTGTCAGGAGCAGATTCAAGTTTTGGCAAAGATCTGTGGTGAGATAAAACGAAAAAGCTGCCAAACAGCATTGTTAGCGTGGGGAGGAGGAAGGGAGGGGAGCTGACATGGCTTCCCCAAGTTAAACACCAAGCACACCTACATCGTTTTCAATCAGGCCATATGAAAACCAGGATATTTATAACTGTAGTAAGCTTTAGTGCTCATTTACCCTTGGGGCAGTGGGTTCACTGCAGAAATGGATTCATAATAGGTAGTACTCATTCCTACAAGGTTTTTATAGTTTACTTGAGTAAGTATAGCATAACATGCTAATAGTTTTTAAACAAAGTACATCTAAACAATTGGTTTGCAGTGCCACATGATTTGCAGCTCAGCACAGAGTTCTGAGCATTTCAACTTCACGCTTTGACTGCTTTCAAATGCATTTCTTACCTCTCTTGCCTTTGTCTGCATTTAAGACCTGGAAAGAGTTTGATGCCAATTTTAGGATGGTAACTTGATTAACTGAGTACTCTTTTTTAATGGGATTTAAAAATCTGCCTTCAAGTGTGTTTTTAGTTAGTTGCTGCTGAATGAAAATGGATATTTATGCAGTTATTGCCTTGGTGGGATGCTGTTTTACCTCCCATGTCAGAAGCAAGACACAAGATAGGTTTAAGGGGACTGGTTAATAAATAAACATGACTGTGAGCCTGCATCTTATTCATTACCTGCCTCACTTGACTATCTCTTTTTCCGTGGGGTCTGGATACAAACATAAGCTGCTAAGATAAAAGTAGATCAGACAGATGTACAGTTTCTGTGTCACACCATGTCCTCATGGTGCTATGTACCTGTAATGCAGGATTGCTGCAGTTGCTCTCTCCTTGTGCTTTCCTCGCTGCTGGGGCCGAGGAGCAAGCGGACACCTGGATTAGCTGCGACACCGCTGTTTGTGGCTGAGGAGGAGCGAGAGGCTTTCCTTCCCTGGGTTTCCCGTTGGTAACTTGAACACTGCTCTTGTGTTTTAGTCCAAGAAACTTAGTGCCACCCAGAGCATAATCTGGCTGGTGCTGCAGAGCCCGGTGGTGCCTGGTGAGGGGTGCTGAGCCTACTGCCGCGAGATCCTGCCACCGGGTAGCCTCCATCTGTCTGTGCCAACTGTTGTCTCTGCTTTTTGCTGGATATTCAGTGCTCTAGGGCACAGCTTGTTCTTTTGGGAGCATAGGATTGGAAAGAACTGTCAGAGTTATCGAGTCTGCTCTGCTGCAACTGCAGGCAGCTGTGCAGTTTGTTTCATGTGTCGATGACACCTGGTAGCATCCTTGGCCTGAATTATCCAGCTAGTTTTGTTAATAAACAGTCCATGGCCATTTTCATCTTTAAATACTCTGCCTTCAGAGAGATTACAAGTTCCCCGGTTTTCCTTTGCAGTTTCAATGTGAGCATGCAGAACAGCTTACTGGGTCACTTGGATGCTCTTAGAGCATATGTTTTAAGTGTCTATTTTCTCACAGGCTTCCATTTTTATCCTCCATTATTTTCAAAAGTTCATAGTTTAGGTATAAAAGTGTTTCAGGGCTTGGAAGTGCATCCTTAAGGAAGCATGTTGTTGATATAACAGCGTACTAAGTGTGTAGCTGGCATGGTACTCTGCTCTCTGGTTGGGTAGTTGCTAATGAGATCTTTTGAAGATGTCAGCTGTTTGCATAAAGTGTGGAGGAAAACTGGGATAAACAGCTTTCAGCTTTTGTGAGGCTCTTAGCTACATTTTCTCTTCACAGCCTTACAATCTTTAGCCAATATGTTACTCTCCTATAGCTGGTCAGGCTTGTTTGAGTGAAAATTAGGTTTTAATGTCTTTATTTCCATTGAGTATCAGATAGCTTGCTTAATATTAATTACGAGAACAAGCTGACTTGGTTGTTACCCATTGCTGGTTTCGTACCACAGAGACAATCCAGCCAGTGTTTCCAGAATCTTTTTGATATGGTAGCTATGCAGAACATGATCTACAAGATAAAATACTGAGAAGGTGAGGAGAGGCTTTTCCTTGACCATGGGAAAAACAGGTTTCTACATCTAAGCTAATCAGCTCTTGTAAGGGGAAACACCTGGAATTTCAGGCTGGCTGCAGGTGACTTACAGTATGGCACAGGCCAAGGATCAATACTGGGGTACCTGATTTTGTTCTCTTTATACGTTAATGACCTTAAAGTAGGAACATGAAGTAAAGTGATAACATTTGCCAATGATACAATCTTGTGGGGAACAAGTTAATGTGAGGTCTGCAAAAATTCAAAATAGCTTAAATAGACTAGGAAAATGGGTAGATAAGTGGCTTATGGAATCTAGTTTAAAGAAACATAAGGTAGAGGGGCTCACACAGCTACCTACCGTCCTATACACAGGAATTTCCTCCTACCTATGGCAGCTGGCATACTTGCAAACTTGAAATGTGGGGAGAAGATGCAGCTGCAGGTCTTCCAGTGCTCACAGCCACACCAGCAGCAGTGTGTGGAAGATGCCACTGTAAATCCCAGGTGACTACTCTTAGACACACCAAGGCTTATTGTTAAACACCTGGAGACTATACTTCAAAGAAACTGTTGAAGTAGTTCCTAAGTAGAGACATCACTGTAAGATTTCTTATGGCAAATCCATTATCAGTGGGTAGAGAGAACCATCCATGCAACGTTCAGAGACCACTCCCTGTGCAGGGTGTACTGCTGCGGTAAAGGGTATAATAAGTATACCCTTTACTCTTGTGGTAAATAGTATAATAGACCCAACACTAGATACAAATTGAAATATTTCATAATTTGTGTTTAATGACAGCTACATGTAAATCCATTCGCATTCCAACATTGCTCAGATTTTCTAATTACAAATTGACGGTTGGTTTTGTGTTTTTAATTTCAAAGCTGCTATCTACTCCCAATTTTTTTTTTTAAACTGCCATACAGTAAGATTGAGAAATTGAGTTGGCTAGGACTGCTGAGTAACCCCATGAACTAATGAAGTAAACATTTGCAACCACTGTGACATGGAAATCATCCAGCTCTCCCTGGTGTACACCTGCAGAAACCTGTGATTCACCTCTGAGTCACTCTGCAAATGTTAGCAGGGCAAAGCTGACAGCCGTGCAGAGGGCTCACTCTGCTGCCAGTTCTCTCCTTCTCCCCTGGAATAATGACATTAATGATGCTTCCAAATAGCTCACGGGGTTGCAAAATGAGAGATCTAAAAATCCATGCGGCAGCTTGATTTCCTAATAGGATGCATTAAGTAGGACATTGCATGTTTTACAGGCTGAAGTTGATTAGACAATAAGACTTAAAATATGTAACTAAAGTGGTTAGAAAAATAGGTTTTGGAAGCTCAGATCAAAGCTTTACAGGGGGGTGATTAGATAAATAAAATTTTAAGCCTAACTGAGCAAATAATTGCACATCCTCTGAAAAGAACAGTTCATAGGGATTGATCAAATGTGAGTCACCCCAGGCACAGATGTCTTTCTAAGAATATTCCATTTAATTTTCTTAATGTACACCAAAAGCAAAGAGATAGTGGTGCTGATCAGTGAACGCTCTTGTTTGCATAAGGAAAGGCTCTTTAAAAATAATGGAGAATGAAAAATACCCAACCAATTAACCACCAAAAAATGATTCAGTTCCTGTTGTCTAACAGGGATAATTTCCTCTTTAGCAGTTTTTTTTTCCTCCTCATTACAGGGTGTGGGCTCTCTGTTCTTTAGTGTGTGCTAGATCCACATAGCACACTCAAAGTGTTTACTTTAGAAGAAATGCAAGTCTCATTGCAGTCTTTCCTCTTAAGGGTCAATTTGTACTTTTCTATGGAAACATCAGTCAAGAGAGAGTGGTTAGAACCTCAGAAGCACAAAACAGATCCTAGAAGTCCGTGAGATTCTCACTGCGCAAGGTTGTCTCCTGAGGTAAGGAATGGAGTTTGAGGATGAAGCAGGAAGAGACTGGAGCTCACAGAGGTTCAGGGGATTCCTGGAGAGGGGAATTCCACTGTCTGAGGACAGACGCTTTCAGAACGTTCCCCTTCCTCCCCTTGGCGTTGTTTTTTGTGAATGTACCTGCACACCCCTGTCCTCTGAAGGGTGTATAGATAAGGAGAATACGTTGCTGTTGCAGAGAGTGGCCTGACAGGGTGAAAGTCTGCCCTTGAAGATTTGGGCATGTGTTCTATTTATTGCAACAAAGCCAGAATTTCACCTTTGCTGCCTCTGAAGAAGAATGAGTAATAGCAGGGAGCTTGGCTTCTTCCAACCCATTCCTCAGACCTCCCTCTGACACAGGGAGTGCTGATGGAGTGAAGCTGGGGAAAAAGTAGCAAGAAAAGGTTTATGCAAAAAAAAAATTCCTAAAATCCTTAGAAATAAACTGTGCACAATCCTGATACATACAGCAT
Source organism: Anseranas semipalmata (assembly GCA_013399115.1). Lineage (NCBI taxonomy): Eukaryota > Metazoa > Chordata > Aves > Anseriformes > Anseranatidae > Anseranas > Anseranas semipalmata. The sequence continues at coordinate 302,992 of VXAA01000333.1, read as the reverse complement.
TGTCATGTTAAAGGTGCCATACAGATGTTGGGTATCTCAGTGGAGGAATATATTCCTTACTCAAACAGTCCTCATGTTTTGCTTTACTTGTTCACTCTTCGAACACCAAGCTGTTAACTAACGGATACAAAAACTCAAGGAAAATGCAGTCTGCTCCTGTATTCCCCTGTTATATTTTTTACGTCTCTGCAGATTGCGGTAGGAATCTTCTAAACAATTCCAACAAGCTGACAGTGGTAGAACTGGCGTATCCATTGGAAGGTTAGAGTTAGTAATAAAATAATGGCTATTGAATTTCACTTTAACGAACAGCTTGGAACCATGACTAAATCTGCTTGTTCTTAATAAAAGAGGGTACCTGACCTTCTGTCTGGAGCTCTTTTATTTCATGTAATACCTAATTTCTGAAGGCAGCTGATATTTTCTCACTGTTCCCTCCATTCTTCCCCTCCTCCACCTTCATGGCAGGCTTTCATGGCATTAGCTGAAATGTGATGCAAGTGGGGTAGTTCAGAAATCGTCTTGCTGAGGTGCTGTGTAGGTTTTGGTATGTCTCTGGCATAACTAGTGCGATTGTCAGCTCTAGAACTGGCTAGACCATGTGAGCCATGAATTGCAAGCACCTTTCATATATACTTCACAGCTAATATAGAAATATTCCTAATGGAGTAAAGAATGAATTTTGTAATTCTGACTTTGAGAACCATTTGTGATATCAAATAGAGTGGATAGGAGGTAAATTGTGAAATAATGGCAGTGAAATTCCCACTTGCTTTTTCCAACCTTTGCATTTCTTTTGACTGACTTCCTTCATAATTCGATTCTTGCATTCATATTTAATGCCTACCTGTTTCCTTCTGTAACTTATGTTGTCTGCTTAAGTTCCCCAGCCATCTTGGGCTGGAGAACCAAAGACTGTGTAGAAAGTTTGGCTCTCTGTGGTGAAAACAATTCGCTCTGATTGAGACCGAGGGGCGCATTCTCTTCTGTGGAGAGATTTTCCTTTCTCTAACACCAACTCGCTTTTATCGATGGTTAGCACTGCCATTTGTGATGTGTCCTTAAAACTGTTCCCTTCCTACTCTAACCTCTTAAATCCTCCCTCATTTTGATGATGTAAACATATGATGTGTGTTCATATAGAAAAGGGCTTGGACTCATGTACAGAAGGAGGTTAAGGGTGTGCAGCACCTCAAGGTAGCAGCTTAATATTTTGGAAGATCAGACATGTTATGTATCAGCAATTTCTGCTTGCAGCTGGGAAATAAATTCATAGCTTGGTATTTCTAAAAGAAAAAAAAATTGCTAGTTCTGATTGAAATGTTTAGAAGTGTGGACAGTTAAAGTAAACATTTTTCCTGTCTCATTTTTTTATAGCTATACACTTCCTTAATTTTCTTCTGTTACGTTTTGAACTTACAATGATATTTCCAAAAACGTGGAAGGGACAAAATCTGTCTTTTATTCCAATCAGCACCTAGAAAATGTACTCTATTCATTTTTCAAATACATTAAAACTGATATTCAGGAAATGGAAAACAGCTTATTTCAGGTCATGTATTGAGTGTTTGCATGCCTTGAAACAAGGCAGCTATTGGAAGGGTCTTGGAGGAAGCTTACTGTGGTGTCACTTTACCTGTGAAGAGGAATACCCGCCCCCTCCCCCCCTTGCTAAAACTCTTTGGGGTGAACTCCTTTCTGTGAAAGGGAAGGTTGGTTCTCATTGCCTCCAATCTGCTATAAACCCTACATTTATGCAAAACAGATGAGAAGTGGTTCAAGTGTGAAAAAACCTATTTCTTTTCTGTTGTACCTCTATTCTGTTAGTACCTCTTGTCTTGCTCCATCTTGGTCCAGACTTATACCACTGCTACTGAGTTGAGGTAACGGGTAGTATATAGATTCCAAATATACTTTACAAAGAATTCGGTGAAACAAACTATATTGAAGATTATCCTGGGGTTTTGTTGTAAGTTTACTTTTTAGGTTCATATTTGGAAGTGATGTGGCAATTAACTGAGTTTCAAGAGGATGCAACATACCAACATGCTGTTGTTGCTTCTTGATATAGTGAGTTTTGTTCAGAAGAGGCCTATTTCATTACTACCCTTGACTACAATTTTTATTTTTCTCCCATATGAGAGCTATTTTTTTTATTTTTTATTTTTTGTGGGGAGTGTGGATAAAATGAAAAGGAAATGGGTATTTAGCAGGGTCCACTCAGGAGTTAACTAACTAACTATGTGACAGCATAAGCGTAGCCCAACTAATCCCCTCTTTTGTGACTTCAGTCTGGAGTAAGGCTCAGACCTGGGTAAAAGTCAGTAACACTGGCAGATTTCTATGAAATGTACACAAAGGTGCATTTGCTGTATCTCTTCACGGGAATGTTCCACAAAGCTCAAAAAAGCCACGTGTTCTTAACATCCACAGCCATTAGGTCACAGTATGCCGAAACTCTTTTCAATTTCAGAATTTAGCAATGGCAATTTCTGTTAAAATAGGAACCGGTCTTAAAAAGTAAACCCTCATCCATTCGGCATGCTGTGAGGAACAGAGCTGCTTGTTTTATTTGACAATCAGCAATAGCCTTATGAGAAAATGTGATCCTTGAGAGGATCCTCACTTACCTGGAGTCAAGAAATGCACAGCCTTAACAGTGGGACCTTGGGAGATTCGCTTGTTCTCTTGGAATTTTGGTTCCCCTGCTATAGCATACTAATTACATTTCCTTACCTCACAGGGGTTCTGTTATGTGCTCGGATAATTTGCAGTGGCTGTGTAAGTGTGCAAGCTAGACAGGCAGCCGTGAAGTTCCTAAAATCTGATATGGAAATACCATCTCATGCAATGTTTGCTAAGCCCTCTGCTTCAATGGTGTCAACCAGAAGTCTGATTTAGTGACCTAAAAACAAGTAAAAATAATGCTGAAGCTGAGCGTGCTGTTTATGAGGCTGGCTTAGAAGTTTACTTCTGTTCCTTTTCCGCATCCTTATGCTCCTCTTGGCCAGGTAGTTCTTCATTTATTCTTCCTTCCCATCATCTCCTTCCCAGGATGGGTGTGTGGGGCTTGGGCTTTTATTAAGGACTCTCACAGGGCAGGGAAACTGTGGCGTGAAACGTTTTCATCCTGCTGCAGGAACAGCTCTATGTTCCGGTCAGCCAGACTCAAGCTTGTAATGTTTGGACTTGGTCCAGTGAACTGAAGCAAGTTGGTTTCAAGCAGCTTCATGTATTTTCCCAAAGAGTTTTCCCAAGCGTATTATCTACTGCTGCATTGTGTTTAGTGGTTAGCCTCAAAGAAATGAGTTACTAATGTATTCATGTCATTCTTTTCTCTACAATAAGCCCTGTGCCATTAAGTAGGTTCATGTAACCTCCAAATGAGACAATACAGACCTGAACCAGTTAGTTACTAGCCATTGCTTCAAGCACACCTTTCATTCAGCAGTGCTGGCTGCTCAGGGGGCCTGGGCGAAATGGTCGAGCTCTCCAGCTCTGCACTGGACCTCTTGCACTATTTTTGGATGGACGGATGTCTGCACTGCCCAATCACGACCCAGCCAAGCATGTTATCGTTGGATGTTTTGGCAAAGTGATCAACACCTGGAGGCAGGCTGATGGTCTCCTCACACCCAGAGCTGGTTTGGGGTGAGCCACGTTCGTATGGGGCTTCTCAGGGCAGCACTGCGGTTATTTGCTTTCCCTGTAATAGTTGGAAGGCCAAGTTAAGGGATCGGGGAAGTTCAGTGCTGTATAAATATAGATTACTTTGGCTTCTTCTATTCTGTGCCCACTCTGTTGATTTTTGCGAAACAAATACTAAAGATTGATCTGTAAAAGCAGAAAAGAACATCCCTTTTTCCTAAAATATCTGAGAACTGAAACTTTTTGCAAGTATAATTCAGTCTTATTCTAATTATTTTTAAAAGCTGCCTGTGCAGGAAAAAGAAAGGGAGGGGGGGAGTAAAGGTGTGAGCTTTTACAATCTTATTCATTCCATCGATGTAAAAGCTTTTTATTTGGCTTCAAAGCGAGTCTACTACTTCACAACAAAATTTCATTATGTCCCAGCTGAGTTCTGTTTAATGGAATTAAATTTCACCCTTTCTAATTATCTTTCGGAACAGACAATCTTTACAGAATAATTAGTAATAGAAGTACACAATGGATCATTGTCTTTATTACTTGCAAAGAAATTCTAGATGCTGTACTAAATCTTGAGGTATGATCTCACAAAATGTAAAGTATCTTGCCCCCTTCCTCCTAAATTATATAACATTCAACATAGTCAACATAATTTAGGCACAATGGGTGGTAATTTTGCTTCTTTGAGATGACCAGCTTTAAGTTGCTGTAATAGAATAACTTTCCCGATCCCATTCTAATTAAGCAAGACTACAGATAGGCATTCATTTTGTCTTCAATTAATTTTCAAGATTTCTAAACGAAGGACTTAACGTCCTTTTATTAAGGAGATAAAAGCAACTGTATATTTCCTTATCAAGCCTCCAGTTTTCCATCAATGGTCATTTATATTGTGGCATTGTTTTAAAAAGCCTTCTTCCAATTCTGCTAAAATGAACTTAGTAATCACACAAGGATGGGATTTAAAAAGATAAGTACCCCTGCACTGAATGAACACATACAATCATAAATGAAAAGATGTATTCCTGGCATAGATGAGAGTCATTTGCAATATAGGGCCTCTTCCTCCCTGGCTTTTCCAAATGTTATAAAAATTATTAAACCTTCCTGGATTATATCCCAAGATATAGTTTTCCTTTTTAAAAACAGGGAGAAATAACTAAATGAAAAGGTAATGAATTTTGTAGCAAAATGGGCTGTTTCTCTAAGAATTGGATTGAAACTCACCTTTCATTGATTTAAAATTTACCTCGAAACAAGGAGAGAAAAAAAAAAAGAAAATGTGTAAGAAAAATGGGTAGGGCCCTCCTTGGACTGCTAGTCTTTATAATTTAATTTGTTGAGAATTTAAAATTACATTAATTGTGCTTAAATAACTGACATTATTTGACACTGCAACAACAGAGCAACGGAAGTGAGTGACAAACGCACAAAAGACTTTTGTTATCTTTGTTTGTCTGCCTGAATAAATCTCAACAAGTAGTTCAAAGATTTAAATTTATAGCATACTTAATCGTCATTAGATGGCCAATCCTATTGACTCTAAACTGCGTTTCACTGATATTGCATAGTTTTGGCATCCGCTTCAGTTTGACTCATCAGGAATCTTTGTTGTCAAATCACTGAAATTATGTAAAGAGAGGTCATAAAAAAGGATTGTACACTGTTATGCTATACGTGTTGTTTTTTTTTTTAACGTTGTGCATCTTTTTTTCCTCTTTATAAAGCTGCTTGTTTATATTATCTCAATACGACAGTGGTATTCAGAAATACAGTCTGCGATGGGGACAACTAACACAGGTTTTCAATTAAGAAAAAAATTAATTGTTTCGAGACTTACCTTACTTGCATAAATTGATGTATTGACTTTACTTTGTAATACCACTCATCTGAAAAAAGCAAGGTTGGTCTTCCCCATCCTAAAAGGCAGTACATCCTGACCAAAAAATCTCAGGGACTGCAATGGGAGCAAGCTCTCTAAAACAAAATCAGCTGGCTGAAACCAGCCGGTCATAAATGTCTGATTGTGCAGTGACTTATACAGGCACAGAGTTGTATCTTAAGATCTGAGGGCCATATGAATGCTTAATTAAGCATTTAAATTAAAAACCTCTTATGAGTGTCTGCGGTGTGTGTATGTGTGGGGAACATAACTCAAAACCCATATCAAGATCTCTTATTTACTGTTTCCTTTTATGAAAAATCTCACAAAACATGCTTAGGCATGGCAAACTGTGGGATATGTGTTCTATTTGCTTAAAAGGGTAGATTTAATTAAATTCAAATGATTTATGAATTTATATTGAATTTACCTAGATTTTGCCTTGAAAAGAATGCATAAAACTATTGCTTTCAACGTTTGTTTTTACAATATTATATGAAACAATCCAAAGGCTTTTTTTGTTTTATTTTATTTTATTTTGTTTGTATTTGAAGTTATAAAATGCTCTCATTCTAACATTGGCCCACATATGATGTAAAATAGTTGCAATGTTGTGGGAAATTTTAATCTGAGCCATTTGAATCCATTTCTTTGAAGCTGTATGTTTCTTTTCCTCCCCACTCTTTCAGTTTGGTCAGCATACCAATCATTTATTGCAATGTCAGTACGTAACGTATTCCAAACATCAGTAAATACAACAAGTATCATATCAATGATACCAAAGAAAGGTATTAGTTAGATTGCTTCACAGTCCTAGTAGAGAAAAGCATCTCTAGCAAACTTCAGCATGCCATTGAATCAGCAGCTCTTTGTATGCTGTCAATTTTACTGAACTGTAGGCTTAAACTTAAGCAGGCATTTTGAACGGTTCTGAGGGACAGGGATGTGTTAATTATTAGGTTTGCTACAGAACTAGTAAATCAGGAATTTATTTAGACTTGTCTTTCTTTCCATACCTATTGAATAAGGTACTAGCGTAAATCCTATTAACCTCAGTTTTTCACGTGCTTTGTGTGTTTTGCTGAACAGGGTTGTTACTCTGAATTGGGACTATAGAAAAAGGCTGATGGTGGAGCCAGTGCAGCGTTGTATATGAGAAATGAGAAGAACAAGTTCAGGATCTGCCAAAGAGATTTGCCTCCATTAAAATATTCTCTACTTTGTTACATAAAATTAATAGCCAAGTTTCTTATTTTCCCCTATTCTAGAGCAGAGAGGGGCTGGAACCAAAACAGCCTGAGAAGTTGAGGGACAGCTATGCATACAAATGTGTAAGAGATGTGGATGTTCTTAGCCTTCATTAGTGACGTTTATTTTAACTGTTGTATCTCTATGGTCTGATTCTCAATTTACAACAGCAGCTATATAAAAAAAAGAATATTGAATTTACTGCAGTTTTCCAATAGAAATGAGATCAGAATTTGGTCCATCTGGACTGAGCACTGATATTTGGCAAGGGGATAATTTCCCTTAGGTATTGGCTGTTTAATCAGTCAGGTGGATGCTATTATTTCACACCGTCTGATTGTGAGATAAATCAAGAAAAATGAGGATCTTCTCCTTTAGGCTCAGCAATAGCATCCCTCTCTGATGCAGGTGAAGTATTGTTTGTCCTGTTTGCAGACAGCTGCCCCACCGAGTCTTGCTGTGAACTTATGGCCTGCTTCAGCACATTAGCCTCAGAGTAAAAGGAGAGAGATTTTGCACACCTATTTGAAACACTCTTACTCAAAGCAATTAGTTTGTCATTTTTCTTATACGTAATATGAAGGGTTGCAACATGCTACCTGTCTTCCTGCAGCTCCCATGTAGCCTTACACAATACGTACACTGTGGGCAAGGCCAGAAGTATGCACCCTAAAATTCTGGAGAGAGAGAGAGGGACGTAAATGTCATGCTTTTGCTATTAGCAATTTTTCTCCTTCCTTCAATAAACACAGACAACCCATTAATTGCCACTTATGGGAGAAAACCAAATTCCTTATTCACAGTAAATCCAAAACACAAGGGTTAGGTCTTCCAATTCATAGGAGACTGAGAGATTGTGTTATGATACGCTTACTCCTGAAGGGCCAAAATCTCCTGAAATAAGCAACTTCCAGCATCTGTGAGTGGAGCAGAACTGGGACTTTAACCCTTGATCCTTGTATTGGCATTTGAAAGGATTTCCCTTTGAACGGCACAACTGAAGGCCCAGCTGGATGCTGAACAATCATTTCCTTCTGATGATGTAAATAAATCAGTAAAATGTAAGATTGAGGTGAAAAAATACTACCTAGTCTCAGTAATGCCTGACTATCTTGCTATTTAATCTCAGTTGTACACTACTAAGGATGTGCTAGAGTGCCTGATGTCTTTGCCATGCTTTAAACAAGGACATAATAGTCAAGAGCACTAGTGCCGTCTTTTGAGTGTAGCAGTGTGCTATTAAGCCGATAGGATCAGTAAACTTCCTAAAGCCTGCAGGATGAATTGATGTTTTTCAAAGACTTGTTTAGGAAAACAAGGGAAGCAAATGTTCATAGTCTTTTTGAGCAAGGGGAAAAAGAGAGAAAACCCTCAACAAGGGATTATTCCTTTGTCGATTCCATTCTGACACAAAAAGAGAATGTGCACTGATGATGTTTTGCTTTTGTTTAAATACTTGTTTGTGCTACTCCGTGTTAGTGGGGAGGAGAAAATCTGTCATGTCAGTAGGATGCAATGAGCAATGGGAGATTTATAAATGGATCGGTTACATGCAGAACCTAGTTTATGGCTTCAGTTCAACTACTTAAACCTTCATATACCGAAAGGTAGAAATATACAGTGATAGGTGGTCACTGATGAGTATAGAGACAAAAAAAAAAAAGAACAAGTCACTGTGGTAGGCTGAGATTTTGTTTTCCTTGATATAAACAACTTAATAACATTAGCTTGGTGGTGGTGCATATAAATGACTGTTAGAGGGATTTCTTCCATGGCATTTTGGTTTGAGAACACTTGGTTTGTTCCTTTTAGCTAGAGAGATAAAGAGACCCTACGGATCCTTGCTCCTCTGAGGACTGTAGACATAATTTGTGGGACAGTCAAGTCCAGCTCTTTATTTCCATATACACCCAAACGTTGATAGAAGTTAGCATGAGATGGGTTTAAATCATTGGTATAGGAGTCCACAATCATTTCCAAAATATTTTCTGTTAGGATAGTTTGGTAAAAATTGTAGTATTAGACCAAAATTCATCTCTGATCTTTTATAACTTTTTAAAAATGATTTCTTTTCTCCCTTGGGAAGGGACTTTTTCTGTCTTTTTAGGAAGATAAGGAGAATGGAGGACTAGATATTTAAGTGAAGAGCCAGTGCTGGCATGAACAAATAAGCAGGAATTAGCCATGACTGACCAGGTTTAACATAAGACTCCGATCATCAGAAAAACCTTTCCCCATGGGGAAAATCGGCTAATACATGTTTTTAAATGAATCTTGACTGGTTATGTAAGACATTTTGCAGTAATAGGAGGAAATTGAACTTGAAGACCCAGGGCAGCATTTCAATGTCAGTTCTCCAAATCTGTTTGGCTCTCACTTTATTTTCAGTATCTACAAGCACCTCCACAGATGAGCATTCTCAGCACAAATATCCACAGAAACAAATGTTGGGCTTCAATACTTGCATTTTTTTCCCCTGAAAATAATTGATAAATTAACATAAATAAATAAACTCCAGATCCTAATTTAAGGAACGTGCCTGGCATTACATAAGATGCAAGTGAAAAAAATAAATAAATCAGCATAACTCTTGGAGAAGATGCAAGGTTTGCTAGACTTGGGTTTCATCCACCACAACATTTTCTGTATAATCAAAGGTACTGGTGCATATACCCTTTTTTGCAGGAGGAATGCCAGCTCACAAAACTGTTGGCCACTATTCCCACCCTTCAGCTGTACCTACGTGACAATTGTTTTGTGGGGGAGAAGGCAGCACGCTTGGATTCTAACTGTGCCAGATTAAAAATAATTGTGATACGAGAGAGAGAGAGAGAGATTTTAACTGAAGATCCATCGCTGAGTTGGTTTGCTGTTGTGGCATCCCAGCAGAAAGGTGGCACAGGGTTGGGAGGAGAGGCTGGCAGCAGGGTCTAGGGGAGCCTCATAAACAATGCAGAGACATTTTATTTGCAATTTATTTCTCTTACTCAATTGACTTTGCAACAGAAGTGATTCAAGGGCTCAGTCTGTCCTGTGCCAGTGCTGTTGAACTCCTGTTAATCTCCCCTTAGGGCTCTTTGCCCTTGTGTACCCCTTGTGGAAATATTTGTCAGTGCCCTGATTCAGAACACAGATGTATGGGAAGATACCTCCTGATTAAAAAGGGAACTTATAGCAGCATTTATGTTCTGGAGAGTCTCTCTCGGGGGACGGTAGTGTCTGGTGCCTGATTCTCCACTGCCTTATGTGTTGTGTTGCCATTTGTTTATGCTGGTGGTAATGCATAAAACCGTGCTTTTTTAATTTGGAAGCATTTTATACCCTCTCAGCACTAGGTACAAGTGTCTGCACAAAAGGCAGAGCAATGGTGAACTGGATTTAACCAGTGCAAGGATACCTGTACAAGTCAGGATGGTTAGGAGCAGAGAAGAGTCCTGTAAATGTCATAAATGAAAGGGTATTCACTTTGTTAATTTATGTGCTGTGAATATTTACAGATCTAAATGTACAGCTGCTTAGTCTTCCTCTTGAAGGGAAGCTTTCCTGATAAAGTGTTTACAAAGCACAAGTAATTATAAAGAAAGAGCTCTTTATACATTGTTGTACTTTTTAAATTACCCTATCTATAATGGCAGTAGGGAATTGGCATAATTGCATAGTTGAGTTTGTTCAAAGTTGAGAATGTGCAGCAGAAAAGTTAGGATGCATTACATTTTGGGCTAGATTCTGACATGTTTTTTCTAATAGAAAAAATTGTTCTTTACTCTGTGAATAGCAGAGAAAGCAGGATCTACAAAAAAACATACAACTTCCTCACAGAAATCCCCAGCAATTGCTCGTGTTTATACTTCTGCAGTCATCTCTGTGTATAACTCAAATTCCATCAAAAAATTCCCTTCTTTTTTCTTTTGTTTGGAAAGGAGGATTTAACAGAAGTGTAACTGCATTTGAATCCAAGAGATTTTTTTTTTTTTCTGTAAACCTCTGAAGAGCCTATTATGCTACTGCCCTGTCTAAAGTAATGTAAAGTGAAGCTGTTCCAGTATGAGTAATGATGTGTCAGACTAATTGTTTTGACTAGCTGGGCATCCTCTGAGCTCACTGGATCATGAATGCAGCAGCTACATCAGGTTTCATGCCACTGCACTCTGAACGAGGTGTTTGCTTCTCACTGTTGCTTTTATGTATTTTACTTTGCACCTATTGTGTTACATTTTTGCTGCTCGGTGTTTGTCAACATCATATTTCAAAATACCATGGAAGTGCAGAGTGCTTTACAATCAATGCCTAACATTTAAAGAACACTATTTTGTAAGGGACAACCTGCTGTTAGTTTGAATATCAAGTATCCTATTTACATTTTGGTGGATAGTTCAGAAATTTGATGTTTGCCAAATATGAAGTGTTGAAGAACACTTCATGTGCTGGATTAGTTCACTGTTGTGATCCCCTTCACAATGAGCAGCCATCTAATAAAATTTTGTATGCACAAATTTACATGGCTGCATTACGCTATCTTGTGGGTGGTGGTTCAAACATGCAGTAAAAAAAAATCTTCAAATTCCTTTACCGTATTTATCAGATGGGCAGGAGATCTTTCAGAAAAGGAAGCCAAAAGAAAATATTTGCCTCCAGCTGTTCAAAAATTATTCATAAATCAGCTGTAGCCAATAGACTGGCAAATAGTTGACTTGATCCATATGTGTGTTAAACTATTTTGTGACAGATGATAGTGAATGATTTTAAAAATTCACTTGGCATATGCCACAAGTAAAACTTCATGATATTGTGTGCAGTAATGAAAAATAACCTTATATAAAATCTCCTTAAGCTGTTGCCAGAAAGTTTACTTTGGTTTTCAGTGTGGATTCCACCAGAGGAGACCAGAAATCTATCAGAACCTGTGGTTTGTGGAAACAAACATGGTTCACATCCTGTTTACTCTTCAAATATCTCCTCATTCCTGAGTTTCAGTAACATACCCCAGAACACCTTGCTGACTTGAACCTCCCACCCTGCATAAAACATAATAAACAGGGTTGGTGAGATTTGGTACAAAATAAGGAGCTTTAATTAATTTTAAATGGTGCTTTTCAGAGTGTCAAAAGCTCAGCCCACTGAAGTGGAAAAGGGGGTTAGAGTGGCTAGAGCCTGGCAACACAGCTAATCTAGGCACTCCTGAGCAAGCTCATTTCAAATGCTGACATCAGTGCATCGGCATTTCGAGGTAGAGCTGCCTGGGGACAGTGAAGGGAACGAGGCACATTATAGAGGGACCTACTCGCGCACGGCTGTGAAGTTACGGGTCTGTGGCAGCTTCTGTGACAAGGGCGCATTGTCACAGCGCGGGGCCTGTGCTGCAGGGACGGTGCAGGCTTGTTTGCGCTCTCAGCGTTTGGAAGTAGCCCAAACTGGGAGCTTGATGCTTGGTGCACACAAAAACCCTTAGATGGAGGCTGTAGAAATACTGACGTGGATTAGATACGATGCTGTGGACTTTCAGTCACTGTAAATCAGGACAGCCCTGTTGCAGCGAAGCTGTTGCTCTGCTGGCCCAGGACATTTAGATGGCATTTTTTTATATCAGTGGTTATGTTTGCTTTAAAAGAGAGCAGACCTGTTCCCATGTGAAGATTCAGTTTTGATTTGTGCATAAATTGAAACATGTTTTGAGTAGTTCCTTGTTGCTTGTTTAAAAGGCTAACTTGGCTTTTGAAGATACTCTATAGAGATTTCATTCTTCTCAAGGTTGCTCTCCAATCTGTTTTCCAAAGGCTGATTATAGTAGTTGTAAACACAAATACCATTAAGTGATGATGTATTTTAAGTTGTTTTTTTTGTTGTTGTTGTTTGTTTGTTTTATATTTTCTTTTATCTTTTTTAAGAGTAGCTGATATATGCTCCTCTACCCAGTCTTGTTTCTCTTTAAATCAGTGGCATTCCTGTTTACTCTATCAAACACACAGTGAATCAGTAATTAATATATGTTAAACATAGACAAAAAAAGGTTAGAATATGAGGTTGGTGCTGCAATGGAAGTGCATGACTTCAGCTAAAACAAAACCCTTAGAATTATAAGGGCACTGCTAATGCCCCTTAAATTTAAGGTTGTAAGGCCTCTGGTAGTGCCCCTTAAAATCAAGCTAGCACTTCATAGTAAGTTCTTATTTATTCATTATTTACAAGTGGGAGCAAAAAAGAAAACCTCAGTACAATTTGCTGAGTACCAGTCAGACAACCTACAGACAACAGAAGCTTGCAAAGGTTTAATAAGGTAGATAATTCCTTTTTATAAATGTAATTGTTCCTCTCAGCCAGTGGAGCATAGTAGCTTCAAACTCTCGTCTTCCAAACTTCTGCACAAAGTGATTTTCTACAGCTTTTAATTGTAACCCCAGCTACATTCGTGCCACATTTTGTATTTCAAGTTTGATCAGTGAAGAGGCTTAACATATTGTATTGTTTCTACAAAGCATGTAAGCCTAAAGCGGGGCTGCTCATATTTCCTATGTCTTTGCCACCATGCTACCCTGAGTGGATCCATCATCTGTGCTCTGCTTTTCAGGTGTGAAGCTCTGTTGTTAAATTTGTCTTGAACATCTGTGTTGTTGCACCACTTGCCCATTTGGTTTGGGGCATCTCACATGATGAATCTGTCTCCGTAGAAAGGTACTTCCTTGTGTTGCCTTCATAAAGGAGGCTGTGCTAGTTCAAAGTCTGCTTACTGACCTTATAAGCAAGCTCTCTAGAGATGCTATTCATATATATCTTAACATAAATCTTATTTGCTGGAAAAAAAAAAAAAGAAAAAGAAAAAGAAAACAAAAAAAGCCCAGGATTTCCCCCAGGGGACAATTCATTATTTCACTGATTCACTGACAAATATTGTCCTGAGTGCATGTCTTCTACATGCATCAGGCTAATGGAGGGTTGGGAAGAGTTGCAGACCTTGGGCATGACTGCCTTGTGCCAACAGGCTTCCTTCTGCTAATGGCTAATATTAAATTCTTTCTCAGATTAAATTATTTCTCAAACGATAGTCACCCAGATTTAACTTAGAAATTGGTTTTAACTGAAAGCTTTCAAGGGGACCAGATATCTGGGGTGATGGATTTTGGCATAAAGAGTAAACATCTCCTGTGAAATATTTTGGCTCAAGTTTTTGTTTATTCACAGTCTGTCTTGAAAATATAACACTTTTGCTTCTGCAGTAACATGCTTTTCACTGGGAAACCTCATCTCTTCATGGCACTCTACTATGGCTTGTTGTCTTTATGTAAGCAAATGTTTTGGGCCTAGTCCTGAACACAGCAGATGAAATTACATTGAATTAGGGTAACTCTTTGTCTAAGGAGATCAAGACTAGGCTGTGTTTTAAATACATTTATTCTGCATTCTAGATCCATACTACACAAAAATAGACCATTGTTACAGTTCCTCTGTGTCGGTGCTGTGAAGGCATAATAGGAATTATACACAAACCCAGGCTGAATGAAATCCGTACTAGGTAGCCACAGTATAGAACATGCATTATTTTTAGCATTCATTCACATCGTGTAGTGACAGAGCAGTCACTGGGAAGTATAGTAGGCTTTGGAAACCTATTGCTTACACAAAAGCATGTTAAATCAGAAAATGTCCACAGGCCTATTGGATCAATTCAGCTTATACTGGTAACAGAAATTGCCTCCCACCTTCTTATTCAAAATTATCCTTAGCTTCTCTAATGGATGTAATAAAAAGACATTAAAGGAAAACATTACTTATATATGATGGATGCTCTTTTTTCCCATGCATGGGAAGATTTTGACCACAAGCGCATTCCAGTCTTGTAGTGAGGGCCAGGGAAAGGAGGGATGGTCTTGTGACTACAGTACAGGACTGGAGACTGAACAGTCAGAGGCCTTTTACTGGCCAGGCTCTGATACAGATTTGAGGCAAGTCATTTTATCTCTCTATGACTTGATGCCGGCAATGGAAAAAAAGAACGGGGGTGGGGGGGGAGAGAGTGGTGTTTTCTCAGTGGTAAATGTGTTTTCAGATCATCTCTGCAGTAAAAGGTTATTTACTTTTGAAAACATTTCAGAAAAGAGCAGGGGGAATGTGGCTTCCTGTATGCTTGGAAGTTCATTCAGAAACTTCCCAGCCACTCCAAAAGGCTTTTGCATCTGGCATTTATGAAGGATATGCTTTTTCCATGAGATTTCCAATACAACAAAGGTGTATTTGTGTTTTAAATATACATAGAATATTTAGGACAGAACTTTAGTTTTTTGCCAAGTTAAGATATTTTCACTTCTGACTCCAGAACATGCAAGTGAAAAGGGAGGAGTGGAGGACAGGAAATTAAACTGGGTCTTTTTTCCATGGGATTAGTTTCATTTCAAATTTTATGCAGTGATTTGACTTGCTATTTATTTTATCCAGTGTGGCTTATTCATCAGAGGTGGGTCTGCACTGGGGCAGCCAGTGTACTATTCCACTCAGATAATTGAGGTAATTAAATCACAGTGAGATAATTTTATCTTCATTTAAATTCTCTGCATCACTCACAGATCTTATTTTAACAACACACGCAGATGGAAGATTTTTGACTTGAGGTATCTGTGGTGATCTAAGGAATAGGAAACATTTCGAGATTCGTTCGTTTGCTTTTGCATAATGCGGATATTCTTGTGAAGGCTGGCAGTAGCAAAGCTTATGCCCAGGAGCACTCTGCTCTAGACACGTACATTTCTCAACAGTCTGACCTAAAAGGCCAAGCTCAGTTAGCTCAAGGATGTAGCTGACTCTATCACAGCTGGTTCTACCTCAGGAAATTTAGAGTTGTACTGGGCTGATGTGGGCAACTGCTTTTCGCAGCTTGAAGTAATATGAATGCAATTTTTTGTGTGCATGTTCTAATGCACGGTGACTTTTTATAGTATTAAGATATACGATCACGTTCTAAAAGGGTGAAAGAAGTGAAGAAGAGAAATGGGGGTGTTCAGACGGTGACACATCAGCATCTCTAGATGTCTTATAATTTCAATCTATGCATTAATTATGATAAGAGTTGGAATTTTATGCACGAATGCGAATCTTATGCAACAGAATATATTTTGTCGTTAACTGAATGGACAATTTTGTCACTATGCACAATTTTTGCTAAAAATAAATAAATCCATTTTGTAACTAAATGCATTTATTTAGAAACAAGGGACGTCTGTCTGATTGGGAGGGAGTGGGTGTTTTGAGAAAGAGGTGGCTTGTGAGTCAGAACTCCTTAGATCTATTCTTGGTTCTGCTTCTGATTCATGATTGGTTGGATCCCAAATCAGTGGAAATTGGGCCAAACTTTCTATGACCTAAAACAAGTCGCATCAAAGTAAAAGTCATGTATTAGGCAAAGAGTTTTTTAACCTGTCGTGCTTACTAAAACACAAGAATACCGAAGGAAGAAATATGATGTACTTTTTCTCTGGTTCCTTGCCTTTGAATGTCTGATGCAAGGCATGATGTTTCCCTTCTACATTTGGTCATTTTTCTCTCCTATCTCTCAGTTAACACAATTTGTTTTTCTAAAAACTGGGACTCTAAATATCTCATGAATATCAACACAGATTTATGTATAGATAGCATGCCCAGAACAACTTTTCTTATTTATTTTTATGTCAGGGAGCAACTTTGAAACTGATGATGTCCATTTTTGCTTTTGAATTCTGATTAGATGTTGTTGTTGTTAAAAATAAAATAATTCTGCTTTTATAATTGTTGAGGCTTTTTAGACAACTAAAAAACTCCATGGGTAGTGAATGAAAGTAATAATTCTGTATACTCATGCACTCTTTTACCCATTTTGACTGTAGCCATATTCAGTGCCTTTCGTTTAGGATCACAGAATACAGAACAGCTTCCCTGGGCTATCATATCCAGTCCCTGGTGTTCACTGGAAATAATACAATTAAATAACTGCTAACCCATTAGGTTTCCCATACCAAAATTCTGACCTGTAGTGAAAACCCAAAGCCAAAACTATACTGTGTCACAGCAAAAGAACAAAAAAGAAAAGAAAAAAAAAAGAAAAAAAAAATGAAGCTTTGCTAGTGCCCTAGTTTCTTGCAATAGGGGAGAATAAAGCTTTATGAAACACTTGGTAAACTTACATTTTTTGGGGTGCTCTGCACAGAGCTGAAAGGATGTAAGATAATTAACTACAGGGCAATCCTATTTTCAGAATGCACCAAGAACCTGTCCCCGAGCAGCAATGCAGTACTGAACATTTACCTTCCTTTCTCAAAAATGCCTCCAGTGAGTGGGGGAGGGTAGTTTACTGTGGCATACATCCCATTATTGCAGATGGGATTTTCTCTGTGTGTGTGTATTTCAATTTAGACTCAACAATATGGAAGCAACTCTCAAAGGGCACCATGTTCTTGTTGCATGTATAGTGTAATGGTACTAAACATTAGAATAACTGAATCAATAGAATGTATAAATAGATATCTCCTTTACCCATCTGCACAGCTACAATGTGTTTAATGTATTAATTAAAACTTTCAGCGAAAAGAAAAATGAAGCTTGAACACTAATCTGAAAACATTCTTTTTTAACATGTCAGGAGTGTACTGTACAAAACAGCTTCCTTAACAACTTAATAAGTAAGTGAGAAATGTTGCTGCAGGTAATGGATCTTCAGTGATAACAGCTATTGCAAATGATTGATTTTAAAAAAAGACTTAGTTGAAATCTGTTAACTTGTGAAGACTTTTAGTTGTTGCTGAGTGAAGAGTAAGGATCTTGTGCATGCTGTAGGTTCAGGGAGAGAGAGGAAAGGTTAGAACTACTTTTAGCTCAAACACTAAGTCAGGCATCTACTCTCCCAAGGAAATTTGCAAATAGTAATGGGGACTTCACATCCAAATCCTTTCTGTGTTCATGTGAGCATACATTTCACAAGGTACACTTGAGCTACATAAAGCTAGAGAAATCTAACAGTATTTTGAAGAATTCCAAGGTAGTTATTTTTAAAATTACATTTCCCATGAAAATCTGTACAGTGGGCAAAATTCTCCTTCCCACCAATGTTTAAATGAGGACACTTCTCTTCTACTATTCTTGTTGATGTAACTGAGCACAGTTTGTCTCAGTGTAGATCTGTAAAACAATTTACTCCTGCACCAGAGTTATTTTCTGTCCTGTAGGAGTTATCATTCAGAGATGATAGCGGCTCACACCAGCAGCATTGTCTGTCATGAAATGAACTTCAGAAAGGTCAGCTTGTTTCATGTCTACAACTCCTTGGAGAATTAATTTGACATACAGTGTGCAAATGCATTGTTAGCTTTTGGGATTTTACTGCATGGTTGTGGAGCTCTAACAACACATTCCCTACATTTCCTAGCTGGCAACGTTTTTTCTCAACAGATTTTCTAAGATGTGACTACTTCCAATTTCAAGTCCTACTTCTGGAACTAAACTCCATGGCTGAAAACCTCAGGTGAGGATTTAACAGGCAATAAGTGGCATACCATACTATTGTAATAATGCATAACATACATGTAGTGTCATACCATATGTGGGGCTGGACTGCAGGAAACAGCTATATATTCCTTGTGGATGGGGGATCCCAAGATAGGGTGGACAGGGATGAGGTGCTCCTACTGTTGTGATGTAGAGGAGGAGATGTGCCCAGCGGTCTGCTCTGCTCTTCACCCTGAGATGCAGAACAACAGTTCCTGGAGAGAGAATCATTTCAAAGGTCCCCCATACGTTGTAGTGAGTATATGTCAGTGAATACTGACAAGTGGGGGACTAATTGAGGGCAGAGGGCAAGAGAGAAACCCCACACTCTGAAATCCCACTGTATCATTCTTTCCCGGTAAACTAACGTGATTTCATACTATCATTGTACTAGCTTTTTGTTTCACTATGTAATACTCAAATGGTATTGCATATCACAACCAAACTCTCTAGTTTGAGTTGGTCAGTATCTGGACTGTCCACGCCCAACACAACCTTGGCTGCAACAGTGAAAAGTTAAAGCCAAATGTCTCCCATCAGGGATAGTCAGGATTGTACGGTCATGTACAGAGAAATGTATCCCTCCATGCACTGTAGAAGCTTTCTGAAAATTTAGGAAATCTCAAATATAAAAACCATAAGAAACTCTCAGTTGTCTGTTTTTTGTTGTTGTTGTTTTTGTTGTTTGTTTTGAACATCAGTTCACATTTTCTACAAACACAAGGGCAATGAACTTCTTTAAAAAATAATGAGCTGTGGTTCTCATGTAACTAAAGAACTTGAGAAGCTGGGGATTTGTGAGGATCTCTGAACAACACAAGACTGCAATCAGTACAAAAGATGAGGTGATTCTGGTGCTATATATGGGTTAATAAAGTTTGATCTACTCCTGCTCTTGATATATTGCCACTTCAGTGAAACTTTGCTCAGCACTAAGTAGTGGTTTACAACAAATAACTACAAATTTTCATATCCATCAACAGGCTGTAAAGGGAGTGATCTGAAATCAATGCAAACAAGAAGCACAGCAATGTATTTAACTATTTCCATGTTATTTGAACCTTTAGTAAATTACCCAGCTAATCACATTTTCCATGATAGTAATCCTATAAAAACGATTTATGTAACGTATTAAATATATAGCTGGTGATATTTCTTCTTTCCTCATGCAATTTGTTATTTTAACATTATTGGGTTTAGTTATTGGAATAATTCTGAGTTTTGTTTGTAGAACGAACTTTTTTTTATAGATAACATTTTTTTGTCCACAGTACATTAAAGATGCAGGACTAAAGCTTAAGCTGGTGTAAGCTGATCTGGCTTCCAGTGAAGTCAATCCTTTAACTTTGTGAAGACTTTCAGTCGCAGCAAAGAGAAGAATAAGAAAGTCAATGTAGTCCTTTTACCCGTCTTACTGATCAGACCTGTAATTGCGCCAGGAAACTGAAAGTTTTATTTTGTTTGTTTGTTTGGGTTAGAACAGCTTATGAAAAATATATTTATGGATATACTGTACTTTGTGGAGTGATATTGTGTGTATGGTTAGGGGGAGGGTATGGAGCTAAGCAAAAATGTTCATTCAATGTAAAAGGGTACTTTAATTGAAACTAAGCAAACTGAAGAGGAAAATAATGTATCCAAACAAACTTTGTATCCTATAAAGATGTGGGTACATAAAGCACGCAAGCCCGTTGCTTATTAGATTATTTCAGGCCTTCACAAGCTGTTTGCTTACTCCAATAGCAACTTGTTGATAATAGGAAGCCTTTTGTGAGAAATGGCCCGAAAAACAATGGAAAGCGTCAGATTTAGTAAAGTGTCTAAGGAAAGTCTTAAAATGACACCCACGCTACGAAGGGAAGACCAAATTTGCTTTTTCTGAAGGGAATTTGTGTTTGTCAGGAAGGGCTCCTGGCGGCTTTGTTTCCAGGCCTTGATGTGTGACCAGGAGCCTCCAGGCCTCCCATCACCCCTGGCCTTGTTCTGCCACCGCGCTGCCCACCCATACCGGCACCGCAGGGGGAAGGGTTTCAGAGGAGCCAGAATCAAAAGCGGAGGGAGGAAAAAAAGTGCTTTTCAGGGTCTGATGTGTGGGAATCAAATGAGAGGCCTAGCTCAAATCCGGTCGCCAGGCAACCATAGTGATATGCTGAGGGAATATCATTAAAGTTGGAAACTAAGCGGTCGCTCTGAATTAGCAAACCTGACCGCCGTGCGGATGATGCGCCAGAGCCACCTCAGCCCCCGAGCTCAGTTTCTGCACGTAGAGGGGGGAAAAAAGCAGCTGATTTGTGGATTTTTTCATAAAAAAGACAATGGCTGTCCAGACATGGAGTTGGTGGTGAAATATGGTAACTGCCAGGCCTGCAGCTGGCCCTCTGACACAAGATTAATAAGTTGCCGTTTCCTAGCCGACCACAACCTAGTGGGAACTATCCGGCATTTTTCCATGAATTGTGGGTAACAGCCTTCCCGCAAGCTGGCCTACTTTACTGCTCTGTTTTTCGCAGCTCGCCGAAAGTGCAGTAAACATCTGTGGCTGCAACGAGGTCACTGGAGATGGTGCCCGGCGGCCGCCACCTGAGCTGGCCCAGCCCGGCCCCGCGGACAAAACCAGGGGCTCGCTTCAAAGTGTGGCACCTTCCGCTGGGGAGGAGGCTCTGGTCCTGGGTTAAGCGCTTCAGAAAGTTTTGTTGCGGCTGGAGCAGGGAGGGGGTGGCGGGGGACCGGGTTCGGAAATGACAATGTGACAAGAGAGCGGGAGCAAACCTATTGAATTAGATTTAGGCTGTGCTGAATATTATCATCGACACGAACAAGCAAAGCTTATCGGCTCTTTCCTTCTTGAAAGGTTGAATGAAATTGAATTGCCAACCTCTGTATTTTACCACCGTTTGGCTGCAATGGCTCAGAGGCATACATGATCGCTTAAAAGGAAGGCAGGTTGAGTCAAACTGCAGAGCGTATCTATACGTTTCTGACAGCAACATCTCAAACACAGTGTGACATGGCATAACATTTAGAGGTAATTTGATTACAGGCACTGTGTAATGCAAATCAGACTTTCCCAAACATAATTTTTTATCACAATAGCTCACCAACACAGTCAAGTTTGCTTTATTTTAAGGTATTTTCAAGCTACATTTTCTATTATATTAAAGCATCGTAATATAATTTTGTGCATTTGCACACAAATTATAAAGAGCTAAAAGATCACAGAATCTACTGGCTTCTGTCTTTCCAGGTTTAATTTTAAATGATAATATATTAAAAACCTTTTTTTAGTAATACGTAGATGTTAGAAGAGAATTGTGTGAATGTTTCTTTAGGCACAGAAATTCAGAAAGAATGAGTTACAACTCACATTTATAGATTAATCTGTGCAGAAAGAACAGCATGTGCATTTGTAATGTTTTTAAACTTCTCTGTGGTCTGTTTATCCATTTAGAGCCACATGCAGCTGACTTGCAATTAATTTTTGATATTACTTCTGTTGGTATGTAGGTAGGACCTGTCACAGTACCTCTGCATTCTCGGAATGCAGAAGTGCAAGACTTGTGCTTTCGATTTCTGGATTTGCTTCTGTCCTTCTGTGCAACATTGGTGAAAGAGGCTCCTCCTTTCTTGTCTTGGTTTCCCCAGTTTTACATTGTACATTCAGATTTGCAAATGAAAAAGATCACAAAGAAGCTAAGTTTGAATGATAATATCAGCCTGGGGAGAACATTCTTAAATTTCGAGCTTCTGTTTTTAGAAATCTCTTTGTAGAGCAATATTATTCTGATGATTCAGAGCTAATGAAACTTTAAGTGGTGACAGAGTCCTGCTGATAGGATCTATCCACCAAGCTGGAGCACAGCATAACCCCTCATATCTCCAATGTATGTCAGATACCAACCAAAGGACTCAGCATTGGCGGGTGGTTACCATCAGTGTGCTGTGTAATTGGCACTGGAAATCAGTCTGATTTGAGGCAGCATTGAAGTGTCTTACTTGATGGGATAGGAGAAGCTGATGAGAAGTTGAGAGATAGGCTGGCATGGTTAGCTGAAGTTTGATCAACCCAATGAGTGCAGAATGCAAACCCAGATTTGAAATGAAACTGAGCTGAGCACAAACAGGGAGAAGCCCAGATGATGAGAATCCCAGCTGAGAGCACAGTCTGAATATGTAGTCATTTGCCTTTGCTAAAAAGGCAAAGTTTGCAGAATGAAATGGTATATTGTCTTGCATCTGTGGTCTAGCTGGGGGAAAAAAAAAAAAAAAATCAAGCAGCAACCAGCCATGATTATTGCTTCCCAGTATATGTGCCAAGGAATATATAGCTAGCTGGGGGAATAAATGTGTATAAATAATAATGTAAATGTGTAAATAAAAGAAATATCCCCCAGTCAGTATAAAAGAGGATCCCAAAACATAAACACAAGTGAAAGTTTATATGTGGTAAACATTTCCTGCACATCAGCTGATCTACCACAATCTTACATGCATGCTTTTAGCTCATGAAAAATGTGAAGTAATTCATATTGGCTGAGCCCTCTGCTTTGAATGAAAGAGAAGAATTAACTAACTCCAGTTACCTGAGCTGCAAACTCAGAGCACATGCACGGGCAGTTGCCATGAATCAGATGTCGTGCAATAACCTCTTTGCATGTGAACATTCCAGGTTTATACGAACTGATCCCACTCTATCATAATGAGAGAGGCTAAGTTGCCTTCGGCTCTGCAGTCACAGAAACATTACTGCTGTTTGCTGCCTCCACATCTTTTTGGGTCAGTGTAGCTTTTGCTTTTTCTCTGGGTCTTCATTTAATCTCCAGTACTTTCAAAACACTCACATTTCTGTTGTAAGATTTGCCTGGAGTGAGAGAAGCTTAACAACATGGGTCCCTTGTATTTATAAGAGCATTCTTCTCACGATCTCTGCCTGTCACAGAAACAAGGATTAAGCATGACTCTGTTTCCAGTATGCATTTCTCTCGCATGTCCCAGTGATTCTGGACCCTGCAGATACTTGGAAACCAGGTTTTCCAAGAGTCTGAATGTTGCAACTTTATAGTTACAAAAAATATTCCTATTCTGACAATTAAGACTTGCTTCTATTTTGTATTCTGCATTTTTTGGAAGTACCAGGTTTTAGGCATTTTAATGGTGAAATCAAGCAAAAGGACCTTAATTTACAGTTACAGCAATACTACTTTCTAGCTACAGTGCTGTGCATCTGCTCTTGAACAACAAATTTGGTATCTGTAGCCTAATATGTTTTTCTGAACTAATTTAGCATCATGTTACTGTATGTGCTCTTTCAACCCAAATCCTCCAAGCCTCTCTGTTTAGTCCTATAGCATTTCTACATCCTCACTGCTTCTTGACATAGTTGGCTACTACTACAGCAGAAGCATTGCAAAGTGTTTTCCACTGGCCTCTGCAGCTTTTCTGGTTTCACTGGTTCCTTCAGTCAGCTGGACTCTTTACGCAAGGAAGGTCTCACCTGACTGACTGTGGTCCACTTGAAGAAACAGCTCTCCTGAAATTGGGCTAAGATGAAAACAACAGCCTCTATTCCCTCCCAGCACCAGCCCTTCAGGTGTGAGGGCAGGGCTGGCTGTGCAGACAAGGAAGCAGCTTGCTTCAATTATGGGATTTCCAATTATTGCAGCATTAACTCAGACCCATTTCCTAGCTGCGTGACAGCCACTTGCTGTTCAGCTTTAAAAATCAACGATCAGTTTGCATCTGTGCCTGTCTGCCCTGCTGTATAGCAAAGGGAGAGGAAAAGGTGAGGTGCAGAGAGCCTAGTGGTTCTTGATGTTAATGAGAAGCTAGTGTGATCTCCTGTGAGTGTTCTTCAATAAGTGATGAATGGGACATGTAAGCACAAGAGCACATCTTCTTGTTACCCATGTGTACCTTTCTTGATATCAGATGTCTGTATTACTACTCCTTCCATTGTAACCTAGGACTGTGATTGTGAACTGAATGTTCTTTATCTATTTAATCGTCATATAGAATTGAGTATCTGGAAAAGCAGAGTAGCCTGGTGAAGAAACATCATTCTCCTGTAATCCTGAACCAATGGTGTTCATTTGAGTGGTTTGAATTTGTGTTGTTTCTGTTTCTTAAAGAATAATACTGCTGCTTTGGGTGCTGTTCTGACTCTGCAGGAGGGGTAGGCAGAGAGTGCCTGTTTAGGTACTGTGTGAAATAGTGTGCACAGGGCACATCTGATCAGTTTCTGATAGAAAGTAAGCACCCAGGGCTTTTTGTTAGGTCTGAGGGTTTCCTGTGTTCAGTATAGGAAATGAGCTGCAGGGTGGCTGAAGTCTCCTGCCTCTACTAACATTTCCACAGAGTTTTCTACAGCACTGAGCCCACAGCTATCTAGTGTGGAACTGGAAAGTTCAACAGATGATCTCTTTGTCCCCTTGAAGTATTTGGTTCAGATTTTCAAGCACCATGAAAACAAACTAATTGATTAGAAAATAAAAAAAAAAAAAAAAAAAAAAGAAAGAAAGAAAGCAACAACAACGAAAACCTTAATTTAAAGGTGATATCAATAGCCTGAATTCTGAGCTTGTTTGAAGTGTGCTCAAACTGTGAAAGCAAACTTTTGAGACAAAGAGATTGGATATTACGCAAAAGAGAGATGTTGAACTAGCTGGTTAATTTTTATCTATATAGCACATATTTTTAATTAAAACAAAAACCCTAGATCGAGTATATGCCAAGAATGTGTGGTAGTGGAGAAGACTTATTCTGGGTTTCATAGGCAGTTTATCGGACACCTAGTTGAGAGGAACTACCTCATGATCAGCTTGCCGTTTTCCTACTGCAAGTGTTACAGCAAATGGCTAAACCCTTGTGCTCTTGCTCTTCTTGGCCACCTCTGCAGTATGCCTTGGGTCAGCAAGTTTGCTCTGTAAGTAGGTGTGATTTAACCCTTATGGTTCTCTTTCTTCTTGGCTGTCAGCTGGTGGCAAAGAGCCAAATACTAACAACCGTAATGGCTGAGCAGCTGGGGCTCCATGCATAACATCTTAAAAATTATTTGCATTCTGGCTGCTTCATTGCAACATGTTGATCTCTTCCTATTTGACTGGGGTGGTGGCAGGAGTGAGAAGAATATTCTGAGGGAATAGCCAGGGCTGAGGTTCTATACTTTTTAGGAGAAAATATTTTATTTTAATGCTGCTAAGAAAGGCAACTGCTGGAGAAAGCTTTCTCTCTAATTCATAAATAGTTGAGGAGCTCTTTTCTTTAATTACACACTATGAAAGTTTGAAAGGATTTCTTCTGGTTATTGCTTTCATCTATGATTTTTCTTTAAGAAATGGTTCTCAGACTCTTCTCTGTCCTGGACAAGCTGGGGCTAAATTCTGCCTGTTGGATTCCTGTAAGTTGTTATCAAGGAGAAGGAAGACACAGTTGCCTTTGAGGTAGCATTTAGCCATACTAAAATCAGTAATGAACAGGAGACAGAACTGTTTACTAACACATAGCAATTAAAAATGTTGTGTTATGCTGATAAAGCTGCAATAATACCGGAAGTTTGTTGTTGAATTGGTAGAAATGGAGTAAAATTTGAGGTAGTGAGATTACTTTTGTAAAACTGAGAAGTGCAATAAGGTAGCCTGCACAACTTTCCATAAGCAAGAAAAGAAATCCTTTATGTTTCATTTTATTTTAGGCAAGCAAGTGGTTTTGCTGTCAGCACCACTTGTAACAGTATAATGAAACTGAATCATTTTAAACAAACCCTCAAATACTCTTTACTTTGTGTTAGGATTATGCAACTGAGAGAGAATAGTAACTTCTTAAGAAAAAAGAAGCAATATGTGACATTTTGTCTGTCAGCACTGGTGAAGTGGAATACGCAAGCTTATTTAAAATTATTATTGCATTTTACCTCACATAATGATATAATAATAAAGGAAAAAGAAATGGCTTGGAATATAATGAACCGAAATCATAAACAGCAAGGGGTATTATAGAATCAATAGGGAAGAATATGTGCAAGCAAACTTTGAAGAATAATAAGTCTTGATATTGGATTCCTATAAATTATTCTTCCTACAGTGGTAGTGGACACTGAGGAATAATCCCACCAAGACCATTAAGCATATGACATTGCTCGTATGTAAATTGGAAAGGATCAGGCCCTGGATGGAGATGTGTAGTCCTTTTCCAGTACTGAAGGATTAATGTAGCTAAATTTAAGCAGCATAGAGGAATTTTAAAAAACACTCAGTGTTAGCACTTCTGCTGACCTAAATGAGAGAAGAGCTTGGACAGCATTGGACTTTAGAAAATCCTACTAGTTTCTGTGCTAGTTTCTGTGTACATGTGCTAAAATCCTTAACTGAATGCTAAATCAGCCCTTCCAATTTTAAATATGATTAATGACTCACTTAACAGACCAGATTGAAAACATTTTGAAACCTGTGAAGAGAATCCTGATGATTTCAGATTTGGATCAGTTTCAGAATTAATTTTGCTTTGGAAAAACTTGGATATTTTGTCCAAAAATAATCAGGCTAAAGGGCAATAGAACTAGATGGGTTGATTGGTACCAGTTATACTTTTTACCTTTGGGGCATTCGGAGTGGAATTCCTATTGCTTTGAAATTTGAAGTAGCAGTAGAAATTTTTCTGAGATACAGGTACAACTTAGATTTAGCATTGTTTCACCCCACACAGTCTTTATAATTTATTTCACTATTGCTGATATTCTTGAAGGACATGCAATCTTAGAGATAAATTTATTCAGATAGATATTATTGAGGCTAAACTAGATATTAATTTCAGGAAATTTATCCTTCAGGTAGCTTTAGGTCACTACAGTGTAATTCAGTGCAATGAATCTGGCTATAACTTGATCTCTTTTCCTGCTTCTTTTGGGTTTTATCATGCTAGATTGTGATGTGGGAAGGGGAGGAGAGACCGGGCAGAAAGCACTTCCTTGAAGTGTACGGTAATGCGGCGTGCAGTCATTGCCCTTTCTGCTGGGTGAGTCCCAGGCTTGCCCTCAGCCTGGGATACAAATGAACCTGTTGTTGTACTCGGTTTTGCTGCCTGTGAAATTTGATATTGAGCTGGAGAGGATCCAGTTTCACCTAATCCAGCAGGTAAACTATGATGCTACTTAGGTGAACTTTGCAAAACTCTGTGGATAAACCAGGGACTGCCAAAAACCTCTCCCCTCTCTGATCTCTGTGGCTGAAGAAAGAACTTCTGTACCAGTGCCTTGCAACACACTCAGTGCCTCCTTGGCTCGCACACCAAGAGGAGATGCTTAATATTGACCAGATGCGTTTGTTTGTGTTGGAATTACGTTACTGTGTGTTCATGTAACTTCCCCAGAAGAGAGGCATTTTCCTACTTGTGTTGTGCTTAAATATTTTCCAGTTAGTAATCTCATAATACTCTTGACAAAAGGAAATCATTTCATAGCAGAATAGACACATCCTGGAGATACTATGTCTTACATGAGGGCTGGCTCTTCATTAGTGCCGCAGTGGAATTTAGTATTGCTAACAAAGCAGAATGTGCCCACGATATTAATGTAGTGTGATCAGCCACTCAGTGAAGGAATAATTCACAGGCATACACTAACAAGGCTTTGACTGAGCTGTGCTCACTCTTTTAAGGAAGACAGAGCTGTTGTTTTGGGGTTCAGGCCTGGCCCTTCTGAAGGCCTGAGGACTGCATTGTCCCTTTGAGGTGTACAACAATGAGAGCACTGCCTCTTCCTGACAGGCCCTGTGCTATGCCTCTGTTAGAAAACAGAGCTCAGAGGTCTACCAAAAAGCCCACTGTGCCTCGAAATATCAGACAATGAAATACTGAATTAATAGAATCTGACACAGTTTTACTGTAGCAGCATGTTTTTCCTTGCTTAAATATATTTTTCCTTCTCTCATCAACAGATTACTTGATGATCTTTTCAGAAACAGGAAAGTTGCAAAAAAAAAAAAAAAAAAAAAAAAAAAAAACAAAAAAAAAAAACCAAAAAAAACCAAAAGCTTTAAAAAAATTGGGGGAAATGGGGGTTTTTTTTTTTTTCTGTGTTTAAAAAAAAAAGATGCAATACAAAACGTCAGACAGTCTGAAGTGCTGCTGGCAGAGCTAAGAATGTGGTTCTCTGATGAAAGAAGCCGAGTTGTCTTTGACTATCCATTTGAACGTGCAGACCTGGTTGCAAGCCCAAACTAGAATTCTTGTCCAAATTTTGGGAGTGTTTGGATTCTACTTTTTGGTTTGATCTTGTATTGACACAGGAATTAGTAACTGAATTTGTACCTACATCTGTCTTTTCATGTGAAATACTTGGGTTGCTTGAAGCTACAGTTTTGACCTTGCAGCTAACTGGGATTGCAAAGTATCTAACTTGTACATGATAGTCAGTGGTTTTGTGTCTTATTCCAGAAAAATGCGTGCACCAGCTGTATGCTCAGTCACTGGGTTTGAGATCTCCATTTTGAGAAGCAGACCCATGCAAAGGGCATTTACTCAATTTTTAGTCTGTAATGTCTCAGGTAAAACTCCAAATCCTCTGACATCCAGTGATGTTTTGCTGTTGGCTTCAGTCTGGCTAGGGTTGTTCCTGTCTGATGTTCCTGTGCTGTCCAAACAGCTGCTCACGTGGAAAGGGAGGCAAAGGCTCTCTTTCACGTTTTGGATTCCGTGTGTTTCTAAGGCGTGTTCTCAGCCTGGATTAGGTGAGCTACCATTGTACAATGCAGAATGTCTGTAGCGCCAGGTACGGAGAATCTATCCCTCAGACATCCTCCATTCCATCTCCAGCAACCCCCCTGCAACCAGAGTCTGGATGCCAAGAAACATACGCCAGTCGGATGAGACAGGGGATCCTGTAGCAATAGCAGTAGTACAGCAATTATGGTAAGCCTTTAACTAGCTACACAGTGAACATTTTACATTCCTAAATCTGCCATAATGCAAAATAATCTGTTTATGTTAGGGAAGACATTGCATTCTGCTCACTCATCCCTTCCCAGGCTTGTCTGCACAGGGCTAGGTTTCCATAACCCATAATAGGAAAACACACAATTGCCAAAACCTTGGGACTTGGCTTCTCTTCTTTTTAATATTACCCTAGTTGCTCTTCATAGCCAAAGGGTCTGTAATTGCTCCTATAATGAAGAGTGACAGTGAGAAGTAGGGAGCTTGGTGCTCATCCCACAGGCCACAGGATCCCCTCTCAGCTGCTGGATTCTCTTCCCAGTTAACACATCTGGCCTTGAAGCTGTTTTCCTCAGCAGCACTTGGTAGAGTTCAGACATGCTGCCCCATAGGCAACCCTCTAACCCTGCTTTGCTGCTGTTTTGCCTACAGTTTATGGGCAACTTTTATTGATGTCCATTGCTTTCTGACTTGTCCCAAGTCAGAAAAGCCTCCACTTTTCCCCCAGCCTGCTTTAAATGAGACCATTTTAGTAGGCTACCATTCCACCTGATGGATGCCTTTTAGCAGGTCAATTTTAATCATTTCAATAAACTGATTTCTAAATTTAGCAATAACATTTCACTAATGACGTATCGAGAGAGTTCCAAGCACAGCACCAGAATTTAGGATCCCTGCTTAGTGGGGCTTTATAATCTATGGGCTTGCTCTAACTGCAATTATAAATTGCTGAATTCTTATCCAGTTAAGGAGAGTTGGATTGAGCCCTAAACAAGATAGCAAGTTTCTAGAGCTTTCAGAAATCAGATTTAGATCAGATGAAGGCTTAAGAGGCTAGATGGTTGGATGAAACATGTTTTCAAGAAAAAAATCACTGTTTTTCTTCCTGATAATTTTTTATTACAACAAATGCATTCCTTGCTGCCTCCTATATGAAGCCGGGTAATAAACGCATGAGTAACTTTAAGTATGTGACTAGCTCCATCGAAGGGTTAAATTTTTGCACATTGTTAAGTTCTCTGTATGTGATTGCCATTCCGGAGCCCAATCCCACATTCCTGAGCAGCCAAATTTCCCCTGGAAGTCAGTGGGATGTTTTCAGGTGCATAGCAATGGACTACAAAGCAGAGAGTTTCTGGAGAAACAGGGGACCCACCATTTTCAAACTAAAACCTAGTCACCTTAAAAGTGACCTCTGTGCTCTCTCTCAGCCAGAAGCATAGAAAGAAAGCTTTCATTTGTATTTATCCTCTAACACTGAGTGGAACAAGCATTGCATACCCATCAAAGAAAACATTTTTTTAACTAGGCATGAAACATTTAAAGTTTTTTGTACCTTCCTTTCAGTGGGGTGCTTATTTTAATAAATGCAGTTAAGCAATTATCACAGAATGTTGCAAGTGGCATTTCTCTGGGGGCAATGCACAGTTCCCTTATATTTCCATCCCTCTTCCCCCCCTTGTGATTCCCAGTTTCGGCTCTTCCCCTAACCTCATTTGGGCAGGGTGCCTGCGAGCAGCACTGAATACAAAGAAAGGAAGCAGCCCAAGTGTAAGTTTCCTTTGCCTTATGCCCCATATTATTCTTTATTTGTTGTGCTAATTCAGCAGCGTAATTCCCAAATACAACCTCCTTGAATTGTTTTGATGAGAACCGCTAACTCGGTGCAGACTATTTTTAATGAGCTCTACAGGCTAAAGAGCCAGAATTATTTGGTGTGAAGGCTCCATGCACTAACTGTTTAATGATATGGCCGATTACTGAAGTCTCACTACTATAAAAAAAAATCCTTTCTGCGATGTGATTAAAATTTGTTTCTCAAGCCATAGAGCAGCCTGTGCAGAGTGTGCAAGTTAAACAACCAGGCCACTTGTCCTTTGTCCTTGGTGCCTTTTGGTGATGATGTGGTAGTGCCCTCTAGTGAAAAATCTCGACAAGCATTTTACAGAGCACAATGCAGGACTTTGTTCCAGTTTCTGACAATTCTTTCTTTTGGACTCTATTTTGGGGCAAAACTGATTTATGTCTAAATATTTCCAAAGCCAGCAGCTAGTGAAGGTATTACAGTACAAATATTAATACCTGTTTCCATACTTTTCAGAATCAGTGGGTGTTTTTTCACCTTTCAACTACTGTCTTAACAAATGAGCCATGGTTAAACATTTCAAAGAGACAGAATTTTTATTTTTGCTCTTATGCATTACTTGTGCCAGCAGGGTTTTGCATGGATGAAGCCTTACAAAGTTTGTAGTTGAAGGCTCTGCCCAGTTCCCAGGAAATGCAGTACCCAAACTCTCATTAGACTTCCACAGGAGCAGGATTGGGTTCACTGAATAGTCATACAGTATTAAAAGATAAACAGCTAGCCTGAAATGTTACCAAAACTTTTAGCTTCCTCTGCTCAGGAAAGAGGAGCATTCAGCAAAGTAAAAGAAAGAAGAAGAATAGAAATGTATTCTAACTGCAGAAAATTTTTCAGAAAGGGCACAAGATACACACCTTGGTTGCTGTCGAAGAATATTTACTTTGTTCTCCCACACACATTTTATTGTCTCCTTGTGACCATAACAACAACGTATTAGACTATGACCAAACCAGTTACCCACTGTGCTCAGACAATGGCTAAATTTTTGATATTTTCCATAGCTGTGAAATCAGGGAACTATTATTTACCTGTCGTGTACAGGTTTTTTTATGCCCACTGTAGTATACAATATTAATATTTCCATGTGTGCTGTAATGAGAGTAGATCTACCACTGTTAATCCTGTAGTTTGTTAATCCCGTAGTTTGTGGTCAGAGTACTGCTGTTACTGTTACTTGTAGTGAACTAGCACCACGGAGCCTTACTCAGCACCAGATGTGCCTGGCGCTGCACAAATATGAATAATTAAAAAAAAAAAAAAGCCAAAGCTTGTCAAGTCAGTCTCTCTCCTGAATATTTTGTTTCATTTAAAATATCAAACTTTGTGCATCATAAACAAACAAAAGGCATCATGTTAACTGACGCATTAAAGAGGTCAGATCCTGTATTTCTCCTGTGATGGGGAGGGGGGCAAAAGGGGAAGTGATGCTATTGACCTATATAAGTGCTATTCAAAGTGAGCAAAAGTTAGCCTAAGAAAAGCTGAAATGTTCTGTGTGATCCTCTTCACATGGAAAGGTCAGGAGGTGGGGAGAGAAAATCAGGAAAGAAAGATGTGATTAAAATGAGGTTTTATTTTTGTTTCAGGTTAGGGGAGTGGGAGCTGATTGAACATTTTAGACATGAGAGCAGAGTAAGAGACATATTGCTCAGTGCTGGGGTTATCCATGTAACCTGAGGACCCTTTTTATTTAAAAAGCTATTTCTTGTGATCTTTTCCAAAGAGGGAATCAATAAATGTCCACCAAAGTTGCTCTTTTGGTCAAAATGATAAATGAACACCGAAGTGCTATAAATTGGTAGCAACCAGCGTAGCGATCCTGGAATTCAACAAGAAAGCCAGTAAGAGCAAAGCAACATTGATTTCTCACCAGCTCTGCAGTTGTTGCTGACATTCCCAGAAATGACCCAAATATTTGGCAAGGAATTTTTTTAAAAGTTAATTGTTTTTCTTTTCTTTGTTTTCCATTTGAACTAAATTAAAAATAACAAGTCCTCTGGTTCTACATCAGTGTCTAGTTGATACCTCCAGTGAGCCCTCAACACAGTCACCGACCTACCGCACAGCTTCTGCAGCCAGCCCTGGTACCTGCCTGCGCTGCAGGCTGCCTGCAGCATGGGAGCAGGAGCAGGCACCAGCACCTTCCCACGCTCAGGGAGTGCTGTTGAGGCTCGTACTCTGCTCCTGAGCTAGAGTTAGCAGCGGTCCTGATGCTCCACGGAACTCAGAGCCTGTGCTACCACCAAATCCAGCAAAGGCAAGGCAACACATGTAGTTTTCCTGTGCACCACTAACCAGTGTAATAAATACAAACTCTTGTGTTTCCTGGGATTTAATTCCTGTGGGTTGCAATACCTTAGCTAATTTCTGGTAAGAACATACCGATTTTCATATTGAAGTCATAGACCCCAAAATGACAGAAGTTGTTCTTTATTTCTTTACTCTTTCAACATTTTAAAAAGCAATCTGTATTTCTAGCCAGGCTTTCATTTAAAATAACCCTCTCATTCAAAACCTCACCTGTAATTTTATCCCACTGGTAACTCTTACCTGCCATACTAGCCCTAGGCCCTTGTAGCACTTGACATCATCTTTTGGACAGGTTACAGAGCCTATTGAGGCAGTTGTTAGAAGCAGATTTACTCTGCAACGTGGAGCCAACCACAGAAGAAAATTAATGCATTTATCTGTCAGCATTAGGCTAGATTATCAATCCAGTGCACTAGTCACAGGATCTGGTTTGTCTTTCTCTGGGGAAGTGAAATTGATATACTGGTAGGCAGTAAAGGTGTCAATTATAAACAGGACATTAGCATGAGAAAGTAGGTAAATGGCTAGTTTTAGGGAATGGTCCTTTTTCAAGTTTAAGTATAGGCTTGAAAAGTAGGTTTTCCTTCCTCATAAATGGACTTTCTAAAAGGAATGTGAAAACTCCTTCCTTGAAACCTGTTAGCTATGTTTTCCCTTCAAAGAAAATGGTTGGTTGTGAGGGGGAAAAAAAACTTTTTTAAAAAAGTGAAAATAAAAAATTGTGCTAGTGAACTTGAAAATTCTGCAAATACCACAAAATATTACCAATCTGCAAAGGTTTGGACAGGTAAGCCTATCTTTGTCGTTAAGCAAATAATTTGCAGTAAATTATTTACTGTGAAAATTAGGTTCTTTTCCTGCTCACGCTTAGTCCATGAGCACATTGCAACTTTTTCAGCAACAGACAGTAGTAGCACCCACATGTCCCCAGTCCAAATCACTGCCCTGGACTGCTAGATGCTAGACAAATACCCTTCCTTAAATAGTCCTTCTATTACATATTCATGCAGGTCCAAAGACAGTTACTTCTTAATTCTCTGGGTGGCTTATAAAGACTTTGTTCTGAGGAACAGCAAGTTGACCCTGGTAATTGCTGTGGTTTTTTTTTTTTTTTGCCATACCTGGGAAGTATTGTGTTACCAAGCCCAGCCAACCCATTGCTATTCCCGTTATCCACTGTACATAAATATGTCTCGTCAAAAAATAAGACCGTTGCTCCCTGCAATTACATTCGCTTGTATATGGATGAGTATGAACTGCATGAGCGTGAATTTGATATAAACAAGTAATGAATAGTAATCCTTTGTCTCTAAAACCTCTCTTTGTCCCTAAAATGGGTCCCCAAACCCTTTTAGAGTTTTGGACCATCTTATATAGGATATATTTTTCTGTTTTTTGTTTGTTTGCTTTTTCTTCTTTGTGGGTCCTGGTAGAGCAGCTTCCTGCAAGTGCCACCAACCAGCAACGCTGCTGAAGGAACAGGTTGCCTTGAATTGAGATGGGTTTCAAGAGTCAGCTGGTGGCGGAGGCTGTGACAGTCCCTTTTACAGGCAGGCATGCCCTGCTGCCTCCCGGGCACCGCAGCAACCTCTCCTGAGTGCGGAGGTCTGCAGCAGAAATAGATTTTGTCTCACACAGGCAGGGTGGTGTTGGAGGCCTCGCTGTATTCCTAAGATGAGAGGAAGCAGGCAGGGTTTGTAAATGAGCCTGTTGTCTTACAAAATATATTCAAAACAAACAAACAAAAAAACCAAACCAACCCCCAAACAAACAAACAAAAAATCCTAAGCAGCTGAAAAAAATTAAGAAATTTTAGAGCATGGGTGCTTGGTGCCTAATTCCCATGGAATATCAAAGGCAGCTGAGGACTTTGCTCTTGGTGTCTTTTTACTTGATCTAATTTTATAGGAAAGCTGAAGTTTGGCCTTATATTTCTATGTCTTTTCAGTTCATAAACGCTTGTTCTGACCATTGGTGCTACAGTTCTGACTAAAATGTGAACCTTGAGAAACACCACTTATTCTCAACAGTGAATGTATTTTGGGAAATTCTTTTCCACTGCTGGCTTACGTACTTAAGGATTTTCCTGTACAGAATGTAGCAGTCCCTGTCCATGCTAGTTTAACATTTGCCATGCAGAAGTACCCCAGTGTGAGGTCTAAATTTACCTCCCAAGAATGCCTGCAGTGTGCTTGCTTTCTCCTCAAATAATGCCACGAGAATGTATTTTCAAGTTCTGTTTTCCTGCCACGCTCCTGCTGGAGAAGAGGGCAGACCACAAGTGTGCTTTCGCAGGGAGCGCCTGCTCTGCGCTGCTGTATTCCCGGTGCACGGGCCGCTGCGTGCTCACCACCTGCTCTCTGCCTTCCCGGCAATTAAATCGGAAACTGCTGGTAAATTGCCTCTGGTGCACATTCAGAGCTTTCCACCCGACTGCTGTATGTTGCATACAAGTATTGTTTTATGGGTGGAACATCTTTTTCCCTCTCCCCCAGAAGGGGAATTGGGCTGTGATGTGTGGAGAAGCATAGGTCAGTGCTGCTCTGTCTGTAGCTATAATTTCTGGTTTGTGGGTCTGTTTAGAGGCATGTGTGCCCTAAAATTACAACTGCTGAAGGGTTAATGGGAAGATTGAGTTGACTCCCCATCCAAGGCTGATTCCTTGGCCTGCAAGAACTGGTGAGAGCAAAAAGCTGCAGATCAGGCAGGAGAGAGGGAGAAAGCGACTTCACGTGGGATGGGGATGTTGCCTACAGCAGAAGGGGGCAGGAAGCCTGGGGGGCTGGAAATAATAAATTTCAGTTCCTTCAAGCCAGGGCACTTGGGATGAATTGCAAAGGAGCAAGTGAGCTTATGTTTCCCTATGCTCCCACTCCGGGCAGGCAGCTGTGCACGCAGGCAGCAAGTGAGTGGGCAGGGAGTCGCTGTCCATGGGCAGGTGATGGGCGCGGGTGGGTGCTCCAGCTGGGCACCTCGACCCGCCCTAAGCGTCTCATTTTGGTGGAGGTTTTCTGTGCTTCCTTGTTATGCTCCTGCTACAAAGGCCCCCCTAGTTTAGATGCATGTCCCTGCAGATGCAGCTGTTGATGCTGGGAAATAGCTCGAGGCAAACCATGGATCTTTACCTGTCTCTGTTATAACTTCTTATTTCTCTGGGAAATTCCCTCTCTCTGTTAGGCTGCTCCTGAGCTCAGGAGCCATGTACGTGTTTGGGCAGAGGTAGAGATTCAAATTTTACTTCAGGGACTTTGGAAATCTGGACATCAGCAAGCCCTGATGGCTTATGAAAGACCTCTAAACGTTCATTTCTGTGCATGGAGTAGTGTTCAGTCCTGCCAGGCTTTTCAAGTCCTTCAGTTGGGAAGGGTGTCTCTGCTGTTAAAATTAGCATAGACAAATGAATTTGATGCAAGACTGTGACAGGTGAAAGACTACAGCTGGTAAAGAGTAACAAGATCCCTGCCTGTTGCCTAACACTGCTTCAGTAAAATGTAAGAAGGGGAAGCTGTCTCTATTGGGCACAGTGGACCTTCTCCCTGCAGAGCTGTCTGAGGTGGGGAAATGCTTCCATCTTGTTGTCCAAGGTTTTTTGGATAATTTACTTTTGTTTTGCATATGAGAAAATAACTTTCTGTGGAAACAGCTTGAGATGAATCAGTGCACAAATCTTAGTTTCCCTCCCTCACCTGGTGAATCTGCACAGCATCTTTCACTGCCCCAGCAGCAGAACGATGGCTGTAAAGCAAAACAGGGATCATGACAGCTTCACCCTCATCAATAATTTGTCAGTGAATAGAGGGTTCTAAACTCTTCATATAAAATTACAGCATTTTCATTGTCCCACGTTATGCTTCTCTTCGGTAACCAACATATATATTTGTCAGCATTGTTAGATAGGGAGCAAACCCAGAGTGGTTTTGTTACTTTTTGTTTCCCAGTGGACAATTCAGGATGACTGGTGAAATCAAGGGCCCAGGGACTTCTTGCTGCACTACAGAAATACTATGCAGTGAGTCACTGCCATCCATCGATCTGTGCCCCTCAATCTCTTACAATTCTGGAAGTGTTCTTTAATTTGTTTTTACTTGTTTTTCTTCATCAGGCAGTGAAAAGCAAGCTAGATCTGTACCAGGAATAGATTCAGGGAATTCTCATCCAATTTGGCAAATTCTTTGCACGCTCCCTCTTAAATGAAGCTATTTCCATTAGAAAGGACTACTTGTGTGAGTAAGCTTTGCCCAAATGTAGTACCAGCATTCATCATTGCAATCTATAAATTTGAGAAGCAGAAATTTCGCATATTATATCTGCTGAAGAACTATCTGGAGTTTATGGATAGTTGGAAATTCAAGCTGAAAAACTTCCCCCTGTAGCTGCAAAATTATCTGTTGAATGCAAAGCATAAATTTAACAGATTGTAATATGATTGCAAAGGGCAGATCTGATGACCTAGAATTTTAAGACATAAATGAATTACTGAGGACAGTAAATGGCATAGAAAGGAGGCAGAGCTCTAAGACATTGAATCATCTTTATTGAAGATGCTGTGGGCCTCTATTTTACCTGCTGATGGTCCACTTGTGGTTTCAGTTTTCCCACAGCCCTCTTTGCTGCTTGGACTCTTGCAAACCTGATTGCTAAAGCTAATTGAAAACTAGTTTAGGGAGTTAGCAAAAATGTCTTTCATTGCTGGGGATGGAGGGAGAGCAGGCTACCAAAAATTGAAAAGTTTTACCTGTATCCAGCTTTTTAGTTGGGCAAAAGTAACACGGGCAAGTGCATCTTTATTAATATGTTTTTCTCCCTCTCTTTGAACTTGAATTTTGTACAGCAGACATGGTGGGACAGCTCATTTGTCTGCGGGTGCGGTGGAGGAAGGGGAGAAATATGCCATAGCAGGAGACCTCTGGGGAATGCTAGCAGTAGGGAGATACTGTCTGTCCCTCCATCCCCAAAGGAAGGAATCCCCTACTCTGAATTGACATTCAGGTTGTCATGTTAATGATAGTGGTATGGGCTAGGATATTTTAGTGTACAGTATTACACACCAAATGTCTTATAGATATATAAATAGGGTAAATGTTGACTCAAAATAGCGAAGGCTAAATTTCAGTAGTTTCCCTATTTTTTTGCCAAACTGGTAGCCCTGGTCTTGTGATGAATTTTGATTTATTTTACTAAGTGAGCCTATCAGCATTATATCTGCAGCAAAATGTTGTGAAAGAGCTGGTTACAGTAAAGATGGTAAGAGCAAATTCAAGGAGGATGGAAGGAAGCAGCTTCTCCTGTAGGTTTTTTTTTTTTTTTTTTTTTGCTATTTTTCTTTAGTATAGACGACAGGCAATCATTTACATGAATCTCTCCATTATAGACCAAAATAACAGTGCAGTTTTCATTAACAAAAAGACTACCTTTTTCTTCTTCGTTTGTGTTGTCAAGATACTTTAGCTGAAACATACAGTGATTTCCAACACTTACCCTAGTTGTCACACTGAGAGTGAAATAATGGCTGACATTAGGAAGATTATTTCTCAGCAATAAAATTACCTTTCACAACATATTTCTATCTAAGTGGAAATGATGGAAAATCATAGATTCTATTTTCAAATTGAGAGAGAGAAAGATGAAAATGAAATCAACAGGATTTCCTTCCAGTCACACAAGTAGAGAATGCAGGCAAGCCAAAGATGCTGCCAAAAATCCAGTGGGAGGATCTTCCCAGACCTGTTTTTATTAATCGAGCCAGTTGATTGAAACAAGTGGAATTGTATGAAATGTTTTCTGCACAGTGTAAAACTTGGAGGTTAATTAACTGGGATCCCAATCCTGCTGCCTCTGCTGTCAGCAACACGACTCGTGGATATCATTAAGAGCCAAGACTGAGCTTTTGCTCAGGTTTGTTAAGGAGTTTGTGAACTTTTTTGATGAATCTGTAGCCACATTTGACAGAAATGGGGTCAGTTTAAGGTTTTCTGTAGAACTGTGATGTTCCCAGAAATGTATGATTTCAGTCATAGTCCTGGTGAAACTTGGCTTCTCTGTGCATGGAGCTGAATTTGAATGGAGCTCGGGGCACCTGAAACTATGTGAATCAAAAGAAAAAATGCTCATGTGATCCCTGCTGAAGTGTAACTGCCAAATTAAGACTGCGTATAAAAATTAGTTTCTAAAGGAAAAGTGAAAGGAAATGTAGGCTGGCTTTATCAATAAGATTGCGTCTTCTGTCATGAGGCAGACACCCAGCAAACCAATGGATTGTGACTTGGGTAATACATTGCATAACTGTAAATAGAAATAATTCAAGTAAAAGGAGTGGATTGGTCACTCCCTGTTTGTGCCATGAGGGCAGAATCAGGCCTTCAGGCATTGTTCATACAGCCTAAGGCAAGAACGTGGTGACTTTTTACTTTGCAGAAAATAAACCAAAGACAATCAAACAATGCTTTCTGTAAATATTTCCCCCTTGATTTTAGCCCTCCAAAGACCTATTTTTAGATCTCTATTTCCTGCCAGCCTTGCTCCCAAGCCATTGTTCCCCTGACTTGTCGATGGCGAAGCAGCTGGCAGCGAATTGCGGCTAGATTGGAAGTGCACACAAACACGCTCATCTACAAAGAGATTTTAGTTCTCATAGTGTTAACTGCCCCTTCCCTGCACTCCTCTCCCCCTGCTCCACCCCCGCCTGCCACAAGCACGACCCAGATCACATTAGAGTCCCAGAGCACAGGGAACGGTTCTCATCTATCCGTCACCAAGGAGGCAGACGGGACAGGGAAACAAGAAGTCATTTGTACCTGATGAGGAGGACACTCCTGGGAAACAAACAGATGAGCCACCACATGAATCTGAGCTATTCTCCGAGGTAAACAGAACTGCATGAGAAACACACAAATTATCAGGGGCATCATGCTTAACTCCCTCGCTTCGCGCTGCTGAGTGGACTGCAGGCCTGAAACTCTAGATTGTCCCAGTATCTGATTGTGAGAAAGTTAACCCTCTAAAAGCAGCCAGGGAGAGGGAGGAAATCCCAGAGCCCAGGCCTCTGGAGCGCTGTTGTTCACCCCACAGCCCTTGCTCATGTTCAGTTGTCCAACCCACCACCAATGGTCCTGGGAGACAGCCCCATGTTGCTCGTGGAGCGCACGGGCTGCAGAAGCAGCTTGGGCCTTACGGTGTGGTTTGAAGAGATTTCCCCCTTGGGGTCAGTTCTGGTGAGATTTATTTCCAGCTTAAGCCAACTTCTGCTTCTGTAACATTCGTACATTTTAACAGTAATGTTCCATATCAAACGGTGGGGTCCCTTGCTAAAAGCAAAGCATTTTTAGTAGGGTGCAATCACTACGATTTGCAATAGCGATGATACCAACTGCAAAGTAGCAGTTGTACTCAACTGCTCGTGTGTGTATGGCACATCTTGCTCTGCCTGCTCTAGTGGATTTGAGGGGGCTTACTCAAGCTCCTATTTTGTAAATGTTATCTCCTTGTGGTTGAGGATACACATACAAACTCATTTGTAGCAGGCCTAAGCTTTAGCAAGGTGTGCGGGACAGCTTCCAGGAAGTTGTCATTGCAGCCTGCCGCTGGCTTTGCAATGCGTATTGCACAGGGCAGCTAGAGGCCATGCAAAGCTTCGTGGCATGTCCACACAGGTAAAATAATAATTTATCCCCATTTTAAAATAAGAATAGAGTAGTTTAGTTGGAATGGACCCACAAAGATAATCAAGTCCAACTGGCTGACCGCTTCAGGGCTAACCAAAAGTTAAAGCATAGTACTGAGGGCACACTCCAAATGCCTCTTGAACACTGACAGGCCTGGGGCATCAACGACCTTGCTCAGAAGCCTGTTCCAGTGTTTGACCACCCTCACAGTAAAGAAATTGAAGTAGATAGAGATTTGATAAGTGATTTGTCTGAAATCACACAAGCAACCTGTATTAAAGTGAGCAATTAAACCACAATTTTTGAACCCTAGTCCAGCCCCTTTAATCACAAGGTCATTCTTCCATTCTGATAGATAGCAAAGCAAGAGTTTTAGTTTGGTGCTTAATATTTTAAAAAGAGAAGGCTGAGAATCCCAGCTAAAGAGGAAAACAAGTGTAGTCGTTAAAAAAGTTGGAGAAAGAAAAGATGCCCTGCTGGATTTGAGTTCAGAAGTCTGGCAAGAAGAGGGATCTTGTGATTAAGCGTGACTTTGAATGTAGGTCACTTTGGACAGCCAGGTGATTTTTGAACACAACACTTAGCAAAAGTCTCTGTGCTTTTGGTGGATTTAGAGCAGTACAACTCAGAGGAGATAAAGGCTCTAATTTTGACATTTTCTTTTCTTATTTTTTCTCCGGTGACAAGTATTGTTCCACTCCTTTTTCTTCTATCTTTTCCCTTTTTCCTTCTTCTTCCATTGTGTTAGTGATTATCCCCTGTTGTGAAGCGATTACTGATAACAAGCGATGCTCTGTGAGTAATATGTTAGGAATACCTTTTCACATTCATGAATTATAAGATGGGAGGGTTATAGTATGTTGTCATTGTACCTTAACATTTTCACTTATGAATTGGCAGTGAATGCTCCATATTATTTCTAATTTTTCTCTAAAGACTGGCACAGTATAGAAACATACAATTCCTTTCAGAAATGCAACCATATATGTTAAAGTATTAAAAATGCTGATTCAAGAGCTAAAAATTACATTGAAGACAGTTCAACAATTTTGCGCTATGATACCAGCCCATGATGTCTTTGAGAACGAGAACTGAATAAGGACACTTTGGGCAGGTAGAGAGCCACGTGCAGCCGGGTTCCTCTAGGAATCTGCAGGTGTGACTTCCCTGCCTTTATTTGAATCGATTCATGAATGCCAGGGAAGAATTTGGCTTTTAATGTATAAATGACTGTATTAGCAACTTAATGTTCTCTGTGAAGTGTGTGTTAAGCTTCTCTTTTTCACATACTGTCTTGCTAAATCATTTATACTTGACTCCCTGACATATGAACACATCTTATAATTAAATTTAATGAAAGCATTTTCCATTAATTATTTCCTTATTCTCGGTAGTGAACTCTTGAATGTATCCCCATGTATGTCATCAGTGTTACTTTACTCCAGCCCAGTGAATGCCATTTTGTGTACATGGCAGCAACTATAAAATTAGCCAGTCTTCATGGTGGAAGTATTAGTATTTTGGTAAACAGAAGCACATATGGGTTTATTATCAGATTAGAAGGTAGTTGAATGAAAGGAGGCTATATGTGCCTTCTTTCCAGATTTGAAAAATAGAGAGGTAGAAGAAGGAATAGCAGTTTCTCTGATTGCAGTTTGAGGATGTTATCATAGTTAAAGGAATAAGGAATCAGTCAAAATAACAGTGGAATCGTTATTTTAGACAAAGACTTAGCCCCATACAAAAAAGCAGTTGCATAAAGTTCTCTGTTCTTGCATCATCAAGACCAAATGCTCCAGAACTGGCTTATCTTAATCCCACAATCATGTTTTAGAACCTGTTTCTGCTAGTCTTTTCTGAGTATTCAGTGTACCTCCTTGTCATGCTATTCTGCTCTTGGTGCACTTAATGGTACGATTCCCAGGGATTTTTCTTTACAAATAATGCTTTATTAAACATGTTCTCAACAAATTAGAGGTGTGTTTCTAATAGGATGGAGTATTAGTCAGTATGCACGATGGAAATCCCACACAATAGGGGAAGAAGCTGGTTTGTTTAGTCCTCTTTCAGAGTTGTGCATCTCTGATGCCACCTTTCCTGTCTGAGTCAGGGCATTGTCTCTTTTGCCTGTAAACTGTAGGGTCAAGTTGAGGTAAAACTCGGATGTGATGTGAAAGAGGGCAGTTCAGCTATGTGGTGGCAACTTCTGTACAGTATCACTGAGAGGTCATGTTTTTCACCCCATCAGATTTTCATAGCTTGCTTCATTAAAAATTGAGGTTCAACCACATTACAAAGAGCGGCAGGCTGCTTGAAGCTTTTATCAATAATGCATCAGCTCATCGATTCTGATTTCTTCCAAATATTCCCTTTGTTATTTTTAGCACAAAAGAGAGCACATCTAAATACCAAGCTCTGTAAAGGGGGAGAAAACTTCACGCATTGCCATGCTTAGCTAAACAGTGTCAAACATGAAGCAACATTTTGCTCACATAGAGCTTTTCATCTAAAGGGGAAAGGTTTCCATTCCACGAATACTTGTTTTTATAGCAGCCAAGATGAGCAATTTCTCAAAGCCCTCATTAACCACCAAGAGACATAGCTGTATTCAAGGATCCCTCCAAAGTACTAGTCATGTCAATAACACGACTAACACTTTCTTGGTGATAGCTTATGCGCAAAGCACTGAGCCCTGGTCACACCCACTGTGCTGGAGAAATTGCCAGGAGAGAGCACTGTTTAGAAGGCATGGTAATTCCCTGTGCCCCTCAAAGTACATGCAGAAATACTTTCTGTTTGCCATCCATTTCATTTCAGCCAGCCTGGAGGCAGGCCTGAGACATGATTTCTTCTTGATGCTTTCAGGGTAATTTACTCTGCAGAGAAAGCAAAGGCAGTGGAGCCTTCTTTAAGCAGGTTGTTTTAACGCTTGCCATTGAATGCAACTGTGCAAGGGCAGCTGGAGGTCCATGGGATTCAGGAGAGGAAGAACCATCCAGTACTTAGGGCACAGCTGTTGGTCTCGGAGGTGTAGCACTAGAACTGCAGCAGTTTGTGTAACCTGACTTATCACTTGGCTTTGTGTCTGTAAAATGAGATATTTTTCCACCTTCCATGTCTTGCTCACTGTGATCTAGTGCCCTGACTAGAAGCAGGCAGAGGACAAAATGCTTTTCTATGGATTTTCTCGAGACATCTCTGCTGCAATGCATGTTGGCAAACCTGAGCATTACAACAGAGATCTCTGTTGTACTGTCTGCATCACTTGAGAATTGTCTCTCTGTGAGGTTTTCTTCAGTGCTGGCTGATGTGAGGAGCTGTACATTTCTTTCTTTGCAAACTGTACCAGGTCCTCCACACAATGTGACTTCCTGCAGCCAGAGAGCTCTTCATGGTTAAGGTTGGCAGGGATTTCTGGAGGTCATCTGGTCCAACCCCCTTGCTCAAGGAGGGACACACAGAGCAGGTTGCCCAGGACCACGTCCAGGTGGCTTTTGAAGATCTCCAAGGAGGGAGACTCCACAGCCTCTCTGGGACGACCTATTC
This sequence comes from Anseranas semipalmata, assembly GCA_013399115.1. Classification (NCBI taxonomy): domain Eukaryota; kingdom Metazoa; phylum Chordata; class Aves; order Anseriformes; family Anseranatidae; genus Anseranas; species Anseranas semipalmata. The sequence goes on along the minus strand of VXAA01000333.1, from coordinate 258,630 downwards.
CAGTGCTCAGTCACCTGCACAGTAAAGAAATACTTCCTGAAGTTTAGACAGAACCTTTTGTGTTCCAGTTCATGCTCATTGCCTCTTGTCCCGGCACTGGGCACCAAGCAAAGAGCCTGGCTCTGTCCTCTTTGCATCCTCCCTTCTGGTACTCACAGACATTGATAAGATGCCCCCTGAGCCTCCTCTTCCCCAAGCTGAACTGTCCCAACTCAGCCTGTCCCCACAGGAGAGGTGCTGTAGTCCCTTGATCACCTTGGTGGCCCTTTGTTGGAAATACTTGTACTGCTGCTGTCTGTGATGTGTGTGATTTCTACTATTCTGGTTTATTTTTATTTTGTTCCACTCTTTTGATGAACAGAGAGTGAAATAAATAGTGCATCATCCACAAGCACAGCCGATCAATCTATATGGTGCTACCTACAAGGTCTTTATATGTTGTGTTTGCTCTACAGCATTGATTTCTGCATGATTGGTATTAGTTCTATGAATATTTTGGGGAAAAACTGTTGTTTTGCTGTCAAGGGAGTTGTTCAGAAATGAACATAGTCAGTAAGCTCAGTGTAGCACCAATAAGCATCTCTGCACCTGTGGATAGAACTTGTGCGTGTAGCTTGTGGTGGGACTATGATGAGAGATGACTCACCATGTAATATGTTACTTTGTGTCTATTTCATCTCACAAGTCAGAAATCAAGCACCTATTTTTATGTCCAAGATAAATGCTTGTAGATCAACCTTTTCTTTCATTGCAATAATATGTCCCTCACCTCATTTGGCTTTTTTCATCTGTATTACTGTTGCCTGACTTTGTACTTCTTCTGTAATAAAGTGTTTCTGAGTCTGTATACCAACGTTCAGGGAACCCTGACATGCACCCACAACGATTTTTCAAAGAGGAGATGCCTAACACTTCTGAGCCGAGTTCAGAGATCAGGCAGGTGGGCGCCAGGTGAACTCTCAAAGGCTGGGTAGGGCAGCCACATGTTTTCTTTGTTTAATTCTTTGCTGATTTTCCTTGTCTGTTTGTTTTTCCAGTTGGGTTTCCTGTCCTGCTCCTGAGTCACATAGTTTTCTTCCCTATTTGTTCTGTCTCTTGTTTGTTTCTGCTTGTTGCCTGACACTGGCTATCAGAAGGCTGTATGTGATGTATAACCTTGCAGCTCTAATTTCAGAAGGTTTTGTTGTGTTAATGCAATGTTAGAATTCCAACAAGCAAGTTGGTAAAATAAACAGGCCAGAAGCACATTTTTATTTTTTAAAGGAAGCAGGACTATTCTGCAAATGTTTTTAAGGATGTTCTTCAAATAGTGTTCCTCTGCGGGGAAGTGAGTATGAACTATGCTGTTACACTATTAGAAGCTTAGGTATTTGAGTAAGCACGGTGAAGGTTAAATTGTCTGTAGGGTAGCATCTTTGTTATACTGTTCGTCTAAGGGTATCAGAGAAGCAAGCTGTTTAGAGAGGGGTAACACCTTTGATCAGACAAGGTGAAGTAGCTAGGAAAAGGGGAGATACTTTCAGAAACACAGGTCCTTCACACAGTCAATATGACTGCCTTAATTCACTCTCCAGTCTCAGATATGCTGTCAGCAGACTAACAATTTAAATGATGATAAATGATGATATCTTAAATACTGAAGAGTTGAACAAACTGAGAGGAGGCTGACGGGGAGCTCTTCAGTGCCATGTAGGTTGGTACAAGTACACAGAAAAGCAGAGGAAATAACTTGAACTTGTTTTATAAATTTTAGATGTTTCATTACAGGATCAAGTTACAGACTTTGTTTTAATATGTTATGTCAATCTCTAAGTGTGGGGGCATTATTTGAAATATCGTGCGCAGATTAAAAAGCAGTAGATTGCATCTTGATGCTCCGAGGAATTTACATACTAAACTACAACTACCACTGGAGCACCGTGAGACAGAAAGCAGCATGAAGATGAACTTGTAAACTGCGTGATCGTGGTGACTTTCTTACTGCTGCTTCAGGGAAAGTGTTTGCTTGTTTCTCCCAGTCCAAAGAAAGCAGTTTGATCATTCACGGAATGCTGGAGAGAAAAATACTGTGCGCTAGCAGTTCCCTATCATCAAAACCCATGTCTCCTAACGAGTTCACTTTTCTTAAACTAACAGACAACAAATGGTTCTTTCCTTCAAAGAGGGATTAACAATGTAATTTACAAATCTCTTCCAGCACAAACAATGTCAAACGCAATGTTTATCTGCATTGAACCTGACAGCTTTGCAAATGAGTTTCAAAAGCCATTCAGGAGCACTGTGAATACAGATCCTGCAGACGAATCAACAGTTTGTTCCTAATGAAACAAACGCTTATCAGCACATTAATCAATCTAATCACAGGCAGAAATCATTCACTAAAGAAGTAGTGTTGTAACTTCATTTAGCCGCCTTGTGTCTGGTTGGTGCATGCCTTTGTTAAAGCTTCACAGCTCTCCACGCAGTGGTTGAGTTGGTTAATCAAGGAAATCAATGTGAAAAGTTGATATGATTGGTTCCCTGAGGAAAAAGGAGGCAGAACAGCTCTGTAGCTTTAGTTTTCTGGAGTGTTGTTTTTATTCCCCCCTTCACAGGGAAAGTTCCAGGGCCGGGGGGAGATGGGTCCTCTGCAATTTGCAGAGCCGTGATTCCCCCTCTCCACTTGACATTTATGCAGGCAAGAGGTGTCCTCAGCACCTCCTTCATGCATCTCCCTTGGGCTGCACAGGGAAGGCTGTGAGCAGTTTGAGATGCGCGCAGGACTACAGAATGTCTTTCCCTTCAGAGTGACTGCAGAATTAATACGCACAGAGTGGGTCTAACTCTGCAGTGATTACCTGTAGGACCCAGCAGGCCTGATGTATAACTCCTATGGTCAGACACCTCAATTTGTTTTCCTGACACCGGTGTAGGAGAGGGGCACGCTCCTCCCTTTGGATCATTATCTGCTTAGTAATGACTCGCTGCAATACTGCCAGAGAGGATATGAAGCTGCCCAGATCTTCACAGGGAGCTCAGTGTGATCTCAGAAATGAACCTTTGGTGATGTTCAAAAAGTTCAGTTAACTTTTTAAAAAATTATTTTGCTCTTCCCTGGGTGGAAAGTCAGCTGTGCTTCAGTGCATGTGAAGTGCGATTCCCCTTTAGTTCTAGTGCCTGGGCGTCTTTTTGAAGTAGTAGGGTCTGAGCTCTCACCAGCTTATGTCTCCGAAATCCTGGGTAGTCTCAGTGTGCAGTGTAGTGATGGCTGTGAAGTGCTCAGAGGCTGTGGGTCTGTTACAGTGTGTCTGATACAATACCTTTGCCACAATGAGCTGGTTGTGGGGGGTGTCCTCTGGAAAATAGTCGAGGAGATCCATGAAGTCAGTCCAGTCAGGCCACAGCTGCTTTCCTCCCTGAGAATCCAAGTGACTGTATAGATGAGCACTTATTTCACCAGAGCAGACCCAAACCTGGGTAGTTTTTATATTTCTATACCTGTATTAAAAATATGCAGCACAACAGTCAGTAAGACATGTCAAACACAAATGGTGGCGAAAAAAGTGTGCTGTAAAATGGGTGGTCTGTGAAGTCAGTGGCCCATCTGCTGCTCATCTGGAACATCCCTTCTCTCCATCAGAGCGGTGAACGCTTTGAATCGCATCAGTTCACTTGAAGTCAGTTTAGGTAAAACAATGCAGCTTTTGTGCATATACCATTTATAACAGTTTAATGTTAGCTGCATGATTTCTGCAGTCTGCCAGGATGGACCTACAGTACCACTTTTGGCACAACTAAAGTAGATGAAAGAGTTGTTCCCACAAGCTGCTTTTCAACAAACTTGACAGGGCAAAAGGATTTGCATTACGTGATCATGGCATTTCTGATCCGATTATAAAATAAACTTTGCTGTCTCCACAGAAATTAAATGATACAAATCAGTCATTAAACTGATAGCGTATTGAGTGTTTGCTTGTATCAGTTTCAGGAAATTATAATTCTAGTGGTCAAAATGGGCTGATTGAAGTTGGTCAGGTATGCCACCAGTTCAGATACGTGTTCTGGTATATTTTGGTGAAAGGAAGCACACATCTTTGTAGGCAGCTAGGACGCAGAAAGACATCTGTACACCAGTACTTCTAAATGTCCCATCTGACCACTGAGCAGTATTGTAGCGTTCAGTAGATGTTCTTTAGTAATAGCCTTAGCTATCATTTAACTACATAATTTAAAGACAGCAGTAGATGCAAATGACCTAGTATTTAAGACATAGTATCAGCTCTTGATGCAGCGAGATGTAGTTAACTGAATGAGTGTGGGTGCAGTGCTTGTTCTACTGACCTCAGAGGTTCACTTCTTTGGGGCAGCAGGATGTATGGCATGTGCTTAGAGCCTTCCTGAATTAAGGCCTAAGAAAGGGTTTTTTCCACTTGAACAAGAGTTGGGCTGTTGAAGATGATGTTACAAAAAAAAAAAAAAGAGAGAGAATTCTATCTTTAAGTTGTTCCTGCTTTTCCCTGCTTCAGAGCATAATTTCATTTATTATTCTAATTTATTCTTTTTAATTCAGAAAAAAAAAGAGTTCTTAACTATTCCTCAAATATAGCAATAGAAAGTATGAGTAATTATCAAAAAATGAGACAGGAGTTTAAGAAATATGAAGAGTATCTAACATCATGATTGCAGTGCTGCTCCTTCCTTCTTTGAAAATGGAAATCATGGAACCAAAACCAATGATTTTATAGAAGATACTTTTACTGGTTCCCTATACTGGAAGGAGATACTGTAAAGATAGTGAAATACAAGGAGGAAAGTTATCTGTTTGTAATCCTGGCTGAAAGCTGAAAATATAGTTGTGGCAAGTAGTATTCCTTGGGGAATACAGTTAAAAAAAAAAAAAAGACAAAAAAAAAAAAAAAAACTTGAGGAATGAGACATTGTCTTTGTAAAATAGTAGTAATTGGTATGTGATTTCATGACAGTACCTGATCTATACAGAAATCTGTCAAGGTGACCCAACAGAGACAATTAAAAAAAGTTTTCAGGTTGGGCATCACAAATATATCCGAGATGTGTAGAAGGAAGTTAAGCAGTTAGAGAGAAGAAAACCTCTTTGCCAGTTGTACTCACCAGTCATGACAGTCAAGCACGTTAGTAAATCTGTACAGGACTAATTTGGAGAAACCTCTGCACTGCCTTTGCAAACATACACGAGACTCCCTTGGACAGTTTGCAGCCTACCACAGCAGACAGACAAGTAGCTGTGTCTTCATCCTGGGAAGTCCCTTCCTCTGTTTAAATGTGACCGACACCATGTTACATGTCCATGGCAAAGAGAGGATGGACAGAGCAGAGCTAGAACGGCCTTTCCCCATCAGCTCACAGGGACTGAGGATTTACAAACATGGGGCAACCTGTGGTAAAAGGAAATACTGGGAAAATCTGACAGGAAACAACAGATCTGTATGGAAGTCTTGTTCTTAAACTTCTGTCTCTGAAGAGAAACATTAGGGAATCCAGAGTAGGTCCTGAGAGTGGCTATAATATAGAACTTTGATTTTGTCTCCCCTTTTTGGGTTGCCATCTGCTTTATCACTTAGAGAATGTTAACATTCTTTAAAAATGGGCAGATGGACCTCATTCAAGTTCTGACAGTAACTCTTTGTTATTGGTACAAATAGCTGCAGAGGTATTTAATTACCATTAGTAGTCATCAGTTTGCTGCGAGCTGGTGACATTCAGAATAGTGAGCAGGCTGCATTCTTTGTGTCCAGTGAGTTCATAGAAAGTTAAACCTACTTTTGACAACAGCCTCAAGCTTAGCTACCATTAACCCCTCTTCAGTTACTGGATGATGTGTTTGAACAGTATGAATGATTAATGAAGGTTAAATAGTCCAGTTTCTATCTTAAAACCTTTTGTTATTGGGAAAGGGCAGGGCAACTGCCAAGGTGAGCAGAAATTCAAGTGTTTGGTTTTCACCAAATAGTTCTTGGCAAATTTAAATTATTATGAGGTGGTAAATTCAGAGGGAAATGAAGGGCTCTGGCAAAAGAATGTAATTCTTGAAGGTTTGGCAAAATTAAACCGATTTTGCTTCTGAAATTAAACTTCTTATCTTATTCTCATCAAACACTGCAAAGTATTGCAGTTGGAAAAGTAACTAGCCGAGCAAAAGAATAGCATTTGGATTTATTCTTTGTTTTTTTTTTTTTTTCTTAAATGAGACAAACGGAAGGAAAGAAAACTCTTGGTAGCTGCTTTATTACCTACCCTAGCCTAATTCCTGCTCAGAATTTGTCCATCTGCAGCTTTGCAGAGGTGAGATTCACTTTTGACACTGTAAATATTTGCTTTGAATCCACGGTGTAAAGTTTGCCAGTTGTGCATGAAGAGACAATCCTGGAAGCCTCGGAAGTTAGAGGGAAAAGGTGGGTTGGGGCTTTATGGTTTCCTTTGACCTAAGGCAGTCCACGATTTCTCTGTGTTGCCTTTATACCTGTGAATATGAAGCCAAAGGCAGAGACTAAGCGAAGGGAAAGCTGTTCAACTGATGATCTGGGATTCAAACTGTGATGGGGTTATTTTTTTCTATCTTCATGCTTCCTAGTTTTCCTTTTTAAATCTGCTTTCAACACTGCATGACTATTGACAATGCTCCAGAGAACCTCGCTTGCCATCCTTGAGCAGTCCTTATAGGTATGGTTTAGAACAGGCTCTTTCCTAGCTTTTAGCCCAGCATTATGCTTTTTTTTTTTTTTTAATCAGGTTTTACAGAGCTTTAAACCTAGATTAGCGCTGTCACTTGGGGACTAGGAAGGAATGTGGGGGCTCCCCTTTAATTTCAGCTGTGGTCATTGCTCCAGTGGTGCAGGTAAGAGAGTCATGGAGAGTTCCAGAAGGAAGAGCTGTAATGTGAATGTGCATGAAAGAAAATGTGATAATAGGATCCCAATACAAAAAGCACATTTAAGGAAATACATCTGTATGGCATTGCATAGGAAGGAAGAGGAAAGCCATCTTGCCTATCTGTATGGATCCCCATCGAAGCTAAAGGCTCCTGCAGCAGTGGTGCAGCAGCATTTTTGCACGTGGCCACAGCCACATCTTCCAGCTGGGAAGTCCCTCATCCTAGCTCCCAGCATATCAGTGCCTGTAACAAAAATGTCTGATCCACACATCTCAAAGCAAAGGATTGTTTCTTATTTATTCAAAATAACTATTCAGCCCTCAATAAAATGCCAACTGCCTTAAGAGTTTCCGTTGTAATATAATGTAATGTACAGCCTAAATTATGGGATCTGAAAAACATTAAATGGATACCTGATGTCATTGGGGCTACAGCCAGGCCCAGTCCAACTTCAGTTCAGTGAAGTCGGTTATCTATAGGGAGGAAAGCATATTATCCATATGTGACTCAACATTGATTTTAGTCTCAATTTCTATCCAGTGTCAGAGCTGCAAATGTCTGGCTAAATAAAAGGACCAGTGACAAGACTGTGCTGGCACTGAAGGAAGAAGATAGTTAACTGACCACTAGCCTTGCAGAGACATCATTGAGATGGATCACAAATGACTGCTGGGTCATGCTCATTAGGAGCAGCATGGACACACGTTGAGCCCATGCATCGTGACAAACTGCAGGGTGTTGTAATTGCTTGGAAAGGTTCTTTCAGTAGCTCTGGTGTGTGTGGGAAACAATTTTGTGAAAATGTCTGTCACACACATATACCCTCCAGATATTGTGGGTAACATCTGGACTTGCCTGAGTAATGCTTCTTGCATTGTTTTCTGTTTTCCAAAGCAATCCAGTGCCTACCCCAGGTAGTGCACAAATTATTAGTTAGGAGAGGATTAAAAAGACACAGCTGTTCCTGATGTGAGTCCCATACTCCTGCTGTAGCAGTACATACAGTTCCAATGCAGCATTTCTGTTTTAATGAAATGTCTAACCCTGGGGTGTATTCCTCAGAGTCAAATGGGAATTGAGTTAGCTTTTGCTGAAGCAAGGGCTGGCATGTGATTGCTCCACTTGAGTTCTGGAGACCTTCCTCTGCAGTTTGCTCTGCTTTGTCATGAAACACTTGTGCATCTTGTTTCCTAAGATACGTTCTGCGTGGGAGCAGACTCTGTGAGTCAGACCAGCCCTGTGTTTGATAGGTACTGTGTCTAACAATTCAGGAAATCAGTGTTTAGATGCAAATTGGCATCCAAATTTTCTAAACTCCTGATATGTTAAACCTTACTGTCAAGCTGTTGCAGCAGGAGGTGTGCCAAAATGCCAGGTCGTGCCATGGGTACGAGTAACCTGCTGGTCACTCCAGAGGAGGAGGTCTGGGGCTGGAGTGAGGGAGGTGCTTCCTAGCAGGCTCCTCTCCCTGCGGTGCCCCATTAGGAGGACATATCTGAGACACAGCTTGGCGTGCCCTGACATCCAGAGTCCTAGAGAGATGGTGAATGTCTTGCTGTACCTTGCAATATGAGTGCTGTGAAATGGAGGGCAGCTGAATGAATTCGTCAGCATGACCACGAAGCATGGCAGGTCTGTTCATAACAACTCTCGTGCCACAGGTTGGCAGCCTAACTTTTTTAAAACAGGCCCTTCCAGAGCAGCTCAGGGTAGATTACCACACTAGTGACCCAACAGAATTTGGTAACAAAGTTGTGACCACTTGGTGTGCAGCAAGCAGAGTCTGCCTGAATTCACCCCCTGGCAGATACTGTTCAGTAGAGCCCTACAGGAGGTCACAGGATTAAAGAAAAGCCAACCAAACTGTTCCCAGTCAGTTCCTACAATTTTCTTAACTCTGTTCTTCTCCTTTGTTACCTTTCTAGAATTAGGGTGGTTTCTGACAGCATTTCCTAAATTTCTAGGTAGCCATTAATTCTTTCCTTTTCTGACTTGCATGCTGTTAACAGTTAAGCTGAGAATGTGAGTTATACCTTTTTTTTTTTTTTAAACAAACAACTCTTAAATATGGAGCTTAGTATGGTGGGCACCTGAAGCTTATAACAGTTGCGTTTAACCTTAATCATGTGACCAGTGTGAGAGCATTAAGTGAAACAATTTACAAATGAATATTTTGTAATTTCAGCTAGGAACTGTGCACTGAGTCACTATGAAGCATCTTTGTATGTTGCCATGAAGAGTGTGAGAAATGTTCTCGTTGCTATGTTTTGGAATACTTTTATGTGTAAGCATGGTTCAAAGGCACAACCCTTGCAGCTTGATGGCAGTCTGTATGTCCAGCTTACCCGGACATGAAAGCAGACACGTCTGTCATTTGCTCTACCTGAACAGCAAGCAAAGCTAAGTAATTTGGGGTAGTTAGATCTGTGCAAATGCTGCAGCTGGTTTTCTATAAAATTCTCTTATCCTTTTAAGAGAAGTTGCTTATGTTGTGTGGACACCCCTTTAATGTTCATTGAACTATCTGATTGTGGCAAGGATTCTTATGGAATCATTTAAGTGAATGTTGGAAAATGTTTACAGAAATGAATTTTGATCTTGAAAATAAAAGTATGAGCATCCAAAGCTTAAAAAATGGGTTGTTAGAGCATTGCAGCACTTCCCATCCTTTTATGATATACCCTTTCAATATCTGTGTATGAGGTACAGAAAGGGAATGGAAGAATAGAGAATATGATTCTTCCAAGTTCACAAAGGATATTTGTGGCAGAGAGTGGCAGTCAAAGAAGTACCCTCACCTCTGTATTTTCTTACCTTCTGAGAAATTTTTCAGAGTTACATGATATGACCCGTATGTCCAGGTTTAACAGACATCAAGACTTGCAAAGAGAAAATGATGCAAAAGTCTGTCCAACTTATTGGCTTAAAATTAATTGCCCAGTCACTTCTTTTTTTTTTTTTTTTTTTTCCTTCGTTTGGCCAAGCCCAGTTAATTCAGTCTTACTGACATATATTAGAAAATGGAGAAATGGTAAACGTATGTTCAGAAATAGATAGTTAGAGTCCTGTTTACTGTCCTTTGAGCCAAATTATGGCTGGCTCTTAGAAATAGGGTAAAAAGTCCATAAGTTTGGAAAGAAGGAAATTTGTTCCATTGTATAAAGAAGGTAATTAACCACCTAAGGATTTATTTATACGTACAGTGTATAATATTTTAAAGAATGATTAGGAGGGCTGAATCATGCTTCAGCAGCCATTTTTGTGGGGAGTAGTAGAATTTTAATTAGCTTCATATTCATTACTCACCTGATACATAGTCTCTAATTGCACCTTCAGTGTATTTTGCTGTCTGTCACTGGAGCTCACTTTTATTAACTATAATCATTGAAGGTTTTATGAAGCCTATCCATGGTGTATGAATACCACAGTGCAAATGAGTCACTCAGCCTTACAAAACTGTCGTGAACATTTGCCAGTAGGAGGAAGAGTTTTTGCTTGCACTGGCATGACGATTATGAAAGGTTGAAAGAAAAAGTGATTTATTGGACCACCAAGGAAAAGTCTGGTAATTAAATAGGTAAATTTTGCAAGCTTAAAATAATTTAGTCACAAAAAAAAAAAAAAAGTTAGAAAACTAACTGTGTAATATATATATTCTTAAAAATCCTGTTTCTATTTTTTGTTCATTAATTATATCCCATTTGATCAGTGTAGAATAAAAATGCCTGTGACCATTGTGCTTCTCTGCCCAAGCAGGTACACCAAAACTGTACATGCAAGAATAAAATGCATGATTATTATTATTATTTTTTAAAATTTTATGTGAAGGTGTTCATTCCCCTTGTTTGCAGAGTATGAACTTCAGCAGCAGCATTGAAGCCCACGGACTTCTAATCACTTTGGGGTGAGAATTCACCACTGTAAGAATTGTTCCCTGCTACTGCTGTCCTCCAGACCCCACTGCCACCTTCCTGCCATCTTCCCGCTGCCTCCACTGGCACTTGCAGCCTATGAAGCAAAACTGCCTGGGGGCAGCTCTGCCTCCCGAGGGGTCTCCCCTCTCCAAACCTGGCTCAGGCCAAGCTGTAAAGGAAAGCTGTGCTCCAATGTGACAGGAGATTTGGGAAGTGGGTTTCTGTTTCTGCATCTTCTGTGAGTTTCTATAGGACATCTTACCCATTATCTCACCTTCTCTGTGTGATTGTAACCTGAAAATCAGAAAATCATATAATTGAAATAACTCACTTCGGCCTCATCCTGAGAGCAGAAACAGGGCTGCTTGCATGTGTTTTGGAGAAGTTTGGGGTCCTATCTGAGCAAAAGTGAGTGCACTCCCGCCTTGGGTAGGTGCACCTTTGTTTTCCTGCCGTAAGCACACCTCGCTCCTCCGGCCAGCAGCAAACTCTCCCATCTCTGAGAGTGGGAATATTTCACCCATAGAGAGACACCTGGCCATTGAGGCACCTCTGAATGCGCTGTAGGATTGTTGAGGTATTAGATGGGGCAGGTGCTACAAATGTCTTTATTTTGCATAAATTTGTCCATTAACATAACATTGTGTCAATAAGAACAGTACATAAAATTACCTGTGACGAATAGTATCATAGCCATAGAGTTTCATCCAAGTGTCTGTTGTTCATAAACTTTTTTCATCTTTTAATAATATAGGTGGTTCTTACATAAACATAAAATGAGTTATCTGGGGACTATGCTTGAAGTGCTGACCTTGCCTTTATTCAGTCAAATTCCCAGTAATAAAGATGAAAGATTTGCCTAGAGTAGACTTGAACTGGGATTAAGAATGTCAGCTGTCAGTGATTTTTGCCTGCAAAGTAATGTCACTAGATGCTTCTGTCATATAAAAATGATACTAAGCAAGTAATTAGTGTTTGCAGTATTAATCTTATTGGGGCAGGAATTCTTACAGAGATCATGATTTTTCTTTAATTTCTCAGTTGGCCATTAAAGAATTGTGAAGTGGTACTGTATGTCTTTCTCCCACTCAGAAAATGTCAATCAAATAAAAAGATTAAAATAAGTAAGTTGTGCTCATGTGCCTACAAAAGAAAGAAACAGATGGAAGAGTAATTTGGTCTGAATTTTTTTCTCTGCTGGTATGCCACCTGCAAAAATGAAGTAGAAAGTAATATCAGACAACAAGCTGTTCTCCAGTGCTTCTAACCAAGTGACATTGAAATTAGAAGAAAATTTTCCAGAGGGAATTGGTTTGGATCTGAAATTAGTAAACTGACTTTCAGAAGTTTGTAATAAATATACAAACATTGTAAATATACAAAGAAAAGTATATGACTGTTTTACTGTTGGCCAAAAAAAGCCCTCCAGGTCTTTAAATGTTTGTTGTCTCTCAACTGAGAATGGCTTTTGGATGAAATGATACAGGGAAAAAGTGGTTGCAATTCCAGAATATACTGAGGCAAATTAAACCCAAGTCTGGCTCTGCATGCTGAGATCACATCCCAGAAGACATCACTATATCATGATGCTGCACAGCCTTCAGTTTGGCATTAACCCACATCCAGGGAATGGAGAATTCATCAGTTTTCTCCTCTTTGGCTTTTCCTTGAAGACCTTGTCATTATTCTTGTCTTTTAGCATTGATATGTTAAATCCCTATCCCCATGGAAATAAGTGGCATAACTGCTATTACGCAAAGTTGGGCTGATGTGAGGACATTTGAAGGACAAGGTCACTATGATGGATCACAAATGTTACTGATAGTGTTTGCTAGACTCCGGGTTGGGTGCTAGCACCAGGGCCTCCACTTGCTCAGGAATGATTTGCTGACCGCTGTTGCTCTCACAGCTCTGTTAATGTAGATGTTGAGTTTTTGTATAAATGCACCATCAAGATGTATTTCTGGAAAAAATATACCCCATCTTAAAATAAGTAAGTGACAATCAATCATCCTTGTAATACTCCCAGATAATTAGCCACTGGCCTGTCTAATTACTTCCATGAAACATGAGTTGTCTTTCTTAGATTTCTGCAATATGCTCTGGGAAGTCTCAAGTAACACAGTGGTTAGCCACTGACTGGTCAACAGTGATGACTAATAAAGTTTATTAGTTGTAGTTGAATGAGGGATAGTAAAATATGAATATGCTCCTTACTTTCAAATTATTTATTAATTATTTTATATTACTTCTTTCCACAGTAGTGGTTACCTTGTTTTAATAATATATCAATGTGATCATGTATACATGAAAAAAATATACAGGGTCACTTTGCATGGGACTAGGAATTCAAAACAGAGAAGTAGACAAGTCTGTAGTGAAAGACAGCAAATACGGTTCAGAGAATTTTGCAACTGCACTTTCTTTAGAGTTTGTATTTACTGGCTGAACCAACTTTTCTTGGTGAAATGAGATTTCCTTTAAGAAAAGGGACTAGAGCATACGTTTTGGTGATTTTTCTCAATTTATGTAATCCAATCTTCAACTGTTCCTGCTTCCTCTTTCTTTGTATGCATCTGCCTTTTGCCAGTATCCTACAAAATTCTTATCCTCTAGGACATTCTAAATTGTATAAAAAAGTTGATTTCAAAACAATTAATCTGGGAGGAAGTCTGGAAAAAAATATTTTGCAACACTTAAAGACTTCAATTTGACATTTCAAAAAATAAAAATAAAAATCCTGTTCTGGCTGGCTGAACACTTTCTGAGTGCTTGTTGTCATGAACCTTCAGCAGTGAGGTGTGCCACGTCATGGTATTGTATTTGTAAGCCTGAATCCCGATGGCGCTGGTCTCTCCCATGCACCCATTTCTGCCTGAGAGAGCTTTTGTGAATCTCAGTAGGTGGCTGTCTGCTGTGAGGGGTTCCTGGGTGCTTGCGGAACTGGGTTTCAGCCCTCAGAGGGCAGAGAGCCACACAGAGCCCACATTCCTTCTTATACCCTGCGTGTTCTAGGCAAAAATCCGAGGAGACCTTGTTGGGATGATTAGCTTTACAAAAGTTGCCAAGGTAGAAAATAGTCTGTTTTGGAGGCCTGCAGAAGGGGGAACAGCCCATGCAGCCTATCCCTGGGGATCGGCTTGTGCTGTCGCCTTCATGTGCAAGACTCAGCTGGGGTTGTCAGGACCCAACGGCAGGGTGCTCTGCAGTGCCGCGCTGGCTCTGTTGGTTGTCTGCAGCTCTCAAGGTGTGGCACAGCTAATCCTCTTTGATTTTTAATGAAATCATTCTTCTGATTCCTTTGTTGAGGAAATCTTTTCCCTGTGTTTGCGTCTGGGACCTTAGAGTAGAAGGTGCCTGCTCTCCTTGAATTTTGCTCTTCCGTATCAGCCATGTAGTCAGTCTGCTCTGAGTGTGGGTTTTGTTTTCCAGCTGCAGATTTACATCTCTGAACACAGCCTTATGGTTTGTGCTCTACAGGAGGCTGCTCCACCTTCAAAAGTACCGGTCCATGGAAGCACAGATCAACGATACTTTTGTTGAAATTATTACGTATTTTGTCATGTTCTGGCATTGACTCCTACATTTAGGTACTGATCTGGAATGTTAAGTGTTTTGGCAATGGGTATGGCTGCAGGGCGATGATGGTATCAAAAAGAGAAATGCAGAGAAATTGGACGGCCATCAGCAGATAGAGAGCTTGCAAAAGGCTGTGTCCCTTCACAAGCCCTCAGAAAACTGCTTTTAACTGTACAGCTCTATGAAAAATTATGTAAAATAACTGGAAAATTGCACACAGTTATCCATTGTTCTACAAATACGCTTTACATACTTGAACTGTGATAAATATGTAGTTCCAAGTCACCATTCTCTTGCTGTAGCTTCAGGTAATTCTGATCATTGATTGTCAGCCTCTACTACAGCATAAATCATTGCTTGAGGACATTCTCAATTCTTCTTGGAAATCACAGGAGAAATCCTGGCATCGGTGGGATTTTGCAACTTATTTCAGTGGGAACAAACCTTTTGGTCCACATTTTTCCTTACTCTGTTATAGCTGAAAAGGTCTGCATGAAAAGAACAAAGAGCCCTAGAAGACATGGCGGGTCTCTATAGATGCTCTGCAGCCTTTATTCTCTTGTGCCCCTGGAGATTCCCTCTCTATGGGTAAAAGCAAACCCTTCTACAAATTGCTCTTTTTGTGTGGAAAAATTGGCTCACCATCCCTGAAATCAGGGAAATGGATTAGTCAAAAGAATTCATGTTCATGTGCAATGAATATGTTTAAGATCCACTATGGCATTCAACTCCAACTGTGTATTGGGATCAGGCCAAAAGTGCACCTTTCCCATGGCAGCTCCAGGAGACAAAGAATGAATCAGGGCTGGATTTCTGCATAGGTAAAGTAGGTCACTGCCTACTTTAGAGGGAAATTGAAGACAACAAATAACATGTTTCATACAAAGTAATTGTTATTCACAGACAATAATTACTTCCTATTAAAGTTGGTAAGAGTTACAAGTCAGATTTTCTTGGTATCCTGTAGGGTTGAGAGGTTCACAGGGAAATGCAGTATTCTGCTGGTTTTGTTGTTGTTTTAAGCAAATATGACTGCATTTTGCAGTTTGGTGCAATGCCAAGTTACGAGGCTTTGGTATGGACCTGTTCTTTCCAAGTGGAGGAGGTTGGAACCTATAGACCAGGGTCAATCCCTACTTTTAATCTATTACGCATTTTAAGATAAACTCTGTGATATAAAATGTCATTTGTTTGTGACATTTGTGTCTGTTCACACAAGGTGGTTTGATGCTCTGACCGACTTTGTTTAGTTTGAGCTCTGAATGCAATGAGGTGATAATGAAATACAAAGGACAACCTGTAGTGATCTTTGGAGTGGGAGCTTCACCATCTCAGTCTTGCAGTTCAGTTTAAGCTGATATACGGAAATTGTTTAATTATTCTGATATTAATTTCTGATATATTGAAAACAACTGGAGAGTCATGTCCCTCCAGCTGTCCCTTCAACCCATCACCCCTCACGTCCTAGCTCAGAGCCATACGTAAGCAGAAATGTGGCATTTGGTTTAATCCCTTGGTGCAGGCAGGGCGGGCACTCCCACTGTGTTAAGTACTAATGCACATAGCGCTAGTGCTTAGTGTCAGGAAACTCCCCAGTTGCTGGAGCCATGGGTAGCATGTTTAGATGTGCAAATGTATTTATACATTACTGGAAAATAGGCATTTTTAAAGGAAGCATTTCAAATTGTACTTTACAGATTTTTTATTAATTTTTAGAATGATAAACGTGGAAGAATAGCTCTTTGATTTTGCACTGTAATGGCTCTGTGGGGCTGGGTAACCCTGGGATGAAAGCAGGTAAGTTTAACTGTCACTGGGGAAAGTGTAAGAGAAAACCTCAGAAATAAGACAGAGTAGCTGTGATGCTCCTCTGATAAGACTGGCACTCAAGACTGGTATTTTTAGCCAAGAAATTCAAATACTAGTTATTTTATGGTGTGAAGTCCATTTTTGTAAACTGCATAGCATTCATGCAGGGTACAGTCTGGAGAATACACCATTTAGACTCCAAAGGTGAGAAGACCTCTGGATGCTGTAGTGATAGCTGAGTCACAAGCAAGTGGCAAAGCGCTAGCAAGGTTACAATTGCTACCACTTCTGGTCTTCTAGCTACTGCGTTTCAATATTTCTGCTTCTGCAATAGCTGTGCTGCTACCTTCCAACCAGCCAGGCTCTGCCTCAGGAGGTCCAGATTTTCCCAAGCCTTTGGGCAAGTGAGCCACTATTCTCTGTCCTCCAAGCTCCTGAAGTCAGGAGCTCTGCCATTCCTACCTCTGCCAGTTCAGGAGTCAGGGGTCTGCGTAGGCTAATTTCTCTGATTTAGATATCCAACGAAGGGACCACAAACTTAAGATTATGCTGAGCATTTTGGAAGCTAAACACAATGCTTTTTCTTATGGATTGTTATCCGTGTGGTTTAGCGGCTAGGTGAAAGGTCTAGGAGTCAGGACTGGTAATGATCTCATCTCTGGTACTGCCTCTTGCATTACTTAGGTCAACTCATTTCATTCTCCTTTGTTTTCAGTTTCCAACAGAGATAATTCTAGAGACCTGCTTTGTATTAAAAGCTTTGATACACACGGATGCAAATTATGAAACATAGTATTATTATTATTATTATAAATTCAATCAGGAACTTTAAGCTTTTGAACCATCCCATATCCAAAGAGCTAGTGCTGAAAAAGGAACTGAAGAATATTTTTATGCATTATTGAAATAGCATAAACATTACTACCATCCTCCTTGAAATTTTAAAGAATAATTGGAAACACTTCCTAGCACTGGGCAGGAATTGGGCAAATGCACAGATGCCTCTGGAAATCAAATCCAGGCAGAAGGGAAAATACTCCCTTGTTGTACGGAAAGGAACTGATGTTCATATGTTTGAGAATTTACACAGATCCTCATTCAGTAAGGCACAGCGGCAGGAGCCACCTGCGGATACGGCTGGGGGCACACAAGAGGACGGGTATATCCTCCACATACCAGCTGTCCCTTGCAAGAAGCAGTCTCCTCTTCACCCTCCTCTGAATGCCACAAGCTAGCTTTTTAGTTTAACGGTCTTTAAAAAAAAATGGTTTATATAAAAGAGAAAAACTTCCTGCAAATAATTAACTGCCAAAAATGACCACTTGGGAGTTTTATATTGATTTATTCCTCTCTCCACCAAATGCTTCTGTTCTGTATCTTCCACTTACTACATTATCACATGTCTATTTTGCATATTGGGGTTATGAATTTGCCTTTTCAGCTGTCTTAGGCTATTTGCGTATCTCGATTGTTGATAAAAAATATGACAAATTGTTCTTGGCAATGGAAGGGGAAGGGTTTTAATGATAAATGGGCTTTGCACTGCAAGTGTAAATTCCACACTTCCTATGAATGCCATCTCCTGAAAAGTTCACTGCAGTCTGACAAAACATTTTCCTGGACTTAGCCTTAAATAAAAATTTAATAGCCACATTAAATAGCAGAGGCTTCTTTTCCTTTTTTTTTTTTTTTTCCAGTTTTCCTCATCACTTGTCTTTCTTTAAGAGCTTTCTTTGACAGCAGGACAGTGCCCCACATTTCCCAAATCTTAGAAAGCCTGGAAAAGGTTAATTGGAAAAGTCAGGGTTGCAGTTGGATAGTTAGTGCAGCTGTATTCTCTCTGCTGCTTGTTAACATTTTCTCAGTGCCTCAAGGCCCCACAACTCAGTGTCACTGCTGTCGCCAGCGCCCTGGCTGTGAGTCCACTCCCCAGCCTCGCTGGCTCCTCATTTCTATACGCTTCACTTTGCTGAGCCACTCCGAGCTGGCGTCATCCATCTAGTCACAGCTCTCTAAGTTTGCCATGTGCACTGACCCTGTGCTGACCCTGAACCATGATACAAACTATGGGATTGTAATTAATCTCTAATTACCCACAATACCTCACTGGGTATTCAGCCTGCTGTTCAGTTGTATTCCCAACCAATTCAGCCATCAGTGGAGCATTCAAATTCGGCGCAGCTCAGTGTTTAGAGACCAAGGGCTTCACTAATGTTGAGTGGCTGGGCTACTTAGAGGGCTGTGTCCACCTTGCTTTGCTCAAGCAGAGCTCCATTCAGGCAGGGCAAAGTCAGGCTCCGGCTGTAGCTTGACCAATTGATGGTGCAATGCCTGCGTTCATGTTTCACTGTTCAAAAGACAACTCAGCAGGCTGCGTGTGACACCAGTCATTTATCTCTATTAGCTCTTGCTTTCACAGCTAGTGTATTTCTCCTACCAGGGACAGGAGGAGTCTATCGTCGACTCAGCAGATCTTACTTGAATGCATCACTCCTCTTTTAATTTGAGTTGTATTCCTGCTTCTGTCCAAGTCATGGCATCTAGGAAGGGTAGTCCCTTGGAAAGATGCCCTGAGGAGAGCTGAGCTGAGGCAGGAAACTGATGCTGGGGTTGTGATGTGCTTCTGCTCTTGAGCTCCCAGTTAAATCAAACTCTCAAGGGGAGAGCTTTGATTTGGGCATGACTGTAGGGGCTGCTGCAGACTGTAGGAGTATTTCACTCTGGTTAGGCCACGAGGATGGGATCTTCCACTCCTTTTGTTTACAGCAAATGCAAAGCCATTATACTGCAGCCTTTGAATGCTAGATGGAGCACTCAAGAATGAAAGCACCTTGTAAGAAAAGAGGATAACCTTCCCTCCCTGATTCCCATTACTTCAGCTGGCAAACATTTTCCCCAAGTGTAGCTCTTCTGCTGTTTCCTCATGTCTCAACTGGTTTTCCTTTCTCTCCCTTCCTGTTCTAACACTTTTCCAGCTTTCTCCAGTTCTGAAGTGCCTCACTGGGCATTCCCTCGCCCACCCTCTGCCCCAAGATCTCCTCAGAGTTTCAGAGAGCCTTGCTTGGATTTGGAAGAGAATATTTTTGTATGACATTGTTTGAACAGGACATGCGTATATGACACACTTGCTAAACCACACCAAGTTCCAATGTAAACTGGTGTGGCTCCCCATTAGCCAGCCATCAGTAGGTGCCAGCTCTGATATCCTGGGGTGGAGCTGGGACTTTTGGGACTGCTCTTGCTCCCTCTTGTGCAACTGGTGTCCCTTGGCTTCTGGTCTCCTCACTGGCTGTCAGCCCTCTTCCTCAGCCTGTAGGGACTTCACAGGATTCTCTAGAAGTGACAACAAAGAAAGGAAAACTAGACACACGATGAAAATTAGAAACAGAAAAAAATGTCATAGAAAGAAAAATTCGAATAGAAGTGGAAAATTCCTGATTTTACATGGAAAACTAGTAAATATATCAATCTTCATTTAAAACTGTATAGGCTCATTCTTTCCTATATTTGCACTGGGAAACTGTCCCCAGATCATACTGCCTTGAGAAGCCTTCTGATTTCCAGCCTGAAGTCATTAATATTTTACCCGTTTTGTACCTGATGAATGCAATATATGTACATTCTGACAAAAAAAAAAAAAAAATTAAAGCATTCACTATGGGAAAACATGACTGTGTTAAAAATCCTGTCATTTTTACTTATTATGGCCTGGTACCTGACAATGGATCATAAGCAGCTGTATTTCTCTATGCAGCAGCTTTTCCATGCCCAGTACCTGGCAGCCACCTCAACTCTCTGATGTAACAGTTGCTGTGGTGACTGTTTTGCTCTTAAGTACTCATGATATATGAAAAGATCACACTAAAACCTGCTTAACTTGTTTGAATATTATATATGGTAAACCTGTTCTTTACCAACAATAATGTGCACTTCTTGTCTTTGCCAGCTCTCACTCAGTGGAAATGGCATTTTTGTTCCAGATGTACTCCATTTATGCCATTTGACTTGGCTTTAACATGAGGATTTATTCCTTGAGTGCTTAACAGGAGCATTTGAGGGAAGGAGAAAGGGGTTGTCAGCAATCCCACAAAGCCTTCAGCTTGGTTGTGTGACACACACTCCCGGGGCAAGATGCTGTCACCCAGTCAATCAGCCATTAGGCATGTAATTATGGCAACCAGTCATGAGACAGTTCCTAATTAACAGTTATTTTTCTCAGCAAACTAGTGCTCCCAGCATCTGAAGCAAAATGGATAATTAAGACATTGCCTCCATCTACCTGGTATCAACCATCAGTAGTCTGTTGTCCTACACTCAGCTTTAACAAATACCCTGGCATACCAGGGCACAGCTTGTCCCCACACTGTCTCCTCTTTTACTTGTAGTTCTCTGCTTCCCACACCAGGTGCAGGCAGCATTTCCACCTATAGGACATAGCAAATACTAATGAAGACACCTTGAAATTGTTCACTGCACAGCTTTTAGATTTTCTGTCTTTATTTGCATCTCTATATGAAGTCTTAATATTCTTCTGTAGAGGTTGTTAGTCATTAAAGGTGTTGGATTAATGAAAAAAACTGCTTATTTTGGTAATCAAAATATTTGGTCATCAAATTAAATGGCTGTACCAGTTGAGGTCCAAGACACAGTCACGTCCCAACAATATTTGTTCTTCTAGTGACCTTCAAATACTTTATCTTCAGTTCTGGTAAATACATGAGCTTTACCCATGACCAATGTGGATGTATGTTATATGTAAACCCTTGCTGCATTTAAAGAACATTTCTCTATTTCCAAGCCAAATCTTAAAAGAATGTGGGTAGCACTATTAAATAATCCACCCATTTATAATGTACAAATAAATGTTTCTTTCTTTCATTATTTAAAATGACAACTGACTCAGTTTATTATACTGATGTGCTGAAGACTCCAAAAGAAAGAATTAAGCAAAAAACCAACACCCAGTGTTTTTCATCACCTGGTAATGCAAGCATCTGATAAAAACTCATGGACCTGTGATTCATATTTGGCCTACTTTTGACCCCTGAACTTTGTATAGTGATGAAATTTGAACAGAAATATTTGTGTATTTAAACTGTTGGTTTTAAAAAGCCACATGAGACGCAGTTAGCATGACCTTTTTTTTTAACCTGCTTTCTATTCTCTGTATCTTGTTCATGCGTTTCTTTTTCTGTTAGGACAGATTTCTATTATCACACATTGAGGGGCTATTGAGCGGCACCGAGAGTCATATTCTACTCTTGAATACTTTAACAGATGTATGACCTTGGGCAGTAAGTGAAAAGTTACTTCACCTATGTTAGAAATGGGCATAAAAGTGAGGTAAGTCCCAGCATGGAGGCTGTGTGATGAGGTAATTGCCTGTAGGCATAAGCGGGGGTTTGTGGATCAGTGGTGTAATTCTGGTGTTACTGAATAGAAGGGAATTATTCCATTGATACACAATAGATCTTATTGTAAATCTGCTTATTTTGTAAGTTCCTCATGAACAGGTACAGTGGTAGGTGGTAGATTATCGCTGAGAAGCAATATTATGAATTCTTTTGCTCTGTTTAAAAACAAAACATTTCAGTTAAAGCTTCTCACTTTCTTTTTTTCTCTAAATGGCAAGCAGAGGTGGTTGCAGATCTTATGTTTGTGAGCAACTTATACCTAAATTTTCTTAAAGTCATTATTAAGAGCCAATCTCTGGTACTCATGATTATTTTCTAAAAGTTTCGCTAGCAGTTGGATAAACATATTTTTTGGGAAAGAAAGCAACAAATAAAATCCATATTATTTCTGAAAAAAAAGTTACTTTTTTTTCCCCTATTGAGTCAGCTAGTTGTTATTTATGGCCAACACTGAAAGGTCAGTTCTCTGTCCAGAGGTACCAATTCCTGCTCACAATTCTTCCATTTCTTTATCCCATTAAATAATTCTCAACCCTGGAAAGTCGAGTTCAAAATCTGTTCTCTAGATTTTAAGAAAACACACTCTTGCTTTGGCAGCCATTCTGAAATGTACATGTTCAGCTTTTCTAAAGTTACTTGTCCTGTTAGAATGGAACTTCTTGGTCTTCATCAGTGTTTGGGCAGGCAGGGGGAAGCAGTAGGTGATTTTTATGACTGTTCGCTGCAGTGCAAGAATCACCAGTTGTTCAGTCAAGGACTTGAAAAATGGTCAGTCTTAGAAAGGTTTGCCTTCCCTGGACTTGTAAGCAGGGGTGGGAGCTGGGAACACGTGGGCACGTTGGTCTGTTTATTTTGATTACTGTGGTAGTAACTGCTGTGGTGAACCTCCAGCTCTTCGTCATATGCCTTGAGTTTGGAAAAAGGCCTTGACAGCCCAGCAGAAAACAAGAGGCCAATTCCTACTGATTAAGAGAAAAACTATTCTCCGTGTTGTAATGAAAGATATATAACATTTTCTGTAGCTGGTGGGGAAAAGGTTAAGACAAATCTGGAGGGAAAAGGGAAATGCTCCAGCAGGCTGCAGACAGCAGGTATACAAAGCCTTGTCTCTCAGAAGAGAGGTGCTCTATTTAGGGGCTACAGACTTGTAGCTAGAGCCTGAACAGCAGGGTTCAATGAAGCTCAAACGAAAGGAACCTACAAAGCTTTACTAGAGGGTGACTCTCAGATGCACAGAGGGCAGAACTTGTCTATTAAAGATAAAAATGAATGCAGGAAAGGGTGGCTGGAGTAAACCTTTCCACTGACCTTTATTGTTTGATAAGACTGTAAGGCACCAGATATTATCCTTTGGACATTTTGACTGGGGTTTGGGGCTCTATATTGTTTATACCAACAGTGAAGCTGGGGTAAAACTCAAGAACCTAAACGAAAAACAAGCAAAAGTTTACTCTGTGGCCAGAAGCATCAGCGAAAAGCCCACTGTGACCTAATAAAAGTCAGCTCTAGAGATGGAATAGAGACGCTGACAAATATAGTTCAAAACAAAGGGGGAAAGATCGTCTTTTCTTTTGTTGTTTTTACAGGGTATTTCTGTTGCAAGCATGGAAATTTTGGGTTGCTCCCCATAATCATTCAAGTGACATTTTATACAGCCATCGAAAGGCTCTTCTTCTGCCATATTTTCCTTTATTTTTTTCTTTATTGATTTTTCTCTTTAAGACTTTAATTCACTCTTCTCAGTTGCTACATTTAAGAGAGAGATTCTGTAGATCACATAGAGATAACATTCCAGCCTACACTAGGTCACTCACAGCTCACATAAGAATACAAGCTTCCTGCAGACAGCTAGTCCTTTCCTGATTTTCAGGCCTTTTTGCTCCATCTTTTCATTTTTTTTTCTCCCTTAGTATTTGGGTCTTAATCTTTCTTTAGACTTATCCTTCATGCTGTGCTCATCTGAAATGTACCAATAATTGCTGCTACCTATATGTGGTTTGATCATTCTGTGCATTCCTTGTTGAAACTATCAGTGAAACAAGACATCTAAAATATGATTCTGCAGAGTTAAGGTAATATTTTGGGTGTCTGAAATCTCTTATAAATTGTTCTGTAGACATTCTGTTTTTTAAAAGAAAAAATGACAGCAACAAGCCAACCTTAATGACATATTTCAGTGTAATGCTATAATTTTAGCCCCTGCCATGAACTATTGCTGTTGTACAGTAAAGTATTTTGCTAGTAAACGGTGAAGTGATTTCCAGTAAGGCCTTTTCACTTTATTCCATCCTGCCATCAGCAAAATTCCCATCTCACCAATTCCACTGTATTAAAAAGAAAATACTCATGTGAAGCACATTAGACACCATGTGAGTGCCATTCAGATAGTAAAGAGGAGCTGTTGTAGTTTCACCTGGTTTATCTTTGGATGTTTTTGAAACAGCAGAAGATGAAGGTGCTTCTTGCCTTGAAGTGGATGAAGTATATCAAGTGCATGATCTGTTTATTGGTGTCAATGTTTTTACCTTGTTCCTAGATGTGTGCACATTAATGGGAAACACATTTAACTGTCTCTGCACTAAGAAGCCTTTTCCCAGGAGGTCAAATATCTTTTTAATAAGTTTTTTTTTTTTTTTTTTTTTCCTTTCTCTCTTCTACTTTGTTTCCTGCTTGTTGGAAGTCTCCCACTTAAATGGTCTTTCAGTTCTCCATTGCTCATTGCAATTAATTTTCTGGCAATTTTATTCTTAACTATTGGGTGCATTTCTGGGGCTCTTTGTGTCTGACCAACTCCAAGGCCAGTTGCCATCGGTTGGCTGCCACATACAAATTTGTTACAGGATGGGTCAATAGGGAAAAGGTGGTTGATAGCTACTGTAACAGTTGGGTCATTGCTTGGGAAGCAGGACCTCAGACTTCTGCACCATTGCAGGCTGAGGGTGCTGGAGGGGAGGACGAGGATGAGGATGAGGACCACCACGCTGATTTCCAGGTCTTGGGTGGCCTCCATTTCTGAACTTGGGAGGTGTGAACCAGAATTGAGCTCTGGAGCTCTAAGCCACAGAGCCTCCATGGCTGGCAAGTGTAGGGACGGAAACTCAGATGAATAGAGGAATAGAGCCCTAAATGTTTTTTGTTTGACGCTCATGTTTAACAGAAAATGATGAATCCATTAGCAACTCCTTCCGCTGCCAAAAGAAACAGACTTGCACTTGTAGATTGCTTTCATTCTGTGCTATCAAGCCACTGCATGCTCAGTTTTTGCAAAGCCGGCAGTCATCTATCACTTAAAAGTGTTTTTTTAGAAGTACAGTCATCTTTGTCTTAAGTGTGTTTATGTGTCTGCTTGAAAGTGGCTCATTAAAATATACTGACCTTGTTGAGCACCTCAAACAAAATCTATAGTGGAAAACGTCTTATTTTATGTTTGTTTTGAATTATTTCAGTGTCATGAGTTTCACATGACAGTGGGGCATTTGGAATGATTTTTGTCTGTGATGATGTGTCAAAGGGACTAGGTGGCTCTTACTATGCATGGCATGAAAAATGTGTCAGTGGAGATTGGACTGGGGCACTTCTCAGTTCGTAAAGGGGCAAGAACTTTTCTGTGTCCGATCGTGCTTACTCAGGCAAAACTCCCTGCAGTCCGAAGTATCCCACTGAAAGCAGCGGGACTCCTGAATATGTAAAGGATCCAGGATCAGATGAGTAATGTCTCTAGAAACAAAAAAGTTCTGAACTAAAGGTTTTTTTCTTCATGAGACACATTATCCAGCATAGTAAAAACATGTGTATTTATAGCCTAGATTATGCTTTGTTTTGTGGGATGAAAAAACACATTTTAGAGTTGGCCCCTTTCCTGAACAGATGTTACTGGCCTGGGTGAATAACTTATTCAAGCATACAATTTAACAGGATTGGATGAAAATTTTTGCCAAACTCAATTCCGACTAAAACTGAAATCTTTCACCACTTTTCTTCCCTCTGCTGGACCGGCTCTGCTGTTCAGTTCAGCCCAGTCTTTGTCTTCCAGCTGTGGCTGTTCAGGGGTTACATCAACCTCCTTGGTTTAGACTTGCATTATTCCCATGCAAGAAAATCTCTAAGTGATTTTTTTCATTAAAGTATGTTTTTCCCCTGGAAAAAAGGACTGTCAGGGTAACATCAGGGGCTTCAATGTTTGTCTCTCACTGATTTCGCACATCAAATGTGTTCATTTTACTGGTGCAAAGATGTTTCTTTCTAATTGCCACTGCTTCTAGCTCCAGCTGGCTTCTTTCCTTCTTGCACATTATCACCAGTATTTAAGGTTTTGCAGGTCAAATTAGACCCGCAGTGACATCTGTGCCACCCATTGCTTTCGATGAGACTGCCCAGGTG
The DNA here is from genome assembly GCA_013399115.1 of Anseranas semipalmata. NCBI lineage: Eukaryota > Metazoa > Chordata > Aves > Anseriformes > Anseranatidae > Anseranas > Anseranas semipalmata. The sequence continues at coordinate 232,645 of VXAA01000333.1, read as the reverse complement.
TGGCTGAATGCAGTCAGATAAAAAATCCTCTCTGTGCAAGAGGGGACAGACTGGATCTCCTTCCCTCCTGGCTTTGATGGGTCTGTGGTCTAACAGGCCTAAAAAGCAAAGAAATGAATTTGTCTTCCAAGCCTACACTGCATTAGGAGCAAGGAACAATTTTTTTTTTAATTGAAAATGTGACTTTTATGCAGAGGTATCACTGAGTTTGAACACTAGTACCACAAGCAGCCTGGCGAGGAACAGGACACTGGCTGTGATGCTTTTTCACTCAGCTGGTGTATTATAACTACCTCCTAACATCACTCCAATGCACTATCCCAGGGCTGCAATACATCATTAATTCTGAAGCTGTATCTGAGGTAGATCCTGTAGAGAGGGAAGGATTCTTTTTCCCCTCAGGGGATGGCCTCAAAATTGGGGTCTGTGTCAAAGTGCAGGAAGGCAGATTCTTCTCATGCCTGTCACCACCACACTCATCATCGAAGTCATTGACACTGTATGAAGGTGAGAGAAGAGCATAAATGCATCAAGAATTATGTTGCCAGAAAACACGGCTATGTGATGGCATAGCAGTGTCATTGTCAATGGTGCCTTTCCAGCAGCTGAGGTGACCCACCTGAAAAACCCTCTGAGAAACTGGTAAGGGGGCATGGCATCCTTGGCCAAACCTGGTGTTCCAGAGGGCACATTTGCTCTTCTGGAATAATGGGAGGTATCCTCTTGTGTGTCTGATTTCCCATAAAGACAGATGGATAGGAATAGGTTAATGGGTATTTTCACAATTCCATATGAAATCTTCAAGCACAAAAGATGTAGGTCAGAATATATATGTGATGCAGTCATGGATATGTTGTTAGAAATTGGAACCTTAAGAGTAATAGAGGAAAATACAAGTAAACAACTAGTTTAGGTACATAACAGAATATGTTAGAAATCAATGTGATTTAAGCATCACAAATTAGGAATGTAACTGGCTTTATAAATTGTTTTCTATATGCTTCCTGGCAAACTTGGCCTCTAAAATCCTGATTTCAGTAAATAGCAAACCTGCTTTGAGTGTTGCTAACTCACTGCTTGCCCAATGCTTATGCCTGCCTTTGACAGATTTTTAAATAATATCCATGCTCTTAAATATGGATTAGAAATACTTGAACTATGATTTACTTATCTATGCTCTAGCTGTAAGTTTCACTGAGTATTTTGCATGGTTGAGTCCCTTTTGTCTAGCTTCTGTATGTTTGCAGGCAGTGCGATTGCATCTGCTTCTTGAGGCTACTGAGGCAGCAAGTGCGGCTGCTCTGTTCATAAAAACATATTAGTATATTAAGAAACATACTCTGTAAATCTCATGTTTTAATTCCTTTTTGGAGCACAGTTTAATACCTAAAGAAGCATTTGCCTGCCAACATTGTTATAAATGCATCTCATTCTTGAAAGACAACAAAGTAAAACCTTCTTGACATTTAAGCATTTGAAGGAGTTATATTCTTAAGATATTAAGTCCATGCACTAAATGTGTACAAGCAGATTTTCAGAAGTATTCACACACTCAGTTTGGCAAGAGGATCATCTATATGAGTAGTTCATTGTTTTCCTTTCTGAGATTTGTACAGGTTGTTACAGCACTCAGACTTATACTAGCAATAATTGAAAATTCTTCACAAATACTTCAAATCTCAGGGGATGGATTCTAATTTACTTCCTCTAGTCTTATGCCAGGAGAGCTGCAGTTGGTTCAGTAGAGTAATCCTGCTTTAAACTGGGAGAGTGCCGGGCAGCAGGGGAACGCAGTTGCATTCCCATATGTTCCATTAAGATATTTAAAAAATGACATCAGCTATTAGATGTTGTGTTGAAAGCCTTGTCTCCTTTGACCATCTGTGGTACTGATCCTGCTCAGCAGATCTCGGGAGCGTCCCAGTTCAGTCACTGGGACTACACAGGAATCTAGTTGTCACTGCCTGGTAAGTCTTATTTCAGGTTGTCATTAAATATGCCTGTGTCCTACCATTTTTACTGTAAGTATCACAAGTATCTATGGAGAGATGCAAGTTTGCAAGGACTCTTTTGTAAGCATGCCCTGAATGAACCAATAGAGCTTAGAGAGTTTTTTGGGTCCATTCCCCCTGTGATCCTGTTTGTACTTACCACATGTTATTTTCCTTGGGGGAAGGAAACAAATGTAGCCTTTGCAAATCGGTTGTACAAAGCAATGTAGTTCTCCACCAACAGAGGTCATTCATTTGTTTGTCACCTGCCATGTTCAGGGTGCTCTGCTTGCAGACTGGGGTCTGCTGCCATTGACCCTGCAGGACCTGACTCCCTTTGCACTGGGTTTTGCATGGGATTCCTTCTGTCGACCCCCAGCACCTCAAAGCTGACTACAGAGTGTAAGCTAGTCAGAGACGTTGTTTGTTTGGTTTTTTTTTATTGATGCAGAGAAACAGATATCTCCCTAGGGAACTGCATCCCATCCTAAGACGCGTCTAAATAGCTGGGATGAACTGCCCTTTCTGAGGTTTTCTCTGTACAACCACCAGTTATAAAGGGAGCAGAGCCACTTAGACCAAATAGAGGAAGACCAATAGAGGAGCAGAGCCGCTTAGACCAAACAGAGGAAAGATGACTCCATGCATAGGCAGTGCACAGCGGCAGCAAAGAGTCCCTAACTCAGTATGTCAGAATTTTATATCCATACTAAAAACCTGTGGGTAGCTAAATAGGCAATGATGAAACTCTGGCTGTCTTTGGCAGTGGCTGTAGGCCCTGGGAACTCTTGTACCTGATATGGAGAAGGAGAAGAAGAAAAAAAAGGCACCCACACTTTAAAATCATCTGTAATTCAGTAGATTGCCAGGGACCCTCTATTTCACTTCTAAGTAACTGCTTTGTGAAGCTGAACTGATGATAATGCACTTTTAAGTGAACACAAAACATGAAAAATGCAGTTTAAATATGTTGCAAGAGTTCTGACCTCTTAAAACATGCTGTTTTCTGTACAATAAAAGGATTTTTGAAGAAGTCACTATGTAACAGCATTTAAAGTGGTACAAAAGATGATTAAACACTGCCTTCTGTGATATTACAGTCTGCATCCCAAAGCACTGTAGAGCAATGTGATGCAATGGCTGAGGTGGGCTGTGTCAGCGTGCTAAGGAGCTGTTAGGAGGAGGCCTCCTTACAGGAGACGCAAAGTCCACGCTGCACTGGCTTTGTATTTCCAATGTGATGGCTTTGCATTTACACCTGCAGCTTTCAAGTCTTTCCTAAGGTGGGAGAGTTTTACATCCTGATATGGTGGATGAGGAACAGAAAGACCAAGCAAAAGTCAGGAAGCAGCAAGGCCATGATTAGAGCCAGCCTCAGCTCATTCTGTCTGTGCTCACTTCTTTAGATGACACCAGTAAATTGTGGGAAAACTCAGTTTTCCCTCTAGCTCAATAAAAACATATGGTCCCAGAAGTGTAGCTGCTGAAAGGGAATGCTGCAAAGCACAGTCTCTCCAGTCATCCAGGAAAGAGTAGTTCCGATGTGTGGCTCGAGGCAGTGTGGCCCTAGTAGTTCCTAATACCTGTAATACTGAGAAGTCAGAGATCTGACTTGTCTCTCAATCATTTCGCTGCTTTTTTTTTTTACATTTTCATACTAGCTTGAATGATAAAGCCAGGTTATTTTCACTTTTTTTTTTATTATTATTCTTAGTTGTTTCCCTGTCTCACACAGCTGCAAAATTTGAGCTGCCACATCATCAGAAAATGTTTCTTTTTAAAACAAGCATTTCCAAAAAAAAAAAAAATTGAGAAACAAAATATCTCAGAGAATCATTTCTGATGGCTTGGTACTTGAGCAGGTGGCTAGACTTTTGGTAAAAATGAAGTTAAAGGTTTCCTATTAGCATTTTAGCTCAATAATATCAGATCTGAACTATGTTTAGAAAAGTGTCTTCTTAGAAGTGCCACTCCCTGAACAGAAGAAGTTTGCATTCATGGAATATTTTGGAAGATGTTTCTTCATACTCTGTGGCAAAGCATCAACTTCTGCTGTCTGTTGATTCAAAAATTAGAGGTGTGCTGTAGTTGCTCTAGCAACAGAGTTTCATTTTACCCCTTTGCTCATTTCCAACCTGTTACTAAATTACTAAGCACTGGAGTGATGCATCAAAGATCACCTAGAGATGCTGTTAATGTAATGAAACTGAGCCTTCATCTACTTAAAACATGTTGTGTCAGCTTGGAAATAAGACAGGTGATTTCTTTACCCCCAGAAGTTGGCACCATGTCAACTACATAAAGTTTTAAAGTTATGAAAACAAGGTCTACACAAGAAATAAATTGCTTGTATGAAATGTATTGACTAGTTGTACTTAGCAAAACTGAATTTGTTTGTTAGCAAATTATAAAATATCCTTTTTACTTTACTGGTCATGATGTTTGTCAAGCAGTTTTAATATTTTGAGTAATTCAGTTGATATGTTCTGTGCGTATGTCATATAATGGATGTGTACATTTATAGCTACTATTACAAACCTTTACCAATAAGATTGTTCCTTCGGACTGGAAGAAACTAAGGATATGAATCTGTTATTGCAGGCAGTACTGTACACTTCTTAATTTTTCTCACTTTTTTTTGGGGGGGGGGGGCACTTTCTGAAAAGAGCAAAGATGAGGTTTTTATTGGTCTAATAGAGCATTTATCTCTCAGTTGCACAAGAAAACTGGTTTAAGTATTTAAAATATAGCAACAATTACAGCACTACAGTAAAAAACTAAAAGGAAGTTCTTTGGCTCTTCAGAGAGTGAGGAGTTAGGATTTATCAGTACTGCTTGGATGCTGCAGCACTGTGGACGGTAACAGATCAGCTGTTGCTGCTGGCAAGCCCCGGTGCCCAGAGCCCACCAGGAGTGCCACCACCTCCAGGTATGATAGAAATTGTTGAAAGAAGCATTATCCCAAGAAGTGTTTCCTTTGAAGCCTCACACCCTATAATGCAAATGCTCATCGTACAGTGTGGTTTTAGCTAGTATTTCTGTAGCTAGAACTTTCACTCTGCTTTGGTAGAAAGGATAAAATTACAGAAGAAACACATTTTTCTATAAATAGATGCCATTTCCAGCATCACATTGTGAGATCAGTTTGGCTCCCTTTCTTTCAAGTGTGAGAGTGTGGGCTGAGCCCTTGTGTCCCCTTCTCCTATGATAAAGTGGGGAAGGATAAAAACTATGTGATTTAGCACTACTGTTACCCTACCCTGACACACTCTCTCATATCTGGCGTGACACTTATGCTAGGCATTATGGTTGTAGGGAATCATCAGTGCATCCACTGTACCAGCACTGCAAGACCCTTTTACTCCTTTTCCTTGGTAGAAAGGGGAGAGGTAAGGTGAGGGTCTTATCTGGATACCTCTCTGCATTGTACTCCTGGTTTCTAAATACTTCTTCTGCCATATGTAGCATAAGTTCCTGAATTTATTACTTGCATGAAGTCATGTTTGGCTATGATTTGAGAGGTTATATATATAAGAACTGCCTTTTGATAATGTTATTCCACACCATCTGTATAATATTATCAAGTGGTAGGAGAATGACTAGTAAGACCTTCCATAATGTCAGCAGAATTTCAGCTCCTTAATACACTGCTCTTATACTGTTTCCCGAGCTTGAAAACCCAGTACTAAGCCTTTAAAATGACACTATAAGCTACAGACCTTTGTTTAAAAGTAAGGTGCCAGATAATACCTATAAATGTAGGTGTTTGTTTTTAGACTTATATTGCAACCTTCATGTATGTAATTCTGGTGTATTTGCACCAGCTTCTTTTGACAGTCATTTTTAATGTATGATGTTTTTACCAGGTGGGCTATAGAGCTGTGTTATCACTACAGTAAAAAGTCCACATGTACCATGTTACAAAATGCAGAACATACCAGATAAAAGTTCCATACTGGGTTTAGAGGTCAGACTTTAGCATAACTTTGCTCCAGCTGCAAGATATGGACAACAGAGACATGTTTTGTTACAGGTTTTACTAATGCAGATTTAAAGTAACATGACTGAAGTTCTAAATTGATATGACAGTTGCACCTTTTCTGGATAAAAGAACCGGCTGCAATGTTATGCCTGGTTTTAAAACCAATACAAATGATCTGAACCAGATTTTTTCATCATGGTTTTGAAAATTTCCTTTCAGACAGAGGAAGCATTTAGGATGATTTCAAAGAAACATAAACATGCGCTTAGACCTGATAACTTGTGTCCAGGCCAGATTTCAGCTGGAGTATTTATTATTTTCTACCTCCTTTCAAGATTTCAGTGGCACTTTCCTTTATTTGTATTCTCCTTAAATTTCTACATTGGTGCAGTGTAGCTGCATACTACTTAGACTAAGACTACTTAGACTACTAAAGAAGTGCCTCAGCCCAGGAGAAGCTGTCCAAGAGCGGTCATTGAACGGTTTTCCTGGCACTCTGCTCTCCCATTTGGGAGCAACGCTGCCAATGGGATGCTGCTGCAGAAGCTAGCATGTCTCCTTCCTCTGTTATTCAGTACTGGGCAAGTAAAGCCAACTCGATGTGTGGCTGCAGGAAAAGTGGTGTAAATGAACTGGTCAAAGGGCAGGAGCAATGCGTGGTTTTGCTGAAGAGACCAAATTATTGCTTCTGATATGTGAGGATGTTTCTTCTGAACTTAGCATTCAAAAAGGAACGTAAGCTGAGGCTGTCCTTGGCAATGCTTTGCAGTCAATGTGTTAGAAGAGGATCCAAGGAAGTTCTGACAGGGAGGTAAAGAAATAATTGCTGATGAATGAGAGCTCATGGCTGTTATATGTCCATAAATATCACATATCATAGGATGCTGTTTAGCTTGTTTGCGGCACTATATAAACTTTCCTGTATGCTTTTTGGCAGAATTTTGCTTCTGTGCAAACATTTTACAAACTGTGACATGAAGCATCTTGTTTTGCCTACAGCACCAAAGTCTTGGTGTCTCACAGCTTACAGTGACTCATGCTTTTCTTTGCATTTTCATTCCCTCCCCATAAGACAGCATAGTATGGCCTATAGCTGGTTAATAGGTTTGCTGAGTGCATTGATGTCCTTTTGGTTGAAAGGATCCTATGAACAAAGAGTAAGATGAGCAGACATGGATAAATAGTTGATTTTCAGGATAATGGTAATTGTACTTAAGTGGAGGAGATCAGCGGAGTAAAGAAAAAGGAAAAAAAAAAAAGAGTGACAAATTTGGTTGTCTTGCCCTCATTTTAACTCTTCTTGTACAAACAAGCTTTGCAAAAGAAGTGAGAACAAATGAATCCAGCATCCCTTTGATTATTTTTAGATTGGCATTGATAGCTGTGACTCTTCTCTGCCCACATAACGTTAGGTCAGCGCCCTACCATTTTTTTAATTGAAAGACTATCAGCTTAATTCAGAAGCAGATTTTTCCAATGAGAAAGATACCTTGGAGACCACAAAAGCAAATAACAATACAGTTGACCTCACCAGTTCCTGAACATTTTATCAAAAGCTATCTGTTTTTAGGAATGGTGTCACAGAATGGATGCAAAAGCACTGGGACCTCTGAGCTCTCCTCTTTACCTGGAGGTACTAGGCAAAGAAAATAACATAGCTGCTCTGTATGAGACATGTGCACTCACCCCTCTGGCCAGCAAAAAGCATCTTACTGAAAATGTGAGACATTTACAAATACCACATGTATCACAATATGCAATCACAACCTCCTAGATCAATTTAAACCCAAAGGATACAGTTATGAGATACTCCATGTGCCCTATATCTTTGGTTACCAGCATAGCCATGTGAGATAAGCTAACCAGAGAAAAGTTACAGACTGTCTTCATGCATATTTCAGGAATTTTATGAATAACAGTGACTTGGCACATAAAACTATTGCACACCAAAACTTCACAGAGATGGAAACATTCTTGTGAACTTTTTCCTCAAAATTCAGAAGTTCTTAATGCTTTAATTGAAGAATTCTTCAAAAGTTAGCAGGATAAAGCACATGGTTCTCTGTTCAAAATTGCTGAATCTATCTATAAAGAGCCTGCCCTACAGGGACTTTACAGAGTAATACAGCAGGAGCAGGCATACTGTATGCCTCAGTCATGGCTCTGTATCTCCCAGAAACAGCAGAGAGGCAGCAAACATTAGGGCAGCCGTATGAAAGCCATTGAACCATTCATTTAGGCAGCTGCAGGAAACTACTAATTATGGGCTAAGTGCTAAGTCAGGCCTGGGTCCCTGTTGAAAGTGCTGGAAGGAGATGCCAAGGGGTGACTGTTTTTTTCCCCCAGTGGAATTTGCAGCGCTGCCCATGCAGCACCACTCCTTTTGAGATACCTTGAAAGTCGTCTTGCAGAGGTCCCACAGAAAATGCTCTAAGTTGGAGGAAACAGAGAAAGCAACGAATGGCCACAGTTTGGGCCTGCAGCTCCAGTATGAAGAGCAAGAAGGAAACAGATGCAGTTTTAAGGGCAGTTCAGTTTGTTCCATTCTTTGGCACTGTGTACTTTATATTTGCACAGCTACTGGATATTAGTGTTTTGTTGAGCGTGTCATTGAGGATGGGTCTCTTGACTCATACCACCCTGGTAAATAAAGTCAACTTCTTGAATGAAGGAAAGTAGAGAGGTAAAATGGTGGCCATGACTCAGCCTAAAATCTGAAAGTTTTTCAATTTCAGCAGAATATGGATTCTTATCCTTAGATTTAACTTTGTGGTATGGATTCTTGGTCCCATGGCCCACCTCTATTATCTCATGAACAAAAATAATATTGAACCATTGTTATGAAAATCCTGTGACAATAACAGTCCTCAAGCATTTTTAGAATTTGGAGAAACAACTTCACACGCACAGCTTAAATTTTGACACCGTGAACCCCAAATCTGAGTACAGACCTCCTACGTGTCTCATAAAATTTCAGATTAAGCCCAATTCAAATCTAAACAAAATCTTCTCTGTTCATCCTCTCTTCAATGAAATCATTTGCTGGTTCTCTCTCTGCCTATAACAGAAGGTGAATCAAGCAATCCTCGCCCTGTGGGCACTGAGCAACCCCACCCTCTGACTTCAGTGACTCTGCAGCAAGAGAAGGGACTAAGATCCAAGGATTTGAAATAGTGTTATTTGCGGCTTTCTTTTCTTCCTCTTCCACTAATGACAATACAGAGGAATGTGTGTTCTTAACAAATGAAAGCAAACATTAAAGTGTCATTTAGACATTTTCCTGTAAAGAGTACAGAGTACGTTAAAGTATATCAAACTTTAAAAGCATATTACCTTGTCAAGTGCCATGTGTGAAAAGGTCAGCACCGGTCTTCTGTCTTTTTTTTTTTACATATGAATCATAGACTACAAATGAGACTTAACATTTGCATTGCTATTTTAATCTGCGCCGTTATTTATGAGGGTTCTCAAAATACTTGTAACCCCCAGAAAATATTCTAGCACAGGCCGGTATTATAACCCACTCAAATTACAAGTGAGACACAAAGATGGAACAGATGAGATTTTCCAAAGTAGTGGCTGGGGCAGAGAAAAGGCACCTCAGTTTCTGAGTATCTAGCCTGATTGATGCAGGGCTGTATTATCAGATGTGCTCTCACATAGTCAGAGGTACAACTGTTCTGCATCTCTGAAAATTAAACATTCAGATAGCTCAGGTTTTCTGTGGCAAGTAAGCAAAAGCTCCAGAAAAGAGAAATTCTGACTGCATTGCAGGACAGCTGATGTGATAAAACATAGTGGGATGGCTTTAATTTTCACACACGGGCTTTCACTGACGGATGAGTGCCCAGTTAGTTAATCAGGCTGCCAGAGCAATTTTGTGCAACTTCTTCCCTTTAAGTAACTTTGTCAAAGTCAGGCTCATATATATGCTGTGTTTCCTTCCTCAGAGTTGCTCAGGAACATTCTTCAAAAGGTGTTTTTGTGTCTTTATAATTGAATTGATTCTTAAGTTGTGCCACAGGTGTACACCTTATCAAAGAAGAGCTAGCACTCCATTTGTTCATAATGCCCTCTAGGAGGAGGTTTAACATGCAATGTTTGTTGTTTCTAGCAGGTCTCTCTGCAGAGAGAGAGGTCGCTACTCAGGGAGGCACTTTCCTCCTTGGAAACAAGAAAAGAAATCACCGGGAAGGAGGGGAAAATGCATCTGGGTAACAGGAGGGGATCTTGTCAATCTTCAAGTCACTAGAAAATGATCACGAAAGTCTTTTGTTAGAGAAGCCTATAATGGTACTATTGCTTGTCTATTGTGGCCACTAACAGCAAATAGCCTGCAAGGGCAGGGGAGATGTAGGATTAGACAGATTGTGTAGAGGGGCTCTGGATGCTTGAAAAGTGCATTCCTGCTCACCAAGGTCGGAGGGGTCAAAGAAGTGTCATCATTCATCCTCAATTGAAGTATTTCTATAAGCAAATTGACCTTTAAAAACATCCATGGCATATATGGAATAATGCTAATGATGTACTATTGGATTTCTTCCACAAGTGGGAACAGAAAAGCAATTGTAATTCACTTATGTTGAGTTGGAGACTGTGTTGTATGGTACTTTCTCTATTGCTAGGAACTGCAGCCATCCTGAAAAAAAATATTTTTTAGACAGCTTAATTAGTATCATAATTTTTGGTGCATTTTAAGAATAAGCTAAGTCAGCAATCTTTTTTGAGAAGGCTCATTCTTATTTGTATGTGTATTTCTGGAGACAGCATTGGGATGATGCTATACAAGGCCATTGCAGGTAGGGAAAAAAGGTGGACTGGATCTTCCCTGACTGAAGGGGAACTGAGTATTTACTTTCTCTGTCCAGCCTAGGAATTGCACTTGTTCTTCTCAGTTGTGCTTCTGAGCAAGGATACTCACCCAGCCTATCTGCTGACTTCAGTACTCAGTGGGACTATTGGTTAAGTGATTTGATCAGAGTATGCTCATCAATAAGGAAATTGCTCTTCCATAGTGCACTGAGTGGCACTGCTAAAAATATGTATTCTGGTAAATATCAGTGAAGTAATTTTGTATGGTAAGGCAAGTCAAATGCTTGTTTCAGGCTTTAATTAAAAGTTACCTCAGTAAAATTTTCAAAAGATCAGAGTTACCAACTGCATTTTGAACTATTCTCCCATTATTTGCAGCCAGAAGCATGTTTTCTCCAGCTAATGTGTATGTATAGCATCCACTTTATTAGTTCGCAAACTCACAGTACATAATAAGTGACCACAGATCAGAAAACTGCCCTTGACAGTGGCTGCCTACTCTGCAAGGCAATATTGTTTCCAAATGCCTGAATAAAAGCACATTAACAGCAGGAGTCAACAAAGGTAGTTTTATGATTTTTATTTTTAAAGAAAGACTTTAAAAGTGTCCCTGATACTTTTTTAGAATCTACTTCAACTGGATTTTTCTTGAACAATACTTACAACATCCTGATCTTTGGGGTCAAATCGTTCTCTCAGTTGCATGCTGTGCAGTTCTGAAAATTTGGAACGAGTTTAAAAGTTTGAAGGACTGACTATAACCACCAAGCTTAAACTTAAAGAGATGCAGGCATTCCCTGGGTTCTCCAAAGCATAGCTCTTTGCACAGGTTTCCNTTTTTTTTTTTTTTTGGAGATATGTTATGGTCTCTACAAAATGGGGGAAAAAATCAAGAAAAACAAGTTTTTCTGTTCAATAGCTAGCAAAATAATCTACTGAGTGTACATGACAACTGATACCAGAAGAAAAGCCCTACAATTTCAAACTACTTTAATTACTCATGTAATTAAACATTAATTTTAATTGGGCTGAGTCTTAGAAGATCTGGCATTAGTTTTCTGGTTTGACACCTATATATAACCTTTGGAAAGTGATTTAAAAGTTCTGTGACCCTACTGTAAGATGGAGAAAATACCATCTCTTCTATCATGCTCTTTTCTCCTGTATGCTTGAAGACCTTTCAGGCTAAGGTCTGTGTCTTACGTGGGAATGGGTAAGGGGAGTCTGGTATAACTTGGTAGTTCGAAACAAAATAAGGAGGATCCAAATCTATCTGTTCTTAATCCTTTCACAGACAATTAAGTAAATGGAATATGAAATACATCCCAAAGGGAATATTACATGAATTTTGGCACTTACAGGAAGACTTCTAGACCAGAAATCAATGTGTTAGTAACCAGTTGCTTTTCCTGGTGTACCTAAAACAAACAAAAAGCTTTATTTTATTGTTTTAGGGTAGAATCTGAGTATTCTGAAAAACACCTTGGATTTGATTTTTATTTTGCTTGCTTTTCACAGAAGATCTTATGCCAATGCCAGCAAATCCTAGGTCTTGTCCTGAATTGTAGCATAGCATATTTTGGTCAAAAAATTTATGTTATGGTTGAGCCATAAGCATTCTAATGGATGTGACAGGGATAACAGACTCATGAGAAATTCATGGAAAAGTTGCTGATATTTGGTGTGCATCGTGGTCAGATTTAGCTTCGGAGTTGAAACTAAAGATGCCAAAATATTTCTCCTGGAATTAGCAAAGCAATTTGAGCTGGGTAAAAATGCAGTGGTCCTTGCTATGCAGGAGCTCATAAGTCACTGCATATTTGCTTCCTTTGCTTCCTTTATAATAGGCAGTGGAGCAGGGCAATGTGTAAATGCAATGCTGAGTCTGATGCCCTTATAGCAGCTATTGAGGTTGTTTGGAGTAGAGTATCCTTCAGATCTTCTCCTAGCGGGTTCACATGCTTTCCATTGTGTCAATGGTTTAAAGTGAGAAACTCCTGAAAGAGAGCATGACTTTTTAAAATAACAACAACAACAACAAAAAAGTCATGATGCTCGATGGTAATTCAGACAGCACTAATTCAGAGCATCTGAAAGTTAAGTCTTTCCATTGACTTTTGGAAGTTTTTGAGAGAGTTCAAAGCTGCATTTAGCTGGCAGGGGATCACCTTTGAAGGTGCCTGGAAGAAGTGAGTGAAGAGAGATTTGAAGGAAGAGAGGGAACATAAAACTGAAGAGGTGATTTCAGGAGCTTCATATCAGGAAATGAAGCATACACTGGAGTCTCATGTAGTCAAAAGCTAACAGCAAAATAGGAATATTTTAAACAACTGGGCCAACTTATTCAGCTAGTCCTTACGTACTTAAGGGGTTTGCACCTAAATACAAATACATGTGCAAAAATCAGTGACTTGATTTAGATGTCAACTGCTGGAATTTCTCATCTCTGACTGTGGGGCTGCTCTTAAAGGTTTGAAGGTCTAAGCTTTAATTGATAAAATAAGGCATCCAGGATTAAAAATTCTGACATTAAACTCTCCCTTTGAAACAGGTATGCTAATTCCAATTCAGCAGCAGTTTAGAGAAATTAGAACCAAGACTCTCATACTTCATTTGTAGTATCCCAGGGACAGTTGGAAACCTTGCACGCTCAATGCTACTCAACCTGCAGTTCCTATTACAAGGTCTAGAGAGTGCAAGGGAGTGCAGGGATACGGGATGGAACTGGGGCTCTAAGCCCAGCTCCATTCCTGAACTGCTTTGTGAGATTGGTCACAAGATTTGAAGGAGATAAAATGAGAGCAGAAGTGAAAGGGGCTGCTCAGAGAAAGAAGCTTGTTGTTAGATGCTGTTGGGGCACGAGCTGAGAGCACCATTTGCTCCTTGGGCCCCTCCACAAAGCACTGCAGACCCAGGTGCGGAACTGCAAACCTGCCCTGATGCCAGCTCTGAAGGTGACCTAAACGTGACCCTGCAGCTAAAGAGACTCATCCACCCAGCCTTACCTATGGGTTCAGATGAGACAATTTCCTTTCAGTACTTTAGTATTATTAACTGTTATTATTTCTTTAGATTTTATGTAACAATAAAAGGGAGGCTTCTGTTCCTGGCTGCAGCAACCCCTCCCACAAATCAAAAGAATATGACTTTCATTTTGAAAAGACTGAATAAATATGCCCTGAATACAGAGGGACACGGATTCCAAACACCCTGAAGTCTTGGAAGGAAACAATTGTTCTTTCTTTCATTTGATTCATCCCCCAAAGTTCAATATATGTATCTCACGGAGTCTGGGTGGTTTTCAGATCCAGGGCTTTGTTTCAGGTGAAGGTGTTGAAAGATGCCATAGGAACAATGAGACAGAAAGTATAACCAAGGGATTGGGATTTTGGCTTTCAGGAAGAGCTGGTGATTTGGGAGATCTAATTCTGAGTTATCTTTCAATGACATGATTTTCAGAGCATTGGGTCCTCTGCACTTTCTGAAAGTCAGGTCCTGTGAAGGGGTCTTGGGCCAGTCAGCAGAAATCATGAATCTGCTGCCTGTTGTGCGGGTACGAGGAGACTCCCTGGGAGGGATATCTGTGGGCCAAGCGCTGTGGCCAAAACCCTGTCCGCCTCACAACACACAGCCTACTTTATCTGCACTCAAGGAAAAGAAAAAACAACCCTTCTTGTTCTCCTAAGTCCCTTCAGCTACTGAAGGAGTTGTTGAGGCAGAGAGCCTTACCGAAGGAGACAAGGTGGTGCTTTTGCTGTCACTGAAGACAACTAATTTGGGAAGTCTGATCCGGTGCTGTAGCCAAGTTTGAGTTCTCACAACATTGCGTTTAAGGGCAGGGGGCTCCCCACCCAGCTGTGCAACCTGAGCGGCCCCTCTCGCCTGTGTCGGAGAATCCCCTAGGTGCCTGACATGCTTCAGGGGTGCAGACCTGCAGAACCGCAGCTTGTTGCCCTTGCTGTCCTCCTGCTAAGGCAACACCTGCCCGCGTCAGGCAGGGGTGCCAGCTCCTGATAATCACTTTGTCCTGTGTTTTATTTTGGTTAAGTTAAATAGGTGTAAGATGAGAAATCAACGTGTGTGTGTGTGTGTGCATGGGGTGAGGGGATTTTGACCATCTTAGAAAGAGTTAATGGCCAATTCTGTACCATACATCAACGCTGGGAATTTGCAATAGTGGAAATGTTCACTTCCCTTCCTTGCTGTAGTCCAGGAGACAAGAGAGGATTATACTAACCTGCACAATGTCTCTAACCGCTTTTGGACTCTGTGTCGGTTGGATAGAGTATTGCGCCCAGACCTATTTGAATAGTTAAGTTTGTTCATTTGGTGAAGATCTTGCTTTTGTTTTGCACTGGAGGTTTTTCAGTCTTGGTATGTACCTTACAGTTAATGAGGATAATTCTTTGGTAGACAAAGTTGTCAGTAAAGAGCCACATAGAATACAAAATTGTAACACAACTGCTGCAGTCCTGGCTCTTGTAAATACTGAAGACAAAATAGCAACTACATAGTTTTATCTGGGGCAGGATTTTTTTCCACAGGCCAGTCTTAGAGCAGTAGAACAAAAGCTCATTCCTCTCCTCCGGCTTTTTGACTTCTGTTAAAAACCAGAGTACAACTGAGCCTTCACGCCTCTTTTGAAATGCAAATCCCTCACAGCCTGGGAAGGAACAGGTTAATATTTTGTCCCCGAGCAGCAAAGCTACCACAGGTGTTTGCCCTCATTCAGGGATTACCAGAGCCCAGGCATGGCAGAGCTCAGCTGGAGCGAATTACTCTGTCAGCAGGGGCTGTAAAAGGAAGAAGAGACCAAGTGGTGGGTCAGGCATGCCGGGCGAAGGAGACTTTAATTCCCTTTTTTTAGATGCCCAGTTATGTGAAACCTTTTTAATTTTCCAAAGTAGCCCTCTTCCCCTCAACCCGTGAGTTTTTTTTCAGTGTCCTTCCCTGACCTGTCACACCTCTCACAGTCATTTCATCTCATCATTTCCGTTCTGTTTTACATGTTTTAGTATGTCCCATTATTTCCATATTGGCAGCTTTTTAAGTTAACAGGCCCAGCAGGCTCGCAAAGACTATTAGACACAAATTATCTTTTTTTTTCTGTGGTCTTTTGCATGTAAAATGCAAGTCCATTCCATTGCAAGGAAATACAGTTAAAAATTGACCTACATTTCCATGGAGCTGTGTCTCATGTTGCACAGTGCTCAACTTTATGGAAAGATAGGGCTGCACAGGATGTAGCAAATCAGTTTGAGAAGGGAAAAGTATGAAGAATATGTAGTCAAAAATATAACAGGCACTTGCTCACCCCTGATTGTAAAATGTCTCTTTCCTTAGCTTAGGTGAGATTGCAATTAGGGGTAGGTAACATTTTAAGAGATCTATTGTTCTTTCAGTTTTTTCTTTTCTTTTCTTTTTTCTTTTTTTTTTTACAAGATAATTACAACTATTATACACTGTAACATTTTGATTCATAGAAAAGACAAATAAATTACATCAGTAAGAACCTTATGTTCATAATATTACGATATGTTTCTGCTTAGGAAATTAACTGACTATTTTACAGTAATATCATAGATTATAAGATTTGATGGTTAAAAGAGTGGGTCTAACTACCAGCAATCTTAGTGTAGATAATGACTCTGGATATTTCTAGGTCTGCAGTCACTGTTGTATCTCAGCAATTTATTCTCAGCATGATCATTTATTCTTCCTATTAACTGACAGGAATTTTGGTATATATCTTCAAATTTAACTAGTTTCCTCTTAGTGTAATTAGTGAGGTAAACACTCTGACTTTTGCAGCCAGCAAGATTCACTGATTTGCTTGAGGTGAAAGTGGGAATCAGATTGCCTGAATCTTAGCTTCCTTCCCCGTCTCCTTTAGACATTTATTTTCTGTCTGTCCTGGTCTGCTGAGTAATGGGTCTAATAGTGTAGTAGGGTAATGGTGCTCTTCCTAAAGGGGCTGCAAGGCTTAGGCAGTGTTTGCAAAGTATTTAGGAGGCCGAGATAGAAACAAAATAGTTTCTGACTGCTGAGCTCCATTGCCGCTGACAAACAACTGAAACATTGTGTTGTCTTTGTAACTCTGGAATAATTCAATGAAAGATCCAGAAGTTAAAGTTTGTGGAGGTTTTTTGTGTGTGTTTGCTTTTGTTTGTTTGTTTGTTTTTGGTTTGCAGAAGACAGGGGAGAGCCCCACTGTGGCAGCATGTGTACGTTTTCTATGTGTTTGGCTTAGGAATGTGCACAAGATACAAATTCTGCCAGTTTCATAGGCACTTAAGTGGTTTAAGGACTTCAGTTCATTGTTGTCCACGTTATTTTTCCTTCAGATTTCTTTATTCTGTTTCTTTTAACAACCTCTTCATAAAAGAAGGAGATGTGGCATTTTGTTCTGGCTCTGATTTGATTACAAAAACCACTGCTAACAAATAGTGGTCACTGTGCAGTAAACCTCTTTTTAAGTATGGTATTAAAGCTTTCTCTCCTTTCTGGGCACCTTTACACTCACTTTTTCAGCAAGATTTCATTTTTCCTTGCAGTTATATTTAAATAGCAACAAAAGCCTGGCCTTCTTGATGTTTGAGTTCAAAATTTGCCTTGAACCTAATAGAACTAAACCTACCTCTTTCATCTCTAGGAGTTTCCAGGTAGTTTAATCAGCCCAAGGAGCCTTCATTCCTTGCTGGAGCCTCTTGAGGGATTTTGTACTGGAAATAACTAGTAAGCAGCGCAGCACAGGATTCCCATGAACACATGCACAGGCTGGCAAAGCTTAAGATATTGATACTGGGGAACAGAAGAGCTTAAGGGAAAGGATTTTTTGCTCAGTAGCAAGAAGCTATACCTGCAGAATATTAGGCTCAATAGTTTAGCATCCTTTACTGCAGATAGGTTAGGGACAGAGACGAGGCTGGATGTGGCACCCCAGTGCTTATTGTGACTCATGTATACAGTTAATTGGGCAATTTGACTGTGCTGGCACTTAGAGTTGTTGTTAGATCCTGTAGATCCATCTTTTACAGAGGCTGCTCAAAAGTGCTGTTTGGTCTCACCTCCTGCATTGAGTCCTCACTTCTGGAGGTTTGGCTTTTAGAGCAACAGCAAGAGCTGTTTTCTAGAGGAAAAAGACTTATCAGTCAAGCCATAGACAGCTCTGTTAGGCTGCTCATTGCTTCTTAATATGAAAATAATGGGCAAAAGGAAAAAAAGCAGGAAGCAGATATTAAAGTGTGGGATGAAGATTTAAATGTAGGGGAGACTGTAGAAGAAGTAAATTCTAACTAAGTTTGTATAAATATGTCAGCAGTCATTTAGATTTTGAGATGTTTAATAAAACAAGAAAATACATGTACCAGACTTCAGAACAAAAATCCATCTTTTTACAGGTTATGAAAAATATTAATGTTCTGGTCAAACTGCTGAATTCCTGCTCCCTGACATACATTGACAGGTATGTGCTTCACCTCCTGGTTGTTATCTCTGCTATATATTATGGTGACTGTAGGCATCTACACAGTGAAGAGATTTTTTTTATATTAGTTAATTTTTTAATCTTACAGAAAAAGATGAAATGATATGTGGCTTAAAAATGGGAACCAAAGAAATTCAGAATAGAAACAAGGTGCATATTTTAACACGTATAATTAACCTGTGATACCCAGAGATGTAGTGGATTCTCTGCTATGGCAACTTAAATCAAGTCTTGATATCTTTTTCTAATGTTAAAGAACAAAAGATAGTAGTTACAATGAGAGATTATTGGCTTATATGAAAAAGGTGATCAGGCTGTAGGGAACTGTACTCTGCCCCACTTCTAGCTAAGAGAATTTGCTCTTTTGTTTCTCGCTATAAAATTATATAGTTTACCTCTATCAGTCCCAGGGCTAAGTTCTCTATAGAAACCTGGAAACCTGCTTGACTCCATATGCTCTGATTCATGTTTAAAACAAGTGAGTGATAGAAATGGTGTGCAAAAGAGGCTTTAAAAATATTTAATCAGAAGGGAGGAGATAGTTGTTGCTAGTTGATGACTTTCAAGCGGCAAGCCCTGGGAGAGGAATTAAATGCTGGTCACAAGGAGATCGGACATTTCTAGGTAGTGTGTCTACCTCACGGGGTGTGTGTTGGTGACATGTTGCACAGCATACAAAGCTCAGGCCCAAGCTGACCTGCTAATCAACTTCCAACAGATAGACTCCTTGAAAAAGATCTTTTGATGCAATACATTCCCTTTGTGTCATAGTTTAGCATTACCTCATCACACGGTCCTTGCAGAGAGTCAAGTCACACCATCAGAAGGTGCTAACTTATGGATAAATGCTTGATTTAAGGACTAGATTTGAATAGTCTTTGCTTGCTAACAAGTCTTGACTGCAGTTGTCAGTGTCCCTACTTTATCCGTTTTTTGGATAGGAAGATTCTATCAGAAAGGTGGCAGCTAAAGCTCATGATTTTGATGTACAAGGAAACTTCTGGTCTCTTTTGCCACCATTAATAAGCAGGCTTGACAGAGCTGAAACAGTTAATCACCAGGATGTTTTCACCAAACCCTGACATCATGGATGGAAACATTTAAAATTGTTCTGTTTTTCCTTGTCCTTATCCCCAGTCCTTTCCATCACTCTTTTTACACCCTGAAAAAGAAATCAATGAAAATGTAGATTAAAATTCCAAGTAAAAGTCAGTACTTCTTAAGGAAAGATAATAGCTGCTAGAATAAAGTGCAACATTCACATTCTGACAATGCAGCGTACTGTACCCTGCATGTTCACTTGTTTCTCCTCAGTGCTGTTTATAGTGGGTTATTTCCTTTTTATTTTCAATGTGTTCCAGTTGGAAATTCCTCACTCTGAGTATTTGCTATGATGAGAGTCATATAAATCTGGAAAAAGAAAAAAAAAAAAAAAAGATGATGTGCCAGAATGGGTAACTTAATCCCGCCCAATGACAAAATAAGGTGTTTGTCTCTGTATCTGTGAGTTTTATGGATGTGTATATCATTTGTCAATGCTGGCATATGATTTTTTGTTATTGTTGTTAAAGCTGGGATTTTGGAGGTTGGGAGACCTAAGGCTAGGGCAATCCTAGCTTTTCTAAAAAGCATTGACCCCATGAAGAAATGTGCAAATGTGTTCACATGTATTGTAGTTGTTAATGGGATTTGAAAATGTTGCTTAATTAGAACTGAGGTTCTCTAACCACAGTGTTGATTCAAAGGTCAGTCCATGGTAGTATATAGTCTTTGACTGGCTGAACACTTCTAAGTTGGCTGGGACAACAGCTTCCAGGAAAGAGAGGAGATGTCAAGAAGGATTCTGGTTTTGATGGTCATGTTTGGGCGACCATCCTTTGGGGTCCGGACTAGGATAGCTGATGCACTCCTTCCATATGGACTTTGACAGCTGTCAAAAAGTAATGGTTTTCTGTTACTGCCGACACAGGCCAGATTCAAACCAATGACCAAGAGGTGAAAGGCTCTGTATCCCATTAGCAATCTTCCTCTGTACATTTCTTCTATTGTTAGTTTTTAGTATCCTTGAAAACTCACACTGCAGAACTTCACTGGCACCAGTTGATCATAAAATAAGACATAAGAAGTTTAAGTGCATCTATTTTGAGGTTTAGGCCGATTCTTTCAGTCTGATATTTCATCTCCATTCTCAGTTATGCTGCATAATTTTTTTTGCCTGTTTTGATAAATGGATAATATATCATAACCTTCAAGTTTTACTTTTTACTCAAAGTTTTTTTAGGCATACTAAAGGACACAATCCTAGAAGCTAGAATGTAATTTAAGATTTTGTATCTCCTGTATGACCTGTCAGAAAGTCTGCTATCTCTTATAAAGCCATTCTAGCATATACTTAATGTCAATTTGATAGAAGAAACACTTTCATAGGCTCTCTTTGATTGACACATTTAAAATGACATCAGTTCCTAGTTTTAAAACCTATTGTTATTAAGTCTCTGTTGCTATTTATGTTAGAAATATGTGCATGTATGTCAAAACAATATATCAACTTTGCTGATTGGCTGCACCTAGATTGTGTTGCCAAGGTAACAGAACAATTGCTTTTAATCTTTTCTAAATTGTCTTATTTGTTTGTTTCACATTCAAAGTTTCATATTTAATTTTCTAAAAGCAGAATTGGATGATTATTTAATTTTTTTTTTAGACTATTGGTGCATTCAGTGTATTTTATGAAATATTCACAGAAACACAGTTTTGTCAAGATTAAAAAGAGTAAGCAATTACAGATTATTTGAGATAAATACCTATTAGTGTACTACTAGGTACAAAACTAGCTTTTCAGGTTGGTGTATTTGATAGTTGTTGGTTATATTTTAAGCAGTATATAGTGGATTCATCACATTTGGGTTTTATTAGGTGGTAAGATCTTCATGTAGGACTTGTGTCTTGTTTTGTAATGCCAATGGCATTGTTGGCATTATCAAAATACGAGTAGTTACCTTGCTATGGTACTTTCTGATTTTGACTCGGAAAGGTACCTCCCCATCCAACTGTAAAAACATTCATTATTTCTTTGAGAGGTTCTAAATCCCCAGTATAGACAAACCAGTATTAGTATGAAGAGCACTTTCTGTTCATGTCTGGAGGTAAATTTTGATTTTGCAATATGTAACACAAACAGGATTTATCAAAGTTTGTGATTTATTTTCCTGTTTGGTTATGAAGCAAACCCCAATCAACTTCTCATACATGGTGTGGTCAGGCTAAATCTGAGAGAACCTCAATAAAGTTTACTCTGTTCAAATGCGTCCCAGCTGATGTCATCCCACATGGTCATGAGTATTGTAAACTCTTGAGTTTTAACTGGGGTTATGTGGGATAGACACAGTCTATGTTTATGACATGCCAGGATCACCTAGGTGCTTCTTGGTCAGTATATTTCAGTTGTATGCATGTATGTATGCATACATATGGGTAGGCTCTCATCTTTTGAGTAAGCTCATTTCTGTACTTTACAATAGAATTTAGGAACAAAATCTGAAAGGTAATGATGGTTTTCCATCATCCTCCAAAATAACACCGGGAAAGTCACACCAATGACAATCAGTTCAGGCTTAAGTGGGCCTGGGCAAGAGGTGATTCGTCCACACACTCTTTTCCAAATTAATTATCATGCTATGAAACTGTTAAGTGAAGCACGAACCAATAGATCATGTCAGAGTAAGCCTTTCAGATAATTTCTTTTTCCTGAAAATAGTAAATTTAGATCAAATCCTTCCTCTAGAAAATTGCCTAATGTGGTATTGTGTCAGAATTTACACGTATGAAGATTAGTGTCCCAAGCTTTGCTGCTGGTTTGGCAAAGAAATTACAATATCCATCACAGGATAAGAGTGGCTCTATATCCAGGCATATTTCCAGCAAAATGATAGATTAGGTCTGCTCGCTGATTACATCAAAGAGCTTATAAGACCAGTGTATGTGTTCTGGTTAAGGATGTATCATCATGCTTGTTAGGATATATTCCAATAGTCTTCAGGTTCTTTTTAGTTGATGGCAAAAGAAGATCAGAGAGATCTTACACCTGTAGGCTATTTTTAATTGATGTTAAAAGAAGATCAGAGAGATCTTACACCTGTGCAATGTTTCATTGTCCTTTGCCATATTATACTGAAATGTTCTGTAACTGTAACCTCAATAACATGATAAATACTGCATGCACAGTCCAAAAGAGCATACATTACAAGAAATTTTATTACTAAAGTAAAGAAAACATATTGTTGATATGACTACAATGGAGAGATTTATGTTGGGAAAGATCAACAATGCAAATACAGACTCGCCAGGTTCTACCTGAAGAATGAGAACAAACATAATATTTCAGCAAAAAGGAAAAACTACACTTAGAACTCTCTTGGCCAGTTCTTCAGGAATCAGTTTTCACAAGGATCATGGTTTGTGTTCCCAACCCACTCTTTGATGTTATCTAACCATTGTGTCAACTGTTTTTCCTGTTATATTATTTTGAAATGCTTTCCAAGGGCTGGTATAAATGTAAATAGTTAGGCATTTTTCTGAGTTCAAGTTACACCTAGAATACATAAAACAATTGTCTTGATTTTAATGAATAAACTGCACTGTATTAACATTTGCAAAGAATCAGATTAAGAAGAGTAGCATGTGAAAAGAATAAAACACTGTAATTGATTTTACAAATAGTATCACCTACCTGAAAAATATGGGAAAATTGGAAGTTATGGCTGTGGGATGGAGCATTATTTCATGCTGATAAGGTGGTGTGCTCAATCAGCAAATGTAACTGGAAGGAAATACCAGGTAGGTTCATTAAAAGTGTAGTAAAACTTCATAACAAAAACTATATCCAGTGACAATGACAGTCATAGAAATATAGCATTGAATGGAAGAAACATAACACATGGGAGTTTTCAGCAGAGCAAGAGCTCATAGGCCAAGTCCTGTTAAGGAAGCAGCAAAAGAGATGTCATTGTAAAGAACATGCCAAGATCTTCTAGAGTAACCTCAAAGTTATTTCACAGCCTGAAAGAAAGTTTTAGATACTTTGGGACCCATGCTATTTGATGCCAAAGGGCAGGTGACACATCCACCTAAGACTGTGAAGTATTTGTGTGCTACTAATCCTGGCCATAAGACAAAAAGTGACTCAGGTAGACTATAACACTATCCCCACATCAGTGAATGTAATGAGTGTGGAAAATGTTACAAACCTAGCCCTTTCATGCTATAATATTAATCTCAACTGGCACAACATGAGTCCACTTTTACAACAAAGATTGGACAGAGAATGGGAAAGGAACACATGTCAACTATTCTCACAACAAACCTAAATAATCTGATCTGGTGTGTGGTCCTTCTCAGAAGTTTGTCCAAGTCTGGTTACAAAATTACAGGGTTTTTTTTGTGTGTGTTTTTTTGTTTGTTTGTTTGTTTTTTGTTGAGGGGAATAACAAGAATAGTCCCAGTATATTCTCTAAGAAAAGGCCCAAGTTCCAAACAGTTCAGTTGGTATTAAGGATCTTATTCAGAACACTTAACACTTTTGGATGTCAGAATCTCTTTAAAAAGGTCACAGCTATATTCTGTACTTGAGTGGTGTAATTTTTTTCTCATCCTTTAAACGTACCAACCACCAATCTTTAGCATACTGTGGGTTGGAAGAACTACTTTGCAATCTGACTGGCATCTGAACACCCTTTCTGAGTACATGTTCTGTACTTTAAAAAGCAGCCGATTCCACCCCCTTGCTGTCTGGCTTTTTACACTGAATACAATATTCATGAGAGGCAGCAGATTGACAGCCTCAGAGAACAACTCCCTCTCTGCACAGAACAGCTGCTAAATGGTTCGCCTGTCCGCCCAACCTGGGCTTGTGCTTCAAAGCAAACCTGTTCTGAGGAGACCACTTCAAGGAGTGCAGGAACAACCAAATGGGCACGTCCCTCTGGTTCCCTGGTGCTTTTCTGACTCTATCAGTTTGTGGCAACTGTGAGGATGAGTTTAGAGATTTGTAATCTCTGGTGGGAACTGGCATGTGAACCCTTAGATGCACATCGCAGAGGCCATTCAACATCTGCCATTCAGCGCTGCCACTTAGGCCCAGCCTAATGACTTCAAATTGGTATCTAGAACTGCCCTTCACGTCTTTAGACTTGCCAAGTCTCCTCTTTATGACTTGCTGACTTCATGACTGGCTGAGGAGGTACTTTATGACTTGCTGAGTCACCACGTCCTGACCGGCTGTCACCACTGTGTGCCTCGTGGCTTGCTGCGTGGTGACACCATGACTCGCTGAATCGATGCTTGGTGACTTGCTAAGTTGCAGCCTGCTCAGGTGCCACTTGCTGAGTCACAGCTTTGCAACTTGCAGAAAGTTGTGACCCTGTGACATGTCCACCACCCTGCAGCATGTCTGGCTGCTGGCAGCGCACAGTGCACTGGGCTATGGGAGAGCAGTGTCTCTCCTCAGCACGAATTTAAGACTTTGTCAAGAAGTGTGGGAAGTATTTTCAGATTGATGCAGAAGTGCAGAGGGCAGAAAGTACAAAGCCAAGAGTCTGTCAGCTACCAAGGGCAATGGATTGTCTTTTTTTAACCTGGCTTTTCCTCTTTATCGCTTGCCCTGTCTCTGGGCTGTTGCCATCTTGCTGAGTTTTATTTCTTCTTGTCCCTGTACAGTTTGTTTCTGAGAGTTTTCTACCAGGCTGCTAAAAACCAATATCGGATTGAAACTTGGCCTCGTAAAGTCTCATCTGTCTATGGAACCTAAGCCATCCCCATGTTGACAGGCATGCTGTCCAGTTACCACAAAGAGCGGAAGGGAAGTCCCAGCCTGTGCTGGACAGTGACTTTCCAAGATCTTGCTGTGGTCCGGTGTGCTGGACCAGGATTGGGTCTCTTCCACAGCTGGGACTCATCTAAACATGTTTTCTTATGTCACATAGCAACTATTTGCCTAATTCCTCAAGTCTCAGATGCTACTGCTGAAGAAATCAGTCTGGTTGCGTACCTTCAGAAAACCTGCCCATCTTTTGCATGAGGTGCAATGCCCTCAGGAAGCAGAAAGCTGTGGGAGCTATTGGAAATCTGGTGGAAAAATATGAACTACTATAGGATACATCCTGTGGCCTGTTCACAGAGGGATATTTATTTATTTATTGTACAGGTGAACCCAGTGTCACTATGGAGCATAATGCCTTGCCTTTCATATACTACAGATATCAGTCTTCCACCCATACCCTCCAGCCTGGCTGTGCTAAACCAAAATCCACATTCTGTATTCTAGCAACACAGAGGTTAAAGGATTCCCCAGAGTTAGCATACTGAAAGGCAAGGTAAAGTACCAAAGCACCAGGATGGCTTTTGTGGTTTATAATACGTCAATTTGTACAGTAAATAGGGTCTGTGTTTAATGCTCCCCTGCAGCGATGACTATTAATAATAAAAGGCCTTGAAAGGAACTGAACTTTCATGATAAAGTATTTCTGACAGCTAGCTCCTCAGCAAAACAACTGTTGTCCCCAGAGACTCATTCAACTTTCATTTGAATCATGGAGAAAGAAGACCAGCTTGGAAGATGTTTTTCTGGAGTGCAGAGGGGCACTTTGATCCTAGCTCAGATAACAGCTGCTCTACCTGAGCAGATTTTCGGGTAGATGTATCCTTCAGCCCAGGTAAGCCTCAGGGGAGGTGTCTGGTTGACCTCAAAGCTCAGGCAAGGCACCTGATACCTGAGGGAGGGTCTTTGAATGGGCAGGAGGACCTGGCATCACATTTTATCATTCTGTCAGTCTCACGTTTCTGGCAAGAGACAGCATACACAAGAAGGGAACTCCTGAAGGGATTGAAGTCGCACCTTGAATTTTTTTTCCCATTGTAAAATAAAAAAGGAGGCAGAAAGCCAAAATACTTTGATTAGATTTTGTCTGTACTATTGTGTTTTCTCACTGCCCTTAGAGAGTACAAAGCACTTCATTTGAAATCTATGACCCTGATTTCCCAAAGCTGGAGCAAAAAGCAAATACCTGATACTTGATAAACTTCTCAGAGGAAAATGAAACAGTTCATATAGTGCCTATAAGAGCTATAGAGATGGACATTATGTAAATCCCTACAGTAAACAGGCAGTGCTAGTTATTGCAAAATGTGGCAAATTCATTGGTACTTATGCAGACAAAAACCCGACTGAAATTAATTGTATCTTTTTCTGGATATGATCTGATAAAGATTACTGAATTTGCTTTTTATTCCATCAACAGCATCTGTCCTGGTTCATGTAAATGAGTGTGCAAAATATTTCAGATTTTTGACTTCAGAAAACTGATTTTTCAGAACTGATTTCTCTTTAAAAGTTTGTTCTTCTTTCCCGTGCCTGTCTTTGTGATGCTGAGGTAAATCCAGAGTAACCCAGATAAAGATTGCACTAACTTTTTCATTTTTTACTGCAAGGCCATTTGGAAACATCCTCCTTAAAAACTGTTGCTTCATTTATTACGATTCTGTTCATTCTTTTCCTCACCAAGGATATTTTATCGCTCATTTGAGGAACATGAAGTGGGGAAAGACTCAAGGTATCCCTTGATGTGTTATCTCACATTATGTCCTTGATACCGTAACTTTTTCAGTGATAAAGATACTTGCTGAAGCCAATATCTTGTAAAGCAGGAGATCATCTCCTTGTATTGACTGTCTTCTAAACAGCTTCAGAAGAAATGAGAAACCTGCTGATCATAGGCTTTGTGAGTTTGATTAAAAGGGTAAAAAAAACAGTGGTGCCATTGCGGGAAAACAAATGAAACAAAAGCCTAAAAAAACCTGAAACTTAGGCTTCGTCACAGTCAATACAGCCTGGGGGCAGTCAAAGCTGCACCCCCAAAACCACTGCTGGGTCTCCAGTCTGAGAGCAGGTTGCTTGTTTTGTCGCATTCAAAGCAGAGGTCTTGTACATCCCCTTTCTGTTGGGATATGGCAGCTCTCCATGCTATTGTGAGCAGGGGCAGAGAGGAATTTTAACTGTTGAGTTCATGAGATGAGGATAGTGGAGTATGGAGCATGGATTGGAGCTCTGCACAAAGGTGGCTTTTGGTGTTTCTGAACAAAAACCTGCTTGTGAAGAGAACAGACGTGCCCAATGTCCAGCTCTACAGCCAATTTTCAGCGGCTTTAATGGGAGTTTTTCTTGTATAAAGACTAGGGACAAGCCAGCTGCAGTGCACGCACACGAAGGCTTCCTGTGGCTTCCCTTGGGACTGAGATGTGGCAGAGAGGCAGTAAGGTAAAGCGGCCCTGCTTTGGAAAGTTTCACCTGCTGAAAGAGGCTTTGGAGGAGATATTTGAGGATGAAGGATTTCTGTGGTGCTTTTGTATATAGTTTACACAGCCGACCTTTTAAACTGCTAACAGAGTACAGAGCCTAGAAACATTCACAGTTGCTCCTAAGTTAAGGGTTTTGTCCTCTTGAGCCATTACATTATCTGAGTATAAACCCAAAGAGTTTTTGGCTCTGAATAATTTAGGTGAAAGAGTTAGCCCTAGGCCAGGTGCTCTACTTATGCAGATGGTGAAATAAATTATTCAGAAGAAGAGACAGGTAAAACAGATGGGAAAGGCCGCCAAAACAAGACACCCAGAGGGCAGCTGTTTTACAGCTCCCCTGCGAAGCACCTTACTTACTAGGAGGGCTGCGGTAATGAGTGAAGCAGTGGTGTTGAAAATGAACTTTGCCTTGTTAATTCATGTGGTGGTCACAGGGAATACGGCTACTGATGACTAGAAGCAATCACCACCAGTGGTTTAAGCCTTTGTAACCTATGCTTTAATGTTAGAGAGCACATTTTGAAAGGATTTGCCCTATCAATAGGACAGAGGTTCCCAAATTATTTGATTTTGAAAATGAACCTCAGTGGGAGGGCAAAAATACACTTCTGAAAATATCGACTCAATCTAAACAATGACATTTTTCAAACAGCTAATGCTGCCACATCATCCAGTTGTGTTTTGTCTTTCCACATATATAGATTTTTCATTTTGATTAAACTTGTGCAATTTGGAGTAGATTTTTCAAGGCAATTTTGGATCCTTACTACTTCTGTTTATGGTCATATGCGTCAATTTTTATAGAACCCATCATTTCAACTATGATAAATAAAGGCCTTTGATATTAAAAGTACTCAAATAGTCCAGGAACTTATGCCAAAGCAATGAAAAGTTCTAAATTATCTTGCTATTTTTACTGACAAGTGAGTATTTTACTGGCTTTTACTGTCAGTCAATGTTTGATTATTTTGCTAATGACAATCACTAACTTTACTGATGGCTGGCAATGTAAGAGAAGTGTCATAAATGTATACAAAAGCTGACACAATTTTTAGGAGGCTAAATAAACAAATCACTGCAGATCTGATTTTCTAAATTACATTCCCATAATAGAGCACCTACTTCATACAAATAATCTCTCTGGTTATGAGGGAATAAATAAACTGCCTGTGTGAATGGCAAATCAGATGCGTAATGGGCCATGTCTGTATATGCAGTTACACTTTTTACTCAGCAAGAGAGAGGTGCTTCCCTGTGCAGTTTCGCTGGGGATAAGCTTGTATGAAGAAAAGATCTCTCTTTCTCTCTCTTGCTTCCCTGCCTCAGGA
The DNA here is from genome assembly GCA_013399115.1 of Anseranas semipalmata. Lineage (NCBI taxonomy): Eukaryota > Metazoa > Chordata > Aves > Anseriformes > Anseranatidae > Anseranas > Anseranas semipalmata. The sequence continues at coordinate 203,695 of VXAA01000333.1, read as the reverse complement.
GTGAGTGGTGAAGGATACAGGCAACGATGAAGAGGAGAGAAGGAAGGAGAAAGAAGGGACCTGAGCAAGAGAAAGGGAAACAGATGAAAAATTTAGCTAAAGGAAAGCAATGTGAGGCAAGAACACTTGTGTGTCAAACACCTGGTGATCCCCTGTGTATTTCCTCAGCCTAGATACTGTCATCAGAGTTGCCCTATTGGAAAAAGGCACTGAAGTTGCCACATCCCACTATATTCCTGGAGAAATTGACTAACTGAAGGCTCTTGAAAACTTCATTTCTATTTTCTGTATCTCTTTTTTATTGTGCTACCTGGTGCGGCTGAACCCTCTGGGGCAGAAACAGTACCTTTGCATATTATGTCTACGACTGCATAATGAATTTTCAGCATTACTGGGGGTCGGGCATAAGTGTGGCACAGATAATGCTGCTACAGATATTCTTCTTGCAGAAAGCACACTTGAATGTAGATCCAGTGCAGCAACCCCCTCCCTATGGTCTTTAGATTGTATTTCCATGCAGAAATATTTCCATGCAGAAAGCACATGCATGTTGCAATATAGGTTATCATAATAATGATTTCTCAGTTAAAGAATAATCTAAATTGGCCAGAGACCTTCTGAACTTAAAGAAGGCTTTTTCAGGTATAGTTTTGTTTTTTTGTTGTTGTTTTGTTTTGTTTTGTTTTTAGATCATTCATTTATAGTATTGTGATAATTTGAGTGAAAAAGAATTAGTAGCAAAACACAGAATTGTGGCTTCACTAAAAAATCAGGAAAAAATGGTAGAAAAGTGAAACCCATTATTTGATCTCAAATATCTGTAAAGTTAGCACAGAAGGACATGAAGTTACCCATTGAAACAGTTAATATTTTTCCTTTTTAATTTTACTCCAATGTAAAAGTTCTTCTCAAATAACACTTCATGTAATTATTATTTCCTGAAGTACGTGCAAAACAGCCTTTTTTGTCATCCTAAGAAAGTTTCTTTTGTTTTCTTATAGGAGTTTTAAAAAATATATTGTTAGATATTCTTGCAGTCTACTGGCTTTTCTCTGAGCTGACATTCTCCTTGTACTTATCCAAGATATTATGTAAGACCAAGAATTTCACTTGTTTTCTAGTTAGACAAGTGTGTGTTAGCTAAGGATGACAGTCAATAAATCTTTTCACTTTCTTTGCACTTCCTTAGATCTCCAAGGAGGATTTTGCCATCCTCTTCAAAGAAAACAATATCTGCTGATGTCCATCTTCCCTGGTTTCCTCTTCATATCTTTCCTTCTTAGTGACCATCACTGTGGCATCTTGACTTTTTCGTTCGGTCACTAACTCTGATATACTTGCAGTATCTACTCTTCTTTCATGTCTCTGTTTTCTTGCCCCTGTTCTTAACTTACCACCATTTTAATTAGCCACTTTTTCTGGCTCTTTCTCCTAGAAATGCAGATATTTTTGGTCTCAGCTGTCTTCAGAGAGCTGTCCCTTAGTTCTATCTATCTCCAGCACTGCAGCATCTCTTTCTTCCCTTCACAATCCTTGGCTGTGTCCTCTGACGTCGTTAGCACAGTTCTTCTCTTCTAGTGTCATCTTGGATCCCCTTTGTTCTACTCCTTTGCCAATCCACCTAATCAAAAACATCTTCCTGGACAAAACTCTGTCTCTCTCTGATGTCTCAAGTCTTTGTTTGTTTGTTTGTTTTTACCATTGTTGTTTATACTGATCCATTCATTCAATATTGCTTTCCCTAAGTTTACTATGTTTTACTAACTTAATGATTACCTCTCTCATCTGCATGCCTGTCTATTCCCTATGGTACTTTTTTCTTCTGAATAAATGTTTGTTACACAGCAAAGGTATCCTGTAAATACTATTTAGAAACTCTTTTCAAATCATGTAATTACCTTGCAATTCCATCTGTTCAGTCTAGTTCCTGTTTGCTTTGAGTTCGTATCCAAAAGGAAAAAAAAAATATATATATATATATATAAATATATATGCATTAACAATGTGAGTTAAATTATCAGTAGTTCAAGAAGGGATTGTTGCTTCACCTCTTTAAAAGATTTTTCTCTTTTCTTATCAGGCTTAATAATCAGTAAATGAGAAAGATCACAAGTGTCATCTCCCAAGTCCCGGGGCAGTATGAGGCAAAACAAGAAAGCTATTCTCTTAGAAATTGCTTGCTATGCCAATGCAGATAAAGGAGTTTTCATTTACTTTGTTGAAAAACAGCATCATCTGCATAGAAAAAAATAATGCAGCTAACAGTTCTGAATTGGCACAGACTATGGGAGAAGTAGGATGTAGCAGTAAACAATCACCTAGTTATCAATGAAACAGAAAAACTAAACTATTGAAAGTCATTTGTTTTCTGCACTTTTGAATGTGTGTTTAAAAACATTAGAAAATATTTAAGACATGAGGTTAAGACAAGCTAAACTAATTTGGCTGGAGTATGTGAACAGTTCAATTGCTTTGCAGGCAGACATGGCTTTAATGATATCCATCAATGCATGACGCTTCTTATTTAAAGGCTGCAATCAACATTGACTGGGTCATTTAAACAGAGAAGAGGTGTCATTTATCCATTTATTTTGAAAGTTTTAAATACATGTCAGTAAATCAGTTTTCTACTATTCAGCCTAGTCATTTAGTAACATTGAGTAAAATTCTTTGCTGTTGAGGTCAACAGAGTCAGGTTTTCACTCACCAACTCCCACAAAGTCAGCTGTTGCATGGATGCCGAACATCTGGATTGAGCTAGTAGAAGTTTTTCACAGATGATATGATATCACTGTGGTACTGTACATACACCTGAGAAAATAATTTGGTTCTTATTTAGTTCATTCATTGTAAATAGTGCCTTGATTAAACACAGAGTTGCCCCCCCCCCTTTATATTTTAACTAAAATTATTCTAAAAATGACTAAGGTTCTACCAAAATTAATAAAAATCAGAAAACGGTAATATTCCTGATGTGATTGGAAAGGATGGTGTATGTTGGTTTCCACTGGGTGTATCATCCAATAGGAGAAAAACAGTTATGTTCAGTCGAGCTGAATTGTAAATAATAACGGAACTGAGAAAGATGTACTTTAAAACTTGAGAAATCTGACCAGTATCTTGGGAGTTTCTGCAGAAAAGCAGATGATGAGTGTCAATCAGGAATGACCTCATTGCATTATAGGGTGTAGCTGTCACCTACAATGACACGCGCACCTTCATGGATATAAATTGACCTTTTAAGATGGCTTCATGTAGTTAGGATCTAATTCGTTACCAAACCATCTTTAGTATCTGATACAATTTTTACAGTAATATTTGTGGTGAAAAAGTGTCTTATACATCATTTAGGGGCTAGATCTACTAATCTAATGCTTTCAAGAGCCTGAAACTTTTGGTCTTTAGCTGTGAAAGAGAAACTCTCTTTGTGATCTGATGCATGACTTGGAATCTTTTTTCAGATGTCTGGAAATTAAGAGGGGCTGTCTTTTTATAAGTCATTAAAACAGGATTTTTTGGAGTCTGTTCCTGTTAAGGTGAGTGAAATTTTTACAGCTGAAATCATGTTTAGGCTGACAAGACTGGGGTATTGGATATGTTAATAACTTTCCCTGACATCTCATGAAATATTTCAAATTAGGTAAGTAGCTATAGGAATTAAAATTTGGGGGAGTAAAGTTTTTTATACTTTTGGATGAACACTTTTCTTTGTGTGGATCCCTCTGGCCAAGGTCTTTGATTAAGGCATATTTCTTTCCTGAAGCCTTTTTTGGTGGATGAAAACCTTTGTACTATGCAAACAACAGCTATTATTATCAGTTATCTAATGTTCTTATCAGTTATTTACTAATATGGTCTAATATAATTGGTGTGAAATACAAAAAACATCAATCTCTTTGCTGGCAGCAGTGGTCAAGATTTGCAAAGTAAACTCCAGCGGGCAGGTGAAAGGCCCCAGATCGTGAAAGCGTTTCTGTGCATTAAATTATCTAAGATAAAGTCCTATCCAACATAAGTTAACAGATAAAATTCATTTAACTTCTATGGTCAGGATTTTGGCCTGAAACATGCTTTTATGTACTTAACTAAAACCTGAGATTTTTTTAAAATCCAGCTGCTGTTTTAATCAGGTCTGTATCAAAAATAAGATGGGAGGGGCACCAGACACATTACTGAATGTATTTCAGAAGTGAAATTCTGGATTTCCAGAGGACTGATCCAAATCACCGTGGTGGACAGCCCAACCACTTCCTAAGGAGGTCATGTTTTGTCTAGTAAGGGCACTCCAGGACTTATAATTGCATTTTGCTACTACTGTAACTGCCTTATTATGGTTCTTGGCTAGGAATAATGTGTGGGACATCTATTAGTTTCCATGCAGTAATGTTGAGGCAAGGCTTTTGTAGGCAGGCAGGCATAGCAGGCAGTTCATGTGCAAGGTATGTGTGTGTTTGCATCATGTTCAAGGTACACACACTTATATACCTCTTCTTTTTTAGTCATGACTCTCCCTCTCCCTTTTACATCTTCATATTCAAGTTTGCAACAATGTCAAACTAATTCTTGAAAGCTTTCAATTTCAAGATTATCACATTTAAACCAAATAAAGAGAAAGTGTGAAGGTGACTGAAATGATGAAGAGAGGCACTTACAATCTGGAGTAGTAGGGTTGTGGGAAGGTTGTGTAATGGTGTGTAATAGTGTGTAACTCCTATGTGGTCTGCTGAGAAGTACCAATCTGTGGAATCTGTCATGACAAAAAGTCAGCAAAGAGGCCATAAAAACTGTCATCAAGTGAAGACACGGTATTACTGCCTTGGTAGAGCTTTACAGTTTTTAGCTCATGATGCAATAAGGAGGGGAAGGAAGGAATCTTGGCTTCTTAATGCATGTTTCCATGTGAAGTCTGGTAAACCAAATTCTGACCAGCCTGTTGCAAAATAAAACGTTTGAATTTCACCATAAGGTAAGAGCAGTTATATCTACATGGGAGTGAATTTTGTCTGGGGAATCTGTGGAAGAACCAAGATAGGGAAATAAAGAAGGAAAGAAAGCAGCTTACTGGAATGGATTAGTGCAATGCTCTCTTAAAGACATAGCCGCTTCCCTTCCCCAGCACACCGCAGTTTCAAAGGAGACACAGCCAGGGTGCAGGAAATATGCCGTTGGACAGCCTCTACAGACACTGTGTACAAAGAGACTGCTTGGTCTGTTCCCTCACAAGATCTGAAATTGGTCTGATGATTTGCTGTCTTCAGGATGTCTTCCTGTTTTCAAGAGCTTTCCTTACCGATATTGTCAGAGGGAAGCTTAAAAATGTGGCCTTTCTGTCACATGAGGTTTTAAGGACCAGAAGGCACATGATTTTCAAATCATGCAACAAATCGTGGTTGATATCACTCATGAAGCAAGGTACAACTGAATGGAGGAAGAAAACACATATAGTAGTGAAATATTTTCAGGGCATTTTTCTTTGATGGAAAAATACAGTAACACTTAAAATCTACTGAAATAAAAGGAAGCAAATATTTTAGCTTTTGCATATATAAGTGTATATGTGGAAGCTATTATTAACATGCACCTTACTATAGTGATTCATACAGAAGTTAAGCAGGATTATGAGACAAATAAAGGCATAACCATCCTCTTAAATCATGTTATACTGATCAAACAGCTCTATGCAATACCCTAGCTATTTACTTACAACAAGATAAAACATGATTAGTGCCCATTACCAGTGTGGTAAAATGAAAATAATCTCAAAGCACACATTACCCAAGCAAAGAGTACTGAACTGAAGTAGAGCCAAGTAATAAATTTACACTCATCAAAGAAGTTATTAAAAAAAATTATTATGAATTTCATCAAATAACTAATGTATGCCTACATTTGCTGATTCAGCAAACCTCTGAACACCACTTAATATTAAGCATATAAATTAATAGTTTTCAACCTGGGGTCTACAGGCGCCTGGGAGTCCGTAGTCTCCTCTTAAGAGCACCAATAGAGGTAAGGAAGAAAACTAAGCCTTTAAAATTCATTATTCTGTGGTAAACTTACAAGAATGGCATAACAAAAAAGGGTAAAACTGGCAATATAAGTAATCAGCCTCCTTGTCCATCCAAAAGCTTAAGTATGTGAGATTATGGAATTAAAGCACTGCACACAAATTGTATGTTCATTCAACCTGTCATTGTTACATATACTGATTTTACTGTTACAATAGTTAATCATTTAAATGTTGGCTGTATAGGTCTCTATTGCATATGGTATACAGAACAAAAGCAGAAAACACCACAGAATACAAATAGATTCAATGCTGAGTTGGAGAGGATGGATAATACAGTTCAGTCTTCCCAAGTGATATGACACAAGGTTAGTGCAGATGCAAGTATGTATTTTATTTTAAACCTTTAAAATGTAATGGGGTTGGCAGCCACTTTCTCTAATACAATTCACTGTGCCCTGTGTCCTTACCAATCGTTATGTCCAACAAGCTATTCAGTTAATATGAAAAGTGATGAACAGATTTTGCAATTTATTTTGAACTCCTTTTTAGAGCAACAACATGTATGACAACATTGGTGCAACACATGTCCATGGTTTGCAAAGAGCTGTTTTTGCCATTGTACAATTGTTTATTTGTACCTATAGAGAGGTAGAACTAGGAAATAAGGATGATGTGAAACCCAAGAAAGATTATCTTGTTGATTGGGTATTAACCAGCTGTTGGAAGTCCATATTTAAAACTAAATTTGAATAAAATTTCCTGCTGAAATTTTTCCCTGTTATGCTACTTAATTGCCCTGTAGCTTCCTGATAGTCACATAGACCCAGAAAATTTCAAGGTATTCAGGCTCCTAACTTCCAAATGAAAGCAAAGGGAGTATAAGCACCTAAATGTCTTGGTATTAAAAACCCATAATCTCTCCTTTTACACAACTCCCTTTGTGTAAAATGGAGATAAATAGTGCCTCTCTGAGAATGTGATCATTTGGAAGGTGTGAGGTGTGAGACATTATGGTAAAAAGTCTATAGAAGTACCTAAAGCAGATGTTTTTCACCAGGTCGAACCTTCAAGACAGCATAAAGCCTCGTCTGTCGCAGTATTTGTGTTTCTCAGCAGTAGCCTGGATTTTTATTCTGCTTCTGTAAGCACTGTGCTGAGACTGTCTTTGGTGTCAGTTGCCACTACAGGTTTTGCTTATTTTGTTGTGTCTAGTTCCTTTGCCTGAATCCGCTTGGAGTTCAAGATAGTGTAAAACAAACAAACAAAACACTTTAATAATCATCCAGAACATGAAGCAGGTGAACAGTTATATTCAACAGGAGTTTATTATAATTTTAATTTTTCCTTGAAGAGCTCTCTTTCTTGCACTTTTCCCAACAACATGGCCAAAAAAGTAAATCCTCACATCTGTTTTCATTGTCCATATTTTTTGGCAGAGCGTTAGATAGATAGATATTTTTTTTTTCCTAAAGGAAAAACCCAACTGTGCAAAATAGATTCAGATCTCTATCAGGTACTTTTATAAAACTAATGGTAAGTCACTGTGCTCACAGCTGGGCACATTGGGTTTCCACCTTGATTGTGGTTAAATGCTGGAATATAAGATGTTTCTTAGTATGATCACTATATGTAGATCTGAAATCCTCATGCAGAACCAGGTCTGTTGTCCCGATTAAGAATTTTGCCAAAGGGAGAGGACAATTGGTCCTCTCATTAGGAAAACTCTGCCAAATATAACTAAGGGTAAAGTGCAAAATGCTGGGACACTAAAGTAAAATAAAGTGCTCAGCAGCTTTTAGAGCAGCTGATAACTTTTCTCTGCAGTATTCAGAGTGCTTCCCCCTGCAAAGTCTGTAAGGGTCATCTTTAGAGTATCTACCTAATTTAAAGAGATTGCTCTGAGCACTTGCTGTGGAGATGTACTGGACCTTGGATCTCTGTATAACTGATGGAGAGGTTTGGTCATGATGCTTGGCAGATGGTCTGGCTTGATCTTTAAGTAACTTTAAATACCCATTCAGGCACAGATGTTGAGAGTATGCTCATCCTATGCTGACTGGTGAATGCTTCTGATACAGCAAGTAGAAGTCCTCTCCCATGAGTGCGTGGGTAAGCCACAGTCCAGTGGGCAGGGTAGATTGACAGCACAGTCATGTGCTTCAAGAGCTTCATGCTCTTGACCTTGAGCATCAATGCTCACAGGATGAGTACATCCCCCACTGCTATCCTTGTCTATGTGGTTATCTTCCCCGATGCCTTAGAGTTAGGAAAGGACTGTTGTTCTGTGTCACATACAGAACATGGATGGTCTGAGTCTCTTATTTAAGTTCAGAGATAATGTCTTTGAAAGAACAGAAATTGTACCCCAACACAAGTCTCCCGTATTGTACAGAAATGGTTGGTCTCGTACCATGTTCTCCCTTGCAGTAAACGAGGCCAATATCTTTGGCAGGACAGGAAGTGATAGTTTTGCAAACAGTAACACGATGTTGGTACCTCCAGAGTCATCTTGAATGGTTTCTATTTTGTATATGCATTACTGGGGTTTCATCATACTCCCTGAATCAATCTCCTACCAAACTAAATTACATATGACCACACAGATGCAGATTATGAACTGTCTACAACTAATTATAGATGTGTTAATATTGAGATTAGTCTAGAAAAGCTCAAATCCAGACCATTCAGCTTGACTCTATCCTCAGTTTGTTTAGAATGATATGTAACTATTAATCCCTATTGAGTTAATGAAGCATCTGCATCCAGAACTGTGGATCCTTCAGCTTAAATGATAAATTATGTTTTCAGGACAGGGAAACATTCTGTAAGGGTAGAAGGAGAACTGCCAAAGGAATTTCAAATTGCCCCTCAGACATGGAGACAGAGGCACTCCATTTGGTAAAAACAGCGAGGGACTGCTTTATGGTGCTGTTCTAAAAATCACATGGCAACACCTGAAGTCAAAAATCTCTTTTTATTCTAAGATTGTGAAGTTCAGGCCAACCTCTGTTAGGACTAGTCAAGCGATGCCATGGCAAAGCAAGCTCTGCTCACACACATAGTCCACAGCTCCTGTGGGCACAATTCTCCGAGGCACTGAAAACTTCTGAGAAGTATTCAGCAGTCTCAATCCTGCTAAAGCCCCTAGGGAGGGTGCTCAGTGCGTTGGTAACGTGGGCTCTGAAGTGCATTTAAAATGTGTACCTATCAGGCTCAGAGGCTGGATTTTCAAACTCACAGAGCTCAGGCAAATAAAACCAGTTTCCTCCACAGTAAGACTACATGCTCTTTCCTCAGTTAAGATTATTTCCATTCTAAGATGGAATGGATCCATGTTGGCTGTGGTCTTCTTGTAAGAACTAAGGTCAAAATGTGTTTTTATAGTTTGGAAACTGTACTTTTGTCATTCGCTTATTAATGTCAAAAATCTTTGCATTTTCACAATAATAATAATAGTTTTGCTTTTAAATGGGAACTCAGCATAGCAATTATCAGCCCATACAAAATTAATGTTTCAAAAAGTTATCAGCATCCGAACCTAAGGTTTTATAATGCAAGATGCTTTTATAATCTGATAGAGAAAAAATCGTCATATTCTAATAAAATAGAGTAACTGGAGGCAGAGTGAAATTAATAGTCAGCAGCCATAACAATACTCCTGTAATTAAATATTTCACGTTTCAAGGATGCCTATTCACAAAACAAATAGCTCATCAGTTTGGCCAGTCTCTCTTGGTTGTGAGGAAAAGAACACATTCAGCTGAGTGGGCATCCTTATCGTGCATCTTCTTCAGGGAAACAGTTTATCGCCAAGCTTTTGCGGTTACGCTGTCTTACGTCTATAAAGTGCAATGAAATCAGTCATATACCATACACAGTTTGGTTAAAGAAAGTCACTCGTAGGCTTGGGTTCTCCCTAGGTCAAAGAGCAAAACATTCCGTAGAAGAGGTTAACTGAATGTGGAGACCAGGGTTATGGGAGAAGCTTCGTAACTGATTAGCAGACAAATTGCTCTGAGGGTTGTCAATCATGTTTTGCTTCCCTCTATATAAATGCATGTTTTTTTTTAGTCTCCTAAGGCCTTGCTAGTACTAAGGCCTGCTAGCAGCAGGGCCGATGTGCAGCAGTGCAGAGATCTCAGCTGCAGCAGGGTCAGGTGGAAATTGTGAGAACTCAGCACTTCTCATGATTAGTCTCTGGACTGGGACAGGATGATGTCTGTCCTGAAAAGTTAGCCAGAAATTAAAGTGGCACCTGACTTTCCAGGAAAATGTTTTTATAAGTGTCTTAGTATTTAGTAAAGTGTGTCCGATATGCTCAGCCCACACAAATATACAATCTGTTTGCATTCTGTCTCTGATGATGTCTCCTTCCGTAATGTGTAGCTGCACACAGAAACGCGCATGCCAATGTTTTTTCTAGACTTGAGTCTACGCTTACCGAAACTGAAATAGCTTAACTGATGACTGTGGCATTACTCCTGGTTTCTAAAAGTATAAGTGTTGAACGAGGTTCTCTCTACAGGTGTATATAATGTCATTTAATATGTATATCATATAAAAAAAAACTGTAATTATCTATATTCATATAATGTCTCTATTTCCCTTTTACAGTAAAGTAATACAAAACAAACCTCTAACTCCCCATATCCTTTATTATTTAATTTTATAAATCTAAAGAAAAAATTGCTCACAGCAGTCTTTACAAACAAGCTGCATCTGTTTAATATTAAAGTGCAAAAAATAATAATAAAACCATTACTTGTGGAATATCCAAATAACCTGAGGAAAATAGCATCCAGCTGGCCCTTGGTATAACTGGTTTTTACATCAGTTGGATGTTTCTGGGATTACCAGATTCAACACTTATCTTTAAGTATAGTGAGTTTCTAAAGATGTAGCATCCAGAAACTTGTGAGTAATCTGTCTGCCTGGAAGTACAATATTGTGTTACCAGATCTGCTGAGCAAATGCACAATAAAGTTAATCCTTTGGTTCTGGAAAAGCTGTAGGTATTGCAATGGCAGATGTGCTGAAACAGAAGTGTTTACGTTTGTTAGGGCTTGTGAAGCAGCAACTCCACCATCTCGCAAGTATATGAATTTCCTGCAAGCATTTACCTAAGGGCTATCATGTGGAAGGAAAAGAGCTCAGAAGGAGTCTCTGAATCCTGTTGGCAGACTGGCAAACCTCTCCTGGTGAACTGGGTGTCACATGCCTCTGAGTGTAGTTATTATGGCACTAAAGTGCTTTTGGTATACAGGGGAAAATATTACAAAGACCAATATCCAGTTGTATTTAATAGGTTTTCCACTTCTTCCTTCTTTTTATGCCATATGGAAAGCAAGAAAAATCTTAGGTTAAGGGTTTTGTGCTGTGGAGGTGTGACATAACTCTGGTTTGGCCAGGGCTTTGAGGCAGAGCTGCTTTCTAGACCTTTTATAGTGAGCTCTCCAGAGAAGACCAGGAGGCCTTAAACTCAGAAAGCCAGGTTGTGTAGCGCACAAATGAGTGGTGTAACCTTTTCAACAGAGAAAATGCAAAGTAGCTAGGTTAGGACTGAAATAAAAATAAGTCATATACGGTTCTGTCCTTGCCTACAAACTCCCTGAAGGCAGGTCCTTGTTCCCATGGCCAGTTGCAGATGACCTAGGGACTATGAGTTGCAGTTAATTCTCTCCAGGCCCCAGAAAATCCTTCTTTCTGTCCTCTCTAAGGTCCTATTGACTGCTCTCTGCCCTTTCCCACAGTCTGTTTGGGAGCTGCTGGCTACCAGCTCTGTGATATATCTTCCTTTCCCAAATGAAGGCACACTTTCCTTCTTAGCAAAAGGGAGTTTTTGACTGGTCACTTTTCAAGATCTAATTATATTGGCTGGATTATACTAAAAATGGTGGTGAAGGTGATCATAGTAGTACTTAAAAATGTTTGTGCTGGGGACTTCAAAACACAGTACTAGAGACTGTCTGTCCCCCCGGAAGTTCCTAGTTGAAATTTGCCATGCCTAGTATTTACCGTGCTAAGCAATACATAGTTCTCTATTGCAGAGGATGAAGACAGAAGTACTTTGGAATAGAATGATGACTGTGAGATACCTATGCAGGGGTACATTTGCAGGTCAGGTGTAAAGAGACACAATAAAAGGATCAGAACAGAATTCATGGGAGTCTACCACTGGGGCAAAAGGCAGGTGAAGAAAATCCTTCATAGATAGTCAAAGAAATTGAGGAGGACAAGACATCAGGTTGATCTGCTCTGGTGGTAGATATCTGGCAAATCACAAAGGAAAAGAATTAGCTGTTGGATCTAAAACTTGATCAACAAGAACCTGTAAGAGATTTTGCAAGAGCACCTTTGGTTGAAAGTACAAATATTGGATTCCAAAGGGCCTGGAATAAAAATAAAATAGAGGATTAATATAGACTCCATAATTTGGATTCTGTGGTCACTATTTGTATAGGAGTAGGAGGGATCTCCTAGATCACCAAATACATTCCTCTGCTGTTGTAAGCAATCATATCTTGTAGTCTATATATTTATTAAGCTCCACATGAAAATTCTGTTTTTTCTTCCTAGTTTTAATGGAAGGCTGTTTCCAAACTTCACTCTTCCTGTGATCAGAAACTTTAATTTCTGGGTTGAATTTATTCATTGCTCATTAGTAATCATTTGTCCTTGTGTCATCTTTGTCCATTTGCTTAAGTATCTTTTCTCTCGCTTTAATGCCTAACCTGAATGTATTTATAGAGAGCAATTATATCCGCTCTCAGCATGAATGAGCTTAGAGATGAAAGGGAGAAGGAAGCAAACATGTTGCTTCAGCCTGGACCAGCTGGAACCTCTTTGTTCAGACTCATGTAAAATATTTTGCAGCAGCTGAATCTGGAAGCAGCATTTGTGCAGCTCATAGCAATATGATACAAATCTAGCCACCTTGCAGCCTGATGAGATGGAAATGGACATTTCAAGCCACAGTTACTATCAGAGTATCCATGGGTACTGTGGAACTGAGAGCACTAAAACTACAGTCCAACTCGGTTGGAGAATAACAATCTGCATTTGATTGTGATAAACACCCATGGTAAGCCATTGCAAACACTTCCCACCATTATCACTTGTATTTTTCTAGTGTTGGGAGCTAGATTTGTGGTGTTTGTCTGTGTTGGATTATCACTAGCTGTGTGGCATATCTCAGAGGGGAGTCTATGTGGTGTTATCTGCATGCTGTAGACTCTGGAGTCATCAATTTCTTCTGTTATTCCCTAGAGTAACCATTAGGTTGTCTCCTAGATTTCATCACACTAACATAACCAGTGAAGAGCAGGAGTTGCCCATCACATCTCCTGGTCTTTCGGTATAAATTTCTAATTGCAAAATGTAATCAATAATACAGTAATAACACACTCCACCATAGCAGGTATTCAAATAAGTGGTTTGAAAAAGGGATCTTTAGTGGGAGGGCAATTGCAGTAAACTATTGTTTTGCTTAGTGGCGTTTGTTTGCCGGAAGCAGGAAGCATAGCTGAACAACTGTATGGAGTGTTGGATACTTTCAATATGTGATTGTGCATCATTCCTTTGTATATAATTCTTAACTGCCTGAGAGCAGTTTGTTGTGAATCAGTTTTTAAACACATTTTATTTTTTATATAGAAAGTGCTTTTAGATCTAAAAATGTTTATTCCTGTCATATGTGTGTTTTGTACTTGCCACCAATCATGCTGCAAGGATGCTTTTTTTCCAATCAAAACATTCTTGGGATTCCATGGACTGCAAAAGCAATGGAAAATTAAAGGGCCTTTAATTCTGAAGAACATGCATCATGTAACTAAGATTATAGAAATACAATGGGATGCTGGTCATTGGATCTGCAAATGATTAGTTAGTGGAGTAACACATCTCATCAAACCTTTTCTTCTGGAGAGTGGAGTTTCAGCCTGGCTTAAAGCTAAATCCAGCCCTCTCCTTGTGACTGACCTCTGTGCATCCTCATGTAAGGGCAGATTTTTTACAAATTAGAGCTCTTCTCATAGTTTGGTACAATCCATGCTGTCTTTCTTGAGGGAGACGGAGATACAAGAGTACTGTAGATCAGGGTTGTGCTGTATTGACACAAGGAAGCTTGAACTTTAAGTGTAAGATTCTTACAGGGTTTTCAGAAAGGAAGAAAAACAGTGTGGTTGTCCACGGTGTTTCTCAAAGCCAGTAAGTATTAAAATTCTGGAGAGAGGTTTGAGTTCAGCTGCTCCTTTGCCCCTTGCTTGCCTGATCATGGGATGGAGGGCCACATGGCAATCTAGAAAGGGACTGCAGATTGCAGTAACTAATCAGAAATCAATTTTGACAGCCTACTTACTGGAAAGGAATGAAAACGCAGAGGTGGAAGGAGAGTTTTTTTAAGGCTTTAAGGAAGGGTGGTGGTTTTCTCCTGTAATTCACAGAAACAGCAGCTAAACAAAAAGAGAACTAAAACAAAAAAGACAAATACAGTGTGTGGGAAAATCCTGTTGGTTACTTGTCTTTGCACAACAATTCTCTTCATCGAGAAAACAGCTGAAATACAATGGAAGTTGTGCAACAGTATTCCCATTTGCTGGCAGCACCCTGATCAGTCTTCTCAACATATTTGTCACTGGTCCAGGTGTAAATTAAAAAATATATATATATATAATCGGCAAACTGAAAATCACAAGTGGCCCATATGATTAGACTGATAGGGTGACACTGTCTACTCTGTGACTGCTCCACTGCTCCACACACACAAATGCACAGGAGAAGTTGACTTTTTCTGCATGTGCATATTCAGGGCAGGTGTGGTGGCCAGGCACAAAAGGATGTACTTGTTTCCGAAGCACATACTATAATAAAGCTGCTGACATCTCCTACAGGGGAAAGAACTAGACCACAAAGAAGTATTTCCATGAGTCAGATTTGGCCCACAGGCCAGCAGCTGGACCAGACAGCTACATAAATATCTCTGTAGGAAATTTTAAAATTCAGACACATTTTGAACTGAAAAACTAAAATGTTTGTTTTCAGGCTGCTCCAGGGTGTTTTGGGAAGGACTAAAGCAGACACAAAATTGCAACTTTGTGGTATTACATCTTAGTATCTTTTTAGAATTTTTTTTTTTTTTTTTTTAAGAGGATACACTGAAAAATGCTTATTCAAATTGTAGGAACAAATACCAACTTCACTTCTTACTAAAACCTTTCATATCAACAAACAAAACCGTTCTGCCATGAAAAGACTAGCCAGGCTGATTCTTTTGTTCTAAAAGTAGGAAATGCCCAATATATCCAAGAAAAGACCTAGTCTCTCGAGAAGACCTCCAAATCCAGAAGGGAATTAGGTAAAACCTCCATGAGGTCCCTAGGCACTTTTCTAATGTCACTGACTGTACATAGAACATCTCAACAGTATAATGATAATCAGCAGTGCCAAACTCTCCAACTGATATGAAGCTTCATCTCCTTGAGACCTGCCATCTTTTGAATGGTGCTAGCTAGGTGCTGGCATCAAGAAGTCACGGTCCAGATCAGGGACCACTGTGCTAGACACAACTTTCATGAAAAGAAGATTTGGAGCCACATTGCAGTAATGCCACATTGTTGTGGGATATTTTATTTTTTAATTGGAAAACAAAAACCTTCAGTTATCTGATGCTCTAGGCAAATGTACAAAGCACTTTTAAAAATACAATAGACATTCAAATGGGAACATTATTAATTAAAACCCTCCATGTACTGTACAAATGAAACGTTCTTCTCTCTACCTACTCAAGTCACTCATTCAGAAAAATCCTGGGAAAATAGTTAGGCTTTGCAATGTGTCCCATAGGTCAATGTATTCAGGCTCCAACAGACCAAGTGGGAGGAGTGAGTTCCAGAACAGGGAAATCTTCATTGCGAACTCCCTCTCAAAGAGAGTGCATTCAGAAATGTGCACAGCATGCTTACAGAAAAATGGCACTAGCCCTTTGCCCAGCTCAAATTTTAAATGAGTCCTTTAATATATGTATATCCAACCAAGGAAGAGATGCTGACCTATGCTCCTGTCTGAAACACAGAAGTGGAAAGGACTTTGAAGCCCTGTAGGGTTTTCAGACCCACAGCTTGCCTGCCTTTTTTGTGTGTGTTATTTTTCTACTGTATATATCCTTATGGTATAGATTTATACCACAACAACCTTGTCTGTGCTTTACTATCCCGTACCCACTTTATTTAATAAAAGCGGCATCCTTGAGCGTCAAACAGTCCCTGGGCAGCTCATGTTTTGTATGTTACAAACAGTATCCGTCAGTTCTGGTCTGACAACTATTTACTTTTCCTGTAGTCCCATATCAAAAGTCCCCTTTCAATATAGCGATGGGTCAAAGTCTGGCTGCACAAGCCAGAGCCAAACTTCCCTCGTGCTTTAAAGTTTGGTGTTGTATTTCAGATCCATCCCCTAAATCAGACTGGCTTTCAGTGTTCCGATCAGAACAATCCCTATCTTATTTGCTTGCTGGCTGCAAAACAGTAGGAAGATTGTCAGTACCCTGCCCAGGCACTAATTAAAAATCCAAACTCAAATTTAATATTTCAAACATTATTTAAAATATATGAAGATAGGCAGTCTATTGCTGTTGCTCATTACTCTGTTGAAACCTAATATTAGTAACAGCATGTACAGAGGACCTGGAGCATGAATTAATAATGAGGTGCTTGTGCTGGAAAACATGCGAGAGCCTGGTTCCCCAAGTTGGCAGGCGTCTGGCACAGACTAGTTTGCTTTTCTCTACACAGTGATCGAATCATCTGCTCAACAAAATCATCAGGAAGGATAGTATTTCTGATTAGTTTACTTCCTCTGATGATCATTTACCAAAAACAATGAAGAATAAAGACAGCCAGAAATGAAGGGATCCACAATAGGCGAAAAAAGTCTTTAAACCGATGATATTATAGTAATGATCAAATGGTAGTAGTGCTGGTATCTGAGCAAGATCCTCAAACAGGTAAGGACCCCCATGCCCTCAGCCTTCCCTCCCCTTGTACACAAAGCCTCTTCTTGATGCTTTTGAGGTGAGTTTTTAATCAGCTCTTTCCCCATTTCTCATTGTCCCATGAGAAAACAAATCTGAACAAGAATGTAGAGAAAGAGTACAAGGCTTGCTAAAGCCTGGAGCTAAGGTATTGGAGGCATCTGCAGGTTTTCTGTAGATATGAGCAAGGAGTTAGCAAGTCACTGAGCTCTTCAGGTGATGCGAGAATCAAGAATAGATATACAAGCTAGAAAATATCTGCATCGTTTGTAGTATGCAATACATAAATATTTATATATAATGTGTGTGTGCATCTAAAAAGATAATATAGCCATGTAAGCTATATTTTTTTGTATGTGTAACAATACTACTGTTATAGTATAGAAATCAGGTGTATTTATTTTTATATATGTATACATGCACACTCCCTTCTTACACATGCTTTGCAGGAAGCTGGCTTTCATCTGGCCTCCTGGTGCCCCATGCTGGCCTCCTCCACTCATGCACGCTTTTCTCCTGAGGCTGAGCCCAGCTACCTTTGTGTTGCTTCCTCTGTGCATGGAGGAAAGTCTTCGCCATTTGCAGAAAACAAATAATAGTTGTTGAAGTAGTTCATGCCCTGAAACTTTAGCTGTGCCCTGGTCTCACACACCCTTTTCCTTTAGGATAAACATACTGCTACCCATAGAGAATTCAGTGCAGCGTTCAGTTCTGTAGCCACTGCCTTGTTCTTGCACTGTAAATTAAAAGTTGTGAAGGAAAAGGAAATTTTCCAGAGTAAATGAGAGAAATTATCACATAATTTAGTGTAATTTTTGATGCAGGAAACAGTTTTCTCTGTGCACCTGTTGGGGGAGAGAAACAAGGCTGCTTCAACCATCAATCTGTGGGACCTCAGAGCTCAGCCTGAAAGCAAGGGTGAAACGAAATACGAAAATTGCAGTGCAGCAGAAGAGGAGTCAGCTATCTGAGGGCCTCTGCTGAAATCCCATCTTTCGGGTAGGGTTTCTTGTGCATTTTCATGTTTTGGTCACCTGACAGTAGCTCTCTGGCCTAATTGGTTTCCTAGTTAACAGACTAAGTAATGATGTAACCAGAGTGTGTGGGAACCAGACCTGTGTGACAGATACAATTTTTCCCAGCCATACTAATTTTGCCTGCTTACCTGGTTCTCCTGCTGGTTATCTGGAAATTTGAACTACTTAGAGGATATAATGAGCTTAGCAAAGGTTGAGGCACAGCTCAGTCATTTAACATAAAATTATCACCAGCCACAAAATATATTAACTTATGAAGTCCAATTATTTTTTCTTACTAAAAACCACTATATTTTAATAGATATGGTTGTGTCAGCAAACAAAAACAAAACAGCATGTGATTACTTTTTCTGTGGTTGGCTAAAGTGAGAATTGTTTGTAGCCTAAAGGAGAAGATCAACTTGGTTCAATTGCAAGAGTGTCTCAATATCCACTTTTTGCTCTTCACTTCCTGCTGTCCTGGAGTGCTCTCACACAAACAGTGCTGCTCATTTGTGCTGATCATGTTTGTAGCTTCATGTTGTTGCTATTGCTTGTATGACAGGGTTTCAGAAAGGCTCCAGTTAAGATTAAGGTCATATGGGACTGGGCACTATATAAATGTATATAGAGAAACAGTTCTCTGCGTGCAAAGGAATTGCATCCCAAGTACATCAAAGCTTTGCAGCCACAGAGCAGAGCCCCTGAAACCAATTTTTAAAATAATCAGCCTGAGAAACAGCCTCATGTAAAACAAATGCAAGTAATTGGGGAAGGGAGGTGAGAGGAAAAGGGAACACCTGGCTTGGAGGAGGCCTGTCCAGCTTCCTTCTCCCTGTGGCTAGATGAAGGGCGAAGGTTTCAAGACTTCTCTCTACTGTAACATAAAATCACAGCAACTGCAGGCACCTCGTACTGGGGAGAGCTCATCGTGGGAGCAGCTTGACTCAGGGATATGCCCAGCACTTGGCATTTCTGTGCTCCTCAGGCAGTTCCCATTTGCCCTTGCAGAAGGGGCCACATCTCTGCTCAGCTACTAAATGCTCTCTGATGAGTCAGGGCTCCTGGGCTGCTGCTGGATGGGCTACAGAGCCTGGAGCAAACTCCATGCCCCTGGTGGTTCTGGTACTGCAACACAGCCAGTACGGCCTGCCTCTGATACCCTTTAACAGAGATTTACATAAAAGTTTTATGTTTGTAAGACTGCATCTAGGTGTTCACTTTGCACCCACAGATATGTTCGACAAATGGAAGAACCTGAGAGCAGAAGCAAGAAGCTGGACTCCTAAGGTGATGTGAAACTGTTTTATGTTCTACTTGAAAATAGGACTCTTAAATGTGATGACAGAAATCATGAAAGTAGCAGGGCTTTGCATACACTTGATGTAGTTAATCCAGTCAGTAAACATGATGTTAAAAAAAGGGCACCCTGTAGCATTTCAGTATCTTTCTATTTGAAGTGTATACGATGCCTAACGTGTATGCAATGGATCTGGGGCCTGACATCTATTTAAACTCTTTGGGAGCAATATCAAACATTAATGGGGATTAGTGTTAGAACTGGTGTAAACATAGCAAACAATCTGCTCTAAGTGTATGCTCACATTTCCATATGTTATGTAGGTAAGCAGAGCCATTGCAGAGGAAAGAAACCCCGAGAGGTAGCTCTCAGCTAACTGCTTCTAGGATTGGTAGAGGCAGACACTAGTAGGGCACAACTCTCTCATGATAGCTACATGCTTATAAAATGCTGTGTCTAGAGCTGCGATTTAGTTTTGTAAAAGGTAAGTAAGATTTAAAGAGATTCAATTCCATTGTGCAAAACCACTAAAAAACAGATAAAAATGATTTAGTACTTCCAGGTGCACTGTAACTCTTGGCAGAAAAAGCTAATTCCAGGTGTGTAACTTCAAAAAAAAAAATAAAATCCAACTGTTGTCAAACCTGGATAAAATCATCAAGGTAGAAAAATAGAAGCTAAACTGGGAACAAAGTCCAAAGTATAACTGCAGAAAGACAGCCTCTCCATTGAAGAAATTATTGCGTATAAGTGAATCTCCCTATTACTTAAGTAAACATAGCTTGATTCTGGGCAATATTTCAAAAGAGATAAAGCTTTGGCATGCATGAGCACATATAAAGATGACATATTCACAGTGGGAGGTATGAGGTGGGGTTTCCAATAGTGCCAAAATTTATCTCACACACACATGCTTAGGGCCAGATCGAAAGCTGCTGAAGCAAAGAGCAAGTCTTTCCACTGTCTTCAACTGGCTTTGTATTCAATGTTCGCTCACGCTAGGAGAAAGGGAAAAAAATACATTTGTTTCCTTATTTGCGGCCAAATCGTTTACACATTTTCCTTCTCTTTTTAAGCCTGGGGAACTCTTGTCATTGACTTCCTCAGGGGCAGGTCCTTAATCAACAGATCAAAATATAAGCTGTACCACAAAATGGAAAATACTATTATACCAGCTAAAGTGATTTGCTTGAGCAACACATGTGGTATGGGATATTATTATTCCATAATAGAATACACATTGATTCATTTGACACTTTTTTTTAAAAAAGAGCTTTTATTTATACGACGTGTTTATGGACAAATATGCATTGAATGCGTTTTAAGTCCTATTATGGTTTGTTTTTATTTCCACATGTTCAGATGAAATGACCGTTACTGGGACTAGAAACTTAAAGCACTAATGGAAGCTCTTATAGTTGGTGCCAGTTTTATATCCTGCAGGGGTTGTTGCCACTATATTAATATCCTGCAGGTCAAGTTAATTAATTCAAGAAAAAAAAAAAACATCTTTTGCAGTCTCTGTGCAATTTGATACAGTGTCACACTTGGGGCATGCCAGTTTTGCATCTGAATTAAAAGCACCAGAGAACTGTACCAGATCAGACCTCCAAGTAAGGAGGTTTTGCAGAAATCCATGACCACACAGAAGGAAAATGGACACAGCAACTTTGTCTCCCCAAAGGTACATGTGAAAACTCTTGAGGAATCGGTGTACTAGCTATGAACGAGACAGATTTGTTGGGAAAGTCTGGTTTTTCCCTAGCAGCTGGGCTTTCAGTTGCCTTGATCAGCGACCGGGTGCGTGGCAGTGCATTTGGTTCAATTTGCTCCTGTGAACCAACTTTTTTTCCTTTCTTATAACCTAGATTTAACAAAAAAGGTTTTGAGAAACCCTATCCTTTCTCAGTCACACGATCACTCCCTGACTTTCAGTACTGCTGTCATCTATGGGAGCCGAGACAGCATCATGCCTGTGATAACACACGGGCATTTCGGTGATACGAAAATAGTGCAGGTGAATACAAAAACCTTTTTGCCCTTGCCTTGAGCCTGCTGGGCTGGGTGGCCATTTCTTATTGCAGAGGAGCAACAAGGTGTGACTCTGTGCACAGGGCAAAGCAATTAACAGCCCAGCTGTGATTGCACAGGGCTTTCTATAGCCTCTCTCTCTTTTTTTTCCCACACATACTACATGCACATAGGGGAGGGAAAGGGGCTTTTCATTTCCTTTCTCCGCTCGCTGCTGTGATTGCACTAAGTCAGTACAGAGATCCTTATCTCGAAGCAGAGAGGAAAGTGAAATCTCCAGTTTTGTCACTGTCTGAGTGCTCTGTAATATTGAGGTTGTTCAGCAGGCACTGATTTTACCTTCATGGTATCGTTGTGAGTTAGAGGCATTTGTTCTGTCCAGAGCTCAGCGTTAGGGCAGGCAAGGTCCCAGAGGAGTAAAGGTGTATCAAACCTGGCATGAAGTGATACTGGTTTGCTTTTGTGACATTGTGATAAATCTGTTTTCCACTGAAAAGCACTGAGACATTTTAATTTTTACGTATCTTTTCAGACTCTCCAGACTATTAAGACTGCATAAATATTAAAAGCTTGTTATTTACATTAGAATCATTATCTTTATAGATATCAGTGCTTGTTAAATGATTCATAATGCATAATTCATTGAACCAATTCTGCCCCTTTCTCTGTTTGTTATTCACTTGCAAACAGACTTTGATTTTTACAAATTTGTTCATTATTCAAATCATTCCAGGCTCTCTTCACAAACATATTTTAGTGGTCTCCTTTGCTCGAAAACTATTGTCTCCTACTATATTTTTATCAATTTGTTTCTGTTGTTGCTTGCAGAGTGTAATTGAACATTTAATAATAGACTTGAAACTCCCCCTGACTTTAATCAAGATTTACAGGATAGCTGGGGGGATTCATGCTAATGCTTCTGGTGCTGCCATGCAGCCGCTGACAAGGTATGCGTGTGGTCATTCATATAGCAAGCTCTGCCTTTTACTCCCACTTGTTGGAAACAATAATCAAGGGAGTTCTGCAGCACTTGGCCAGCTTGAAAAGTCTGGAAAGTTAACTTTGGTGTATATGTACACAGCAAGTATGTCAAGATTTAGGTTTCCCTAAACTGCAGCACAGTGTTGTTCAGTGAGAGAGCACCAGACTGGGATTTTGGAGATTAGGTTCAGATCTCCAGCCAGCCATTTCCATGCAGAGTTGCTTCCCTCTGTGCCTCAGTTTTCTCTTGTGCAAGTTGATATCATTGTTGCTTGAGGAAGATCTTTCTCTGCAGAGACCACAGGAAGTAAAAACACTCCTGGCATCTAACTTTAGACAAATTTATTAAGTTGCTTCCCCCGAGCTCCATGGAAAAAGAGTTGTGAGAAGTTTCTCCATAGATTTGGTTGAGGTATCTGGCTTTAGGGCTGTTATGAAACATCTCCAAGCTGATCCCTCACTCCCCATTATAGGAGTCTGGACAGACTCACCATATCATAACTTGGCTAAAGCACCTGAAGAAACACTGCTAGGCTTCTACAAAAAGAAAATAGTTTGGAAAATAAAGTGTAGTGTATTTGTCTCCAATCCAAATACTTTGATCTTTAAGGTAAGAGTAGGGAAAATGTTCTTTTTGTTTTCAATTCAGTTCATCACTATTCATCTTCGGTTTATTTTGGATGCACTTCTGAGAAGCTCCTACCTGCACAACAGGGAAAAAGAGTTCAAAATAATATAGACAAAATGAAGTCAGTAGTAAAGAACGAATTTATTTGAGTCGACAAATAAATGATTGCAGCAGATCACAATAACTAAATCTGGTGAAAACATTTGAAGAAAAAAATTTCCTGCTGAAAACACTAGATATTTAGAAATATATATAGAGAGAGAGAATGGAAGTTTAAATTTTTTATCATTTCAAAGTGAAATTTCAAGATAAAAGTCAAAATTAAGCCATTTTTATTTTATTTTGAAATGTAATTTTAAGTTTATTTAGCAAAAAGGACTTTTTAAATTTTCGTGGTGATTGTTCTCTCCATTACAGTCTAGTCTTAATGTTTTTTTGTTGTTGTTTTCTTCCTACTAAAGGTAAGAGAAGAGAGATGATTTTTAGAAACTTTTTCACATTGAAAACTTAGAAATGCAAAAAATTAAGAACATGAAATTAGAATCAGAAAATCTTCCAGTTTTTCAGCTAGAAAAACATGACAAATCGCCCTGAATGAAATTGTCTTCTTAATTTCTAGTGTTTCTCCATTTAAAAAATTAAAATGTGATCGTTTCTTCCCTCATGTTCTCTCTGTTTTTTTTTTCTTCCTTATCTTAGATAATTATATACAGTCATTTCCTTTTACTCTACAGCCAAGCTCTGGTAAAATACATGCTTCTAATTAGGAGTGACAGTGATTCAGCTATCTACCATACACAATCACAGTACCTATGGACTTAAGTATCCTTGATATCTACTAACATCAGTGCCGACTTTTAGCAGTAAAAAAAAAAAAAATTACATTTACATCAGGAGGTTTACTTTTACATTGTTCATAAGGAGGAATGAGGTAAGCCTTAGCATTCCTGCAGTATTTTTGGACTGAATATACATAGAGGTAGAGAACATTTACTTATACAAATTCCTCAGCACTTCTCAGGTCACATCTGCACCTAGGCTCATGCCAGCTAAAATGTTCAGGCATGCCTGCACCCAGCACGTTGGATTGGCATGTTATAGAGATAAAGAGTAGCCTGGACATTTTTCTGGAGATCAGAGCTCAAACTCCACCCAGCACTGGGGTGTCTATGGAGGAGCGGCAGCACTTCCATGCATTTTAGGGCCTGGCATTGCAATCCTGATCCAAGTTTAGACCTGCCATAATCTCAGTTTACCACACTCTGCAGTATCCAAATTTATGATTTGCTTCATGCCTGTGTCCAGTTCACGTGACAGCGAGTTACGAAGAGAACAAGAGGCCACAGAATATAACAATCTCTTAAACTAGTCTCCTGATGAGCAATGGAAGCAGCAGAAGTGAGAAACTACAGTATTGTTCATTTTCACTAGTCCTCATTTGTCTGTCCTCCTTCTTCCCTCTCTTTCACCATCAGTCATCCAGCATTTGATGTCTGTGGACGCCATGTGTTATTTTGTCTCCCAGTCACTTTTATCCCTTCCTTGTGCAATGCGTTGACACAAGCCCTGTGCTCACAGTGGTGCCCTGGCCAAAATGGCTCAGCTTCCTTCCCAGGGTGTCAGAGGGCCAGGAAGAAAGGTTTGTTCAAGGTCTTGGCTCCCTCTCCTGGCTGGCTTTGCAGCAACTTAAAATGAGATTTTAGCCCTTCAGAAATACAGTGTTTGCTTACTGCCAATGCACACTTGAAACAAGAGAGAAGACCACTCTGATGATGAGACTCTGGATTATAAAGAAAAAGAAGAAGTTGGAAGGTAATCTCATTAAAACTATAGGTAGTTATTTAAAGTAAAATCATCATGTTTTGGATATTGGCACTTTGAAAATATTTTCCTCCTGCCAAGACTTCTTGAATACAACATACATACGAGAAAGAGTCTTTTTTTCCTTTGTTTGTTTTTTTCTGGATTACCTGTATTTTCCTTCTGTTCTGCAGGCTCTAGACTTCTACTTAGTAAATGTCCCAATAAAGGCTGTGTGTTATCCTTAAACACTGGTAGCATTCCCTCTACCTGCTAATTGCTTTATTTGTCCTTACTGCTTCCGCCCCTCATCAACAAAGGCTTTAGCATAAAGGGCAATGAGGTAGAACATGACAAGGAGAGTGGGAGCCAGAAGAGTGAATACTTCTGTAATTACACAGTAGCCTGGAGTAGCTCTTCTCAAATCAATTATGTAGCCTGGATTGCCCAAAACTCTGAGGACAGAGCCCTTGTTTTAATTTGCCTTTGGAACTATGTGCTCCAATAATGGGCAAGGTTCTTGCCTTGTAACCAGTTGCCTTTTATCAGAATCCATGTAATTCCTTTCTTAGTTGTTATTTTAATCTAATTAGTGTATTAATAATGCATTGCACTTAGCACAGCTACAAATCAATTATTGCAAATTGCTTTGCAAACATTAACAAATGAAATTTCACATTATCTTTTTGAAAAGGTAGTGACATGTCCATTTTACAACGGGCCAAACGGAGGCAGAGGATGGTAACAGAAGGAGATGAGAAAAAGCAGCTGGAAAACCACCCATAAAATCCTGATAAAATCCTGTCACCAGGTAAATTATCAGATATGCCAAAAACTTAACCCAGCAATCAAAAGATCCAGCCCAAACTGTACGCTTGTGGTACAGTCCTCAACATTGTCCTTTTTGGGGAGCTTATAACTGGCATAAAACTAGACAGTATAAAAGCAAAGTATAGTCAGTGTCAAGAGAATTTCAGAAGTTTTGGAGACTGATTTTTTGTTGTTGCTGAAGAATTTACAAAATAGCATACTGCACATAACATCGTCCTTACAGGATTAAGGAGAATTAGCATCTTTATTGACAACAGATTTCACAACTCCATAAATGTCTCTGATCTTCCAAAGCTTCTAGCTCTTGTTGCTACACAAGTCAGTGTAAGAACTTCCTTGGCATCGGTGACTGGGATTTGGCCCACATGGTGGTCACTGCCCTCATCTGTTTCTCCTTTATTCCTTTCCTATGGGACACTGACCAGAAGCTGTGTCCAAATGCCTGGGAAAGTTCAGAATCAGGCAAAAATTTGCTTTTGATTCCTATTCTTTTCATAAATCAACTACCAGTGTGTAATGAGCAACCCAAATGCCAGTTGTTTTATTTAAGCAATGATGTAGAGGAGTGGAAAAAATATTTTGAAGATGCATCTAAAAGGCATTACAGCTGCTGTCTGAAAGGACGAGTGTTCAGGAGGCAGAAGCATGGCTAGTGAAACTGTGCAGGTAACCAGTTGTTCAGTTCAGCTGTGTATGCAACAACAGAGGTGAAGGTCTGACGTGAAATCTTATCCAAAATTTTGGTGATCTAAAACACTAAAAAAAATTTCATATTTCACTGAAAAGCCATTTCAAGCTTCCTAGATGTTTCTAATTAACTGCAAGTAAATTTAGAATACAAACATTTTCAGACTCTTAATTAAAAAAAAAATCAACTCAAAACCAATTCACAAAAAGTTTGTGATCATTACGTGTATTTCTCACTGAAAAAGGTTTATCTGGAAAAAATGTTTCTGGGTCTAATTGTAACCTTATCTGCATAACCTGTAATAGAATAACTATAGCTATAGAAAGACTTTTGTTCTTTTTGGCATAGATGATCAATTAGATGCGTAGGATGGAGTTACAAAAGCTCTTAGTTTGCAGGAGTTGCTTTCTGTTTATCCGTGGCTTTACAAACAGTACAGTGCTGGAAATGATGTTACAGTGAACAAGTGATATTTTGAAAACTGAGCTGTTCTTCATGTCATATTACTAAAGACCTCAGTTGCCACTGGTTTTCCATAGGATTTTGATGTCACAGAAATGCACGTGAAGGCTTTGCTTAAATCTGCGTTGATGGGGGAAAATGAAAGCAACAGTGTTATACCTGTTTTATGCATAGAGACCTGAGGCACAGAGGGGCAGGATTATTTTTATTGCTTTTTTATTATTATTATTTTTTAAACCCTTGCCACATTTTCATAAAGCTTTATGTGTAACATTCTATTTTTGATGCTTTCACCATCACTTTCCACCAGCAGCCCTCATGGGCCATATGTGACTTGCCCAGAGTGTCTCAGGAGGTCACCGGGAGAGCTGGGAACTGAATAATTTCTTATCTGTAATGACAGTCAATGCACACCTCCGGATAGGGAGTAGATATATACCTTCATCCAAAATCCATGTCAGGTTCAAAAACACCTTTTAAAAGACAGCTGACCTACTGCAGGATTACAGTTTCAGGTGAAGCAAGCCAGAGCCAGAGCGGGTCCTTACTGAATAACCTGCTGTGTGCGAGGTGAAAGCAGCAACATTTCAAGGCTGCATACCCTTAGAAAGTCCAACAAGCCCATGGAGGGGGACTAATCGACTGGGAATGAACTGGTACATCTTGCAAGATTTTTTTCTAGGCAAGTTGGGTGCAAGTAAAATATTATAAAGAGGGAAAAATGAGAAGTTTAGTGCTTTGTTTATACGTGGAAGTCCAGTAGCTGGAGTGCAGGCCTGTTGGCGGAGTGTCATCTCTTGTACCCCGGCTCCCAGTCAGCAGGTCCCAAAATCCGCCTGTGGTATGAACAGTGGTTCAGAGAGCTGGTGGATCACATAAGGCAGGCAGCACCTTTTCTCTTTTTATAACTCATTAAATTTCACTAGGAAAATCAAAATGCATTATCATCCCCATATTAATTTGTCATATTAACCATCGCTGTAATGCCCAGATGGTCAAGAGAGCAAGGTATAATTGTTATTTGGGAGGAGACAGCATTACTTGGTTAGATAGAAATCACCCCTTTAGGATTTATAGGAAAACAATTGGTGCACTATGGTGTCCAGCTACTCTCCAGCTACTGGTAATGCATTTGTGAAGGCACTGATACCTTAAGGTTTGAGCTAGGCTCCCCCTTATCTTAGAACAGCCACCAAATGACATTCTTACAGTATTAACTTTCTGTCACTTCCAGTTCAAGATGTGACCTAGAGTAAAAGGCTTTATATCTCCCCATCAGTTGCCTGAACTACTGCCTCTCAAGATGCATGTTAATTATTAATCTTGCAGTCCACAACTGAGAAAAATTATGGACTTCTAGTAATATTGTTTCCAATGAAAATAAAACATTTGTGTAGTCAAAGTAAAAGCTAATGAAGCTGAATTAGTTTCCAGAAACTTCAGATATTGAGGAGCACACAGCCTTACCACACAGATTGCAGGCAGGTGCACTGCAGAACTTTTTCTCTCTCATAGAGCTGTTAGCATTTAAACTAGTCACTGTATTTGCTGAATTAACAAAGCAAAAATGAAACCATTCTGTCTCTTTGAAGATTTGGCTATTTTTTGTACCTATATGCTGCATGTGCTAACATCCCTTCCTCTCCCTGAAAGAGAAAAAACAAACAAACAAACAACAACAAAAAACAACACCAAAACCCAAGATAGATTTCTGAAAGTATTACAAGCTATTGTGGTTGCCTGCAGCCCGTACCGACAGACAGGGGCCGGTGCGGGGATACACAGGGGCTCAGGCAGCAGCTGGCAGCCCGGCCCCTGTCCCTGTGCTGGGGCCAGGGCTGGACAAGGTGAGCTCCCGTTCCTGCCCTCCCAAACAGGAGGCAGAAAGCAGAGGTCACCTTGGCTTCATGCTGCCGGATGAAGGGAGTTGCAAACTGCAGCCAAATAAACTTCCAGAAGTGGCATGCTGTACTTGATGTTTATGCCAGAGGTCACTTTTTACACATCTACAATAATAGAGAATAAATATTGCTAAACTATTAATGAAGAATAATACATAAATACATTTCTGCGTGGCTGATCTGACCCACAGAGATGCATATTTGGCCTTTTAATTAACATGACATTTTTTCCACCTCCTGCACTCTTCTGCAGAGATCTGTTTCTCCTACGCCCAGAGGCAGCCAGGAGCCTCCGGCAGGGAGCAGCGGCTGCAGCCCAGGGGCTTTTCCTCATTTCCCTGTTAGCTCTGGAGGGCTGGAAACCCGATGGGGAGGAAGGAGCTGCTCGCAGCCCAAACAGACTGGGAAAAAGCATCTTTATCACTGGGAAAGCGGAGAATGCCGAAAGAGCTAAGCCTCCCTTTGCCCAAACCTTTTACCTTTGAGGGGTGCNATGTGATTTTTGACAGGAAGTATTTGCAGTTTTTTTTTTTTTTTTTTTAAAGGGGGTTAAGGCCGGGGGGGCAAAAATGCTGACCTTAATTAATGGAAGGCCCACTAGACCCGGAGGGAAAAGGTTTGGCTCTCAAGGCCCAGGCCTCCCCCTGAGCCTCTCCTGGGTGTAATGAGAGAGCTCAGCTTCATTACTGGCAGCTGAGGGGAAGGGTCACTGGGGCTGGATTTGCAGGGCCCTCATTGAGGGATCACTCCATGCTGAGAGGAGCTGGCCATGCTCTTGGACACCTGGTCATTAACATTGCTAATTAGCGGCCATTAATCAGGGCCCTGGGTTTTTTGTTGTGTGTCACCGGCTCAGAGGAACCAAGTGAATAAGAAGATTGTTTCATTACCTCCACAAGAGGTGGAATGAAAGCAGTTCCCATCAGCTCAAGATGAGCTGAATTAAGGGAAAGGTTAGACAACAATTTAAGATGAGCTGCCAAGGGGGAGCTGGGGGACCTGAGCTGTCCTCTGAGAGGAAAACCAGTCACCTATAATTAATGAAATCTTCCACAACCTAACTCTAATCACCGTGTGAGCTTCTCACCAAAAAAAAACTTATCTTTTGCATCCGAAGGACTCTAATTTATCTGTTTATGAAGTTCCAATCTTGGCAAGTTTTATTTTGATGGGATTTTAGCAACATATATATATATATTTATATAAATGCAGGTGTGTATATATATATGTATATAGGTATACACTCATATAGTGTGAATGTGTCTGTGCATTTGTTCAGTACATTTACCTGAGTCAGCAAGGGTGCTTTTTTCACAACCAGCCACTGGGAGGGAGGAAAACAAAACTATATTAAAAAGCATCTATTTATAAAGAGTTTTTTTCTGAGCTATATATAAAATCTCTCTCTATATATATTTATATTTTCTATGCTATGGCTGTGAAAGCAGGGAAGAAATCTTGTGTTCTTCAGAGTCAGAATAATTAAAAACAAGTTCTGCTTTGGTAGGTTAAAAATGACATGGGAAAAATGATAGTTATTGGTGTACATAGGAAAAAGTAAAGAATTTAATTAGCAACCAGATTGTTAAAATGCAGCATTCTCCTTCCATGCTCTATTGTCTAACTTTTGTGGAACAGGTGCCTAATTTTCCTAATGGGATACATTTTAATTGACAAAGTAGTTTGATTGCTTTACACCAGTTTTCAGTTTCTTGCTTACTTTTAATATAATAAACTCTTTATTTCTACGAACTCAGATGCCCTCAAGAAAGTAATTAGAAGCAGGTTTTATCTGCCCGTCTTTTTTTATAAACCACTTTTTGATTTCTAAAACCAACTAACGAAAAGCTTGATTTGTTCTGCTGATGTGTGAGAGCCAGTAACTTTTAGTCATATGCACCGAGCATTTCAATCAAGTTGTTTGCATATCCATTCATGTCAGAAAGACTCTCAAAATGGATTACAAACATTTAATTGTTAGAGGAATAAAATAATTAAGGAAGGACAAGTGGAAGTTAAAAATATGCCTAAGGTTTCACAACAGTTATTGGATCATTCTCATCATGAGGCATAAATTCCTCCTTGTAGTTTCAAAGGACTTTATTCATCTAAGGCATATTGCTTTTTGTAACAACAGAAAGTAAAACCATGTCTCTTATGTATGTGGTTCTCTTTGTAGAGCTGGGAGGTTGGTTTAAAATGTCCATAAAACTAATCTTTGGAGCATTTCAGCTGGTCTGGAATTCTATAATATGATTTCTGGGACTTCATGGGAAAGTTGAAGGCTCAAGGGGAAATTACACAATGAACAGCTGAGAAAAAGTTGCATTCTGGCACAGAATCATGCAAATGGGGCACATTCTTCAGTTTTCTCATGACGGATTGTCTCTGAAACTACTGAGCCAAGTTGCTGAAATGCTAATGAAGGAGAAGCATCAATGAGCAGTGTCATCCTGGGGGCTTCTGAAGGGGACAGAGTAGGAGACAGAGGGAGGGGGTGAGGGGGAGGGAAGGAAGGAAGGAAGAAAGAGAGAATGAAAAGAAACCAGGCAGGAGGAGTTTCAAATATTGGGGCTAGCCCACTCTTAAAATTAAATGGAGGGGAAAAAAACAGAGCTGTGATGAACTCTGATGAACAAGTCCCTCTTGGCTTATAAAAATGAATAGAAGCACTTACAAGCCAATGAGTATGACTTGAAGGGGGGAAGCAAGCATGGGTACTGCTGAAGTTGGGGGCCACTCTTTTATTTTATGCATAGGTGAGATGGGTGTAAAGAGAACAGGATCCAGTTGCAAAAAATATGGGGGAATGGTGCTTAATAATAGGTCCTTAACTTGGATTTGAAAATCGTTACTATTTGCAACTTTCTAAAAAGTGTTTTCCTTATGACATAGACTTTGAGTTCTTCTGTTTGTTAAGAAAAACAATTACTTTCCCCCCAGTAGATAGCTGAGCTTTATAACCAGATACTCCAAAGCTCAGCTATGAGTGCTCCTTGAAAATGTTGGGCTTAAACATATTAGGTCTTGAAACATATTTTTATTTAAAATACCCTGCCAGCTGTGTTTAGTGGACTTTCAAAATTTTTCCATACTCACTCAAACCCCAGCATTACTGGCCAAAGATCTCAGCAAGCTGGTAGTATATTATTTTGAACATCTGGCTGGAGGACACTTCCAGTCAGTGTTCCTATAGGCGTTTCTGGGTGCTAAGCACTTTAAAATATGGCCCTCAGCACTCCAGATGCAACGTGTTATTCAAGCTTGCAGAAGGGCTGTGAAAAGCTGGCAGCCACTGAGGAACAAAATCCAGTCATCTGCCCTTTGTCTTCATTGCT
The DNA here is from genome assembly GCA_013399115.1 of Anseranas semipalmata. Classification (NCBI taxonomy): domain Eukaryota; kingdom Metazoa; phylum Chordata; class Aves; order Anseriformes; family Anseranatidae; genus Anseranas; species Anseranas semipalmata. The sequence goes on along the minus strand of VXAA01000333.1, from coordinate 171,683 downwards.
GGTGAGAGTAAAAAATCAGGAGGTGTCGTAAGTGTGTGCGCAGACGGGAGGAAATCAAACTCTCCAAGTTTGGACCAGTGTGAGGCAGGGCTGTACAGGGGACATGTCACTGGACTGGCAAGCTAAAGCCCTTGGTATTGATCTCATTGACCTCTGGCAAGTCCCTTCACCTATTTTGTTCCTCTTGAGAGATGACTCTCTCTTCCTATGGCTTTTCATATTGTCTGCCAGGATAGGGCCCCAGTTTTACTTGGGACTTTCTGATACAGTTCTGGTGCAAGCAGTGGTAAAAACAGCATAGCACAATCTCACGAAATCTGAAATATTTCAGGACAGTTTGGGAATGGCTATGCTGGGTTGGGCCCATGGCACTTGGTGTATTACTGTTTTAAGTAATTGTGCTTTGATGGACCACTTTAATGTTGCTTTCAAACCTCAGCAATACAGTCTTAGTTTCACAAGCAGATTTTAAATGTGGTACCTGTATTTGCATGCACAAATCACTGGGTGGTGCTTGCCTGCCCAAATACTGTTATTTTTTAGTTTATGTTATGTCTTGTAGCATTACTATAGCATCTGAGAGCACTAGACACCGAGCAGGACTTATGCAAGCATCAAATAACAAGGGTCACCCTGGTGCTACAGCTATTCCAGGAGACATCAGTGAGATGCAGGCAGATGTGGGAGCACTAGAGATCTCCTGCCTGCAGTCCCATGGGCAGTAGGTTTGGGGTGGTGTCACCACACCAATCACACCAGTGACCTAGTCCCAGTCTTCTGGGGGAGGTGGTTGGTAGGCATCAGCCCAAAGGAGAGTTTTGGAGAGGGATGTCTTGCAGATGGTATTCTCCCAGGTGAAAAAGGTAGCCTAAAGGTGTTTTTGTTTGAAATCATCATGACTAGACCACAAGGATCAGACTTGACCTGGCAATGGATTGGCCATTTGATATTTAATGAGAGAATGATATGGGGAGAAGGGACCAGCTATGGAGGAGGCACTTAAGGCACAACCAGTGCTTGAGCAAACCTCTTCGGGTAGCTGGCCCTGACCCCTGAAGGTGGGGATTAAAGGAAGGGAGAAGGGACCACCTCCTCCTTCATATAATCCACATAAGCACACAACCCTTGTTGCTGCTAACCTGCAGAGAAAGGGCTGACAGCAACACAGAGGTGTACACACCAGAATATATAGCCTTTCTTATTCCCAAATGTCATTGCAACTGCTGCTATTCATGTTACTGCAAATGCTGTCCATGGCTTCCAGGAGTCCTGCTGTAACTTGTGTAACCTTATTTGAATCTGGCCTCTCCACGTGAAGCCCTGTTCTTCTATGCAGTGATGTCCCAAAATGAGCCAGATCTTGTTCCTATGCCCAAGGACCTCTACACCCTCCCTGTCAGAGCAGACATCTCCCAGTGGTCAGCGCATCCCACCCTGCTCTCCACCAGAGCACACACTGCCTCTCGCAGACCCTTGGCAGCAAGCAGGGACTGTGCCAAACCAGACATCTACTCCTCCTTCATTGCTGAGCTTTCTAAAATGTTTTCCCCACCTTTTCAGGTGATGTAGGTTTTCTCACCTTCTGAAAATCATGCTCATGCTGCTGCTTCATTCCACTGGTTTCCCAAGTTGGTGCCGTAGCTTCCTCATTTGCTGTGGAAGGATTGCCACCTCAGATCATCTCCACTATTTAAAACCTGGTAAGTGCTGATATGAAAATATGAGTTCTTTTCTATAGGGTGCTTATGTAGTTCTGTAACTATTGGAAGTATGTATGCATGGGGAGGGGGAAAAGAGAGAAAAGCTGTTTGGGTTTTATTGCTTTGATTTAAGTAAGAGATTCCTCTATAAGAGGTGTAGGTTCTTGGGTACTTAAGGTTTTACAGTGTTCCACCCAAGAAGCACTGAAACAGTAAATGAATGAATTATAGCAAAGCAACTAGAATGCAGGATAGGTGATTACAGCACAGAGAGACCTGGATGAAAACAAATATCTGTACATAAACACAGATGAAGGAGAGGAGTCTGAAAGTCCAACTAAGGCCACAGTCTGGGTCCAATGAGAAAGCATGTATATTGGCACCCAAAGTTTTGATTGTGTCTGCTCAAAAAAGTTAAATAACATTATTTATCTCTCAGACTGAATTTTTCCCATATCTGAAATCTCTGAAACCAGGATTTTTGCTCAAAAAGTCATCTCAAATGCTATATTGTACACAGTGGTGTGATTACAGCGAACAGGAATTAAGAGATCCTAAAACGTGCTGACAGTCCCTAACATGCCTTATTGTGCTCCAGCTCATATAGTACAGTCAGGATGACCACCCACAGTTCATAACAGCCATAGTGGAAAATTGTATAGGCTGCTCTAGCTAGGCATAATTGGATGGGCAAAAAATTGAGTTTTCCAGCTTTTGGAGCTATTTACTTGGCCTGTTTTAATTTTAGTTGAGATGGAATAATACATTTCTCAAGGAAATATTCAGGCGTTGCCACTTTTTAGCCTAATAAATCACATCGTCAGGAGTGTCTCTAAGATGTTCACATTTGTAACAGCAAGGAATGCAAACTCTTAAACATAATAGATTAAATTCATGGTAGCTGTACAACTAACAATGCTTACACTGAACCAATTGAACTGCTTGAAAGTTTTATAGGAACCAATGTGGTTTTTTTTTCACCATACCATTTGATCTGCTCTCTCTGCTGGCCTGCAATTTACTTCTTCTGACATATCCTTAACGCAAGTCCTGGTGTGCCACTGTCACCTTGAATTATGTTTATTTTGAAAGTTTGTGGACATCCCTGTTGTGGCCTCCCAGGGAAAAGCACTTTTGGACTGACTGCTGAGAATCGGCATTGGAGTGTGTTTACTTTGCTCCAAGTCCAGCCGCTCTGTGGGCTGAAACTTGAGAGGAGGCTACCAAGTCTGTTTTAAAAACAAATGGGACTTAAGCCATGCGACTTCCTAGGCAACATACTAGAGCCTGCAGAGCTCAGAGCTGTTATGTTCATTCAGGCAAGTATCCATTTATGGGACAATGTAATAATGAGGGTTTGTGCCAGCACAGTTTGTTTTGGATGGATTATTGTCCATGGTGCCACTGAGTTCTGACAGCACGCTAACATTGCAGTTGGCCTGGAAATTTCAACTGAAAGTTTATGCCTTACCAATTTTGGAGCGATTGAAAAAGCCATAAAAAGGTGTGAAACTCATTGTCCTGACATATTGGCTGTGGCCTGTGAGAAGCAGGTGTCCCCAAATTGCACCAATACTTTGTCTCTTCCTCATTGCCAGAATAAGTCTTTGGCATCATAGATAGCATGGCACAGATTAAATCAGCCTTAGACTGTTCTCATTTACACCTCAGTCCTAATTCACTTATCCAGCCTGGAAATAGGGTATTCCCTGACCTTTCCAGTTCTGCGTCAATCTGGAGTGAGGTCCTTTAAAGCCATTAAGGTCAAACACCATTTTTCTAACAGCACTCTTACAGGAAGGTTATTGAAGCTACTGAGTCTTCCAAACCACTTTTTTTACAATGATCAGTGTAGCAGTGTTTTCTTTCTTTTTCTTTTTCTTTTTCTTTTTCTTTTTTTTTTTTTTCCAGCATAAAGGAAAGATCTCAGTAACTTATTTTGCAAAAATCATAAAGTTGTCATAAAACAGGAAAATAATCCATTTTTAAGGCAAATTGAAAACATTTCTAGAGATGGAATCAGAACCTGAATCTCCCTTCCACTCCCCTCTGCTCAGAGGCACACTGGTCTGTTTGGATCCGAGATGCGTTGCCAGCACATTGTGGAAGGAACTCATCTGGTCTTCCACAATGATGGGAATTTCTCTGAGTCAGCAGGAAATTTGCCTGGACTTCATGGCAACTGGATCAGGCTTTCTGCTACTAAATGAAGGATCCCATTTTCTAGGCTTTTCTGTATTGTCTTTCATCACTGCAAAATCTGTTCGAGTTATTAATAATAATAATGTCATCACACTGACTTTTATTCCTTTATACTCTGGCTTGAAAATCAAACTGAGAAAGAAGCGTAAACTCATTAAAGCTTAATCTAAAACAAAAGTTTGGAGCCAAATGTCCATGTTCAGTCTTTGCATTCTGTAAACAACAGTGTTGTATTAGACAGAGATAACACATAAGGGGTACAGATGACAAACAACATGTTCATAGTATCTGTATTCACTCTGAACACAAGGAAAAAGAAGTGTGTATTTACCAGTAATTAACATTTTAACTAGTGTTTGGTGAAATTCATAATGTGATTTAAAAAATAAGAATTCCTGGATTACAGGGAAAAACAATTATTTAAATAAAAGCTACTGAAAATTTGTCCAGGGGTATAATAATAATGAAAATAATAATAATAATAAATGATCCCCCTCCCCAGTGGGAAATGATTACACAGCAATCCATGCCACTTAGTCAAATATCAGAAAAGGATCCCATAGACCCATAATTAGCAATGTAACAAGCAGAGCCTTGAGAAAACAAGCTGGTCCTCAAGACACTAATCTTCATTGCTAGCACCCATCCAACAGGCTTCATCTCAAGGAGTGAATGAGGCAGGCAAGATAATAAAAGGACCTATAGAACCAGCAGGAAAGTTCCCCATGTGCTACTTTGAGTGGACTTCAAGGGGGTAAAAGGAGGAGAGGTAGGAGGGGGCAAAGCAGTTGTGTCGTCGTCCCCCCTCCCTTAAAAAAAAAAAAAAAAGGAATTAAAAAGAAAGGGAAAGAATCCGACTTGCTTCTGCAGAAGCTGCCTAGTGACACACAACTAATTAATATGGCTGGTCCTCTGTTTGCAGATCTTGTTATCAGTAAAAATAATAATAAAATGAGCCCTAGCAGTCTGGATATCTGCAATTACAGTGTGAATTGCATGAGAGGATTATATGAAGTGCTCTTGGCGTGGAGGGTGGGGGACCAAGGCGCTTCAACTTGAGAGCAGTAAGCAGCTGCTTTGGGGCTTTGCACCTGCTGCTCACCAGGCTGTTTTCACCTCTAGACGAAAACAGGCTTCTCTCTCTTCCTCTGTCTCGTTTCTTTTCACACAGTGCACAAACATAAAAACAGAGAAGGATTTTTATTTATAAAAAAAAAAATGAAAAAAGAGAGCGAGAAAATCAAATTGTCTTCTTAAAGAAGTTTCACTGAAGCAAAATGAGAGGCATCTTAAGGCAGCGAAGGGGAATCTGAAGATGGAGTGTGGGTCCAAAGAGACAGGCAAGCCGGCTCCATTTTAATGCAGAGGCAGCAGACAGAGTGCGATCTGAGATTGGCAAAGTTTCAATGTAAATCCAGGGGGGCAAGGGGGATGGGGCTGGGATGAGAAGAAAGGACTCTTTTACTGTTTCATGCTTCTAAGTCCTGCCGATCAGCATAAGCTCAGCTCGACATTCTGGGAATAGCAATGAGGCACACACAACAATCAAAACACCCTAAATCTGTTTGATGATTCAGACACTTCGTGCATCTGCACCGACAAAATGGGACTTCAATTAAATAACTTGCAGATTTCCACAGAGGGGGGAAAAAGTCGGGGGAACATGAGGATTTTTAATTAGTAACTCCGAATACAAGCCGTTTTTTTAATTAGGTGTTTGCACTACCACTTTATTCTTAAAGGGAGATTTGTAAGCGCGTGGGATTGTTGTGAAAGAAGACCCTGGACAGTTTGTTCCTAACATTTTGTTGCAACCTGCATTTGTTCCTAAACAGCTTTTCTTCAGCAAATGAAACTCAGCTACAAATCCAAGCAAGTTGTTCAAATTAAGGCCAAGATTTTTTTGAAAGCTTTAAGTACATACGCACATCCATAAATATATATACACACATATGTGTAGTATCCAGGATATGTTCTAAGGCCCTGCAACAGTTTTCCTGTGCTTCTGATGGTTCAAATTACTCTCTGTGGCTAACCTAGTTATATGTATAAAACTATACTGTAGACCATTATATACATAACCGTACCATACATGGGGTTTAAACAGAGATAGTAGAAGTTTGTTACAAAACTGAATGAAATTCCCGTTTGACTTTACTGCAGTGCAGTCACCACTTCTAGTCAGAGCAAACCACTAATGATTGCAAGCTTCAGAGTCTGAAAAACGATGGGTGAAATCCCGGACCCTTTGAAGTCATTGAGTGCTTTTCATTGACTACTGAGGTCAGGATTCACGCTCAAAATCTCCCAAGTGTGTTCTGGCATGGCACAGTAATGTACACGTCTCTCAGACACACACATGCACTGTGAACTTGCAAAATCTCCCCCTGAAAAGGCATACTTTCTGTGGCAGGCCATGGTTTTGGAGCCTTAGAGAAGAGATCTAGTGATTTGGTAGTCTAACTACGTTGTGACTCTAGAGTGAGGACACTTCTGTGTTAATTTTTAAAATATGACCAAAGAGGAAGCGGTAGCAATAACATATTTTTGTATCCTTATCTAGTGGGCCTTGGACAATTTTTGCTTTGACAAAACATTTACAATGGTGTGGAAAAGATTAAAAGTTGCATTTCTTTCCTCTCCCTTCATTTTCCTAGCAGGGGTACAGCAAGGAGATCATATAAAGAGGGACCATGATCATTTATCCAAATGCAAACAAATCTAAGCATGAGGATTTACCACAGACTGACTTTCTTTTTAAAAAATTTATTTCATGTGTTAATACAAAGACTGTTTAGCAAAAGTAGAATGCCAGGATTTGCATATGAATAGGTACCTAAAGATCAACGAGATCAACTCATTAGGGCCTGAACATCTAAACATACGAAAGTCAAAGAGGCCAGAGCTCAAGAGGCTGGCTGCTGAGATTCCCAGTGACTAATCCAAGCAACACTGTTAGTTTTAAACTTATTACTATTTTTCCTACCTTAAGAAAAAAATTCCTTTACCTGAAATCAAAGCTCAGTCCAAGAAAAAGTAGTCTAGTGATTGTGTCTGGGATTCAATTTCTTCATTTGCCACAGCCTTTCTCCTTGGCATTGGGCAAGTCATTTAGGAGGGGATTCATCTTGCCTAGCAGTTGCTGTCTGGAAGGGATGGCTTTTCACTACCTTGTCATCCAGGTTCCCTTTGCAGTCAGCATAAACAGGCACCTTCCAAAGAGCCGTTCGTTCTTGCTGTGGTATTCTCTCCCAAGACTGTCTAAATCTCTGGCTGCAGGTGCTTATCTCATCCTATGCCTATGTCAAGAGTGTCTCTGACTAGCTCAGACTACAATGCATATGGAGTCTGACGTGCCTCAGTTCATCATCTGTAAAATGGGATTAAGTGATTAATGCTACCTCTGTATCTCATGGGTGAGTTAGGAAGTGGAGCATATTATAAACCATAAGATGTTCAGATATTAAAATAGTGGGAGTCATATGGATGCCATAAAAAGATAAGGTCCTGATCCAGTATCTGTGGCAACCAAGGGAATCTCTCCTCTGGCCTTTTGTGGGTATTAGATCAATCAATCCCCAGTGACATTATCCATTCACTGCAGAGTAAGTGAAGGTATGGCCAGAATTTTTCCACCGGCAGAGAAGGGAGAGGGTATGGGAAAGCCCTGACCTTACTCTATGCTTGAATAGTAGGAAGAGGGAAAGCACAAACAGGCTTTCAAAGCTGCCTACAGGATTTGGACACATCAGCTTATTAATGTTAGCGGAAATTGGGCATCCACATCTCTGGAAATTTCAGCCTCTGCATTTACAACACAAAGAGAGACTGACCACAGAGGAGATATTTCCCTAATCTTGGCACCATTGCAGATTTTTGTTTGAGCTTCCTTGGGTTAGACCTTTAGTAAATGGTATTGCTTGGATGTTACAGGAAGGACACATTCACTTCTCGTCCACCCCAAGGTGTAGCAGCCCAGTGTCAGGACAGCATATTCTCATGGCTAGATCCTGAGCCTGTCATTAAATCTGCCTTTTGACCTTGGGCAAGTCACTTAACCTCAGTTTCCTCTGACTGTAAAATGCAGATAAAATATTCCCTGCCTCATGGCTGTGTTGGGAAGATTAACAGTTAGACATTGTTCTGAGAGCCTTGAATAAGAGCTCTGAGTGCATGCAGAGTACTGTTTCTATTGGATACTGCTTTCTCTTTCTACATACAGAAGGGCTGACTTTTAAACTGGCAAGAAGCCCAGGCCCGTGACTAGTGGTGTGCCCCATTTGAATGCACAATAACTACAGTTGCATGCACAAATTGGGTATCCGTGCATGGAAACTGGACACACAGTTGTTTACAGAACAGAAGAGTTTCTCTCTCGTGCTTGCTTGGAAAACTCAAGGACTCCATTTACTAAGTAGAAAAAGCAATGTCACTACCCGTGTGATATCAAACAGTTTCTAGGTAGTGTTTTAAACAGGTTAATAAGATATAACACCATCCCCTTCAGAGACTGCAACATGGGCACTTTATGTTGACCTGAGTTAAAATATCACACTGATTCTGCAAACCTTGTCTTGGTTTAAATGTGCCAAATGAGATCCTTTTGGGGAAGTTGAGAAGTGAAACGATAGGCAGGTATTTTGTTTGATGTGTGTAAATCAGGCCTGAAATAAATGGCGTAAGTGCAGTTTACCCTGAGATAAACTGGACTTGGCTGAGGATCTGGCACTGTTTATACATGAGGCCATAAATAAACCACAAACAGGACAGCATACACGTTGTGCAAAGCCTCGGGAGGGCTGTTTTGCCAGGTGTTGGGCTCTGCTACCCTCACTAAAGAGCCCTGGCAGGGTGGGTTGGACAGGGAAAGCACTCTGGTTTTGGCTCCATTGGGTGGTGATGTGCTGGTGAGTTGTCAGGATCCCAGCAGCTGTGGTGGGCAGAAGGGAGACTGCATACCCCCTCCGTGCACAGTCTGATCTCCAGTCATTTTCCAGGATCATAACTCCAGTAGGAAAGAAAATCTTATGAATAATGTGGGGGTGAGAGGAGATGCAAGAGGGAGTGAGGGCAGCGTGCTGCTGGCCAGGACAGTGTTATTTTTCTCACTCACACAGAACTTCTTGCTGTGTAAAAGCTAAATCTTTAACCAGGAGCATCTCCTATCTCTGTAGTCTCTGCTTTCTGCCTGGCTGCCACTGGAGGTATCTAGCAGAGATGGCAGAAAGCTTTTCCATGTGCTTTCCTACACTCTACTGCTTCAGGGCCAGCCTTGCCCCAGGAGCTTCCAGGAGCCTTCCCATGCCCCAGGCTTGGTCCGTGCTGTGGCCCCACTAGCAGCAGGACTCAGTGTTCCTCTCACACCTCAGCACACCAAAAGGAGATGATATTCTGGGATGGCATCAGGCCTTCTTGCCTTATTCATGGGGAAGAAACAGTTGTGATTCTGTATGGCTGTTGTGAGGCTGCATGGGTTTCTTCAGGGTGGGTGAGCAGCATCAGCTTAGGATGTCCCCATCGCTAGGGCTTATCTGCTTTAAGCAATAATACACTAATTTACTACTGTGGTAGGAATGATTGAAATATTTAGACATAATGGAGGAAGTTTAATAGGGTCTACTGAGAAACCCAGGTGTTTAGATCAGCTTAAAAATAATAACCTTCTCCCCTGCTGAGCACTTTCTTTTCACAATAAGCTCAGCTTTTATTCTTAACCATAAAGACTACCTCAGACAGGAAATTATTCACGTGATTGGTCTTTACAAGTAGCAGAGGGTTTAAACTCAGGGCTGGAGAGGTCATTAGTGGACAGCCATGTGATTAACCTTTGCTTGCCCGTTTCTTTTCACACTTTGTTAACAGCTCCCATTATTGCCCTTCTGTGTCTCAAGGAAGTAGTTTATTGACAGTATTAAAAATACATAGCTACAAATTCCAAAGAGCCCATCCTTGTGTAAAACATCCAGTAATTTCTTGCCAGATGATATATGTGGGACAGAGCCCCTCAATTTCTGGTGAAAGGGAACCCAGAAATAAATTTGCCCATTAACACTGGATTTGGGTTAACATCTGTTGTTTTACCCATCACAGGACCTGTTCCCTAGCCTGTCTCAGGAAGTTTTAAACTGCATAAAAGCTAAGGTTTAGTTAAACAGTACCGCTAGTGGTTGTCTTAACGTAGCACAGCTTAGTGGGAGTCGTATTGGATGCTCAGTATCTTTTTGAGTAGAGATGGGCATCTGAAGGACTTTGAAATGTTGATCAACATGTTGCAGTCTGTATTTCAATGCTGTCTGTTTTGACCTTGAAATAATCCCTGCTACATATTTGTTTTCAAAGTGAAAGTGTTTCACTTCTGCTCTGAATTGCACTGGCTCTGTCCCTAGAGCTTGCAGCATGCTGGGCGAGGGATGGCCAGAGAGCAGCGCATGTTACTCTGTCCTCATACCGGTGTGCGTGACACGGTCCCTCCTTGTAACCCACGCAGACTCGGAGTCTCATGCACGGTATGATCCCTTCCCACAGCCAAAGAAACCAAGCCACAGGAGAAAAAAAAAAAAAAAAACAAGGCAAAAGTGAAAAAGTGAAAAATAATGCCAAGGGCCTACATTTTGCTCTTGTCTAGACTTTGCGGGTGTCTTGCATAAAATTGATAGTGGAGATGGCATCAAAAAAATACCGCAGCAAAGGCTTGGGGCAGGGGAGAGGGGGTGCCTCTTTTACTTATTTATTTTGCATTGTGTTGCAGGGTAAGTTCAAGAGGGAGGTGAAAGGGGGGAGGTGTTCAATGGGGGCCCTTCCAGAGCAAAAGGGTCTTTTGGACAGAGAGGAGAGTGTCAAGGCATTTTGACAGAAAGTGGCTGAATGTGTCTTTTCTAGTTAACTTCTGTGAACTGTTGGGCATTTCTGTGCACAAAGGGGCACTTTCTTGGCAGCTGAGGAGGGAGGGCAGAAGTCAGAGAGGGCAAAAGAGGAAGGCAAAGGGGAACATCAGTTTATGAATGCAAAACTTACAGTAGATTTTCTTTTTTTAAGTTGAACATGTACACTGAAGAAAGCCCCCAGGCAGCCATAACTTCCTCAGCTGGTGCTTATTTGGCAGAAAACCCAAGCCTCAGTGAATTTACCAGTGCTTCAGGAAGCGTCCACCCATGACATTACTCAGCCTGAACTCAACCCAGCGGGATGCTGAGCTCCTTCAATTCCTCTTGAAGTTGGTCAGTGTTGAGGTGCTCAGCACCTTGCTGGGATGAGGCCATAGCTCAGGGTGGCTACAATCCTGTTCTGGACCTGCAGATCTCAGTCTGCTGTTGGACGAGATGAAAGCAAGAAGCACGGAGATGAAAATTTAGAGAAGACGTGCACATGAGACATCCTAGAGGTAGCTCAGGTACCAGCAGCTCTGGTGGCTACAACATTTGTGGCACCTATGTTAGATTATTTAATGCCTACTCAGATATCTCTATGCTACATTGTTGGTCAAACATATCCTAAGAATTCCCCTTCTCCATCAGTTACTATATTTAGATTTTTTATTTTTAAACAAAATGGGGAAATTAAAGTACTTGACAGAAGTGAAAATAAAAGACAGCTTTAAACATTATGGAAGATTCCATCAAGATAGATAACAAGAAAATCCCCTTTTTTTTTTTTTTCCTTTAGTTTTACATATATCTGACTATTTCTTACTGTATAATCTGGACCAGACTAGACCTTCCTTTATGATGGCTGTAGATCAGAAGTGAGGCAAGATTTGCAATTTACTGTGAAAGCGTTAAATGAGAAGATATTCCAGGGGAAAGGTGAGATCAATCAGAAAGGCTTGAGCATGTCCCTAGAAAGAGCTGAGATGGAGCAATGAGAGAATGAAAAACCTGTGCAAAAGCAGCAATGACATGAACACTTAAAATGGGGACCTCAGCAGTAGCTTCTAATTGCAGAGTGCATATATATTTTTTTTAATTTACAGGGGGAAACCTCAAAGTAAGGTCCCACAACAAAGACTGCTTGCAGTTTAGTTGGATTCACAGACCCTTCTGGCAATGGCCATTTTTGTATAAACTGATTGAGAGGTAGTTTTGTGAGAAGAGTCGTGACTGCATTTTGTGTTTTGACTTTCCCCATGAAACAAAGAGCTACAGTTTAACCAAACTTAATTAACTTACCTTGCTATTTAAGAGCAAAGGGGAATAGAAGTACAAAAGCCAGATAAGGACTTGTTAGAATGTTTTTACTTTTTGGACTGTGTATCAGGAAGTTGTATCTGTTCAGCAGCATAAAAGCATTTTATCGATGACACAACAGAGCTGTTAGTGACATCTCAGCAATGAAGAGTCTCTAACACATTTCAGTAATTTATCTGTAGCTGGTTACAACCCTCTAATTAAAGCTGTGTTGAAGCCTCTAGGTATCCTCAGCTTTCTAGAATTTATCACTTCACTTTAAAACTTAGCTGCTGGCTAAAAATTGTCATACAAAGACTTAACATAAGAGCATGTTCTAAATAATAATAATAAAAGAACACTTCGACAGCTTTATAAGTTATTACAGTGTTTCAAAAAAAAAAAAAAAATCTGTCAGTTTAGTTTTTCTTAGGACCCCCCTGGAAATGGTGCTGTCTGTTAAACAGCAGTCCCTGACATTTGGGGATTGTTTATAAGTGTTGGGAGTGAAGCCAGGTACATCAGCTGAGGCATGTTTCCAAAAGAAGTTATTGCAGGTGTGTTTTATTAACTCACCTCCCCATGCATTTCTTCTGTATTTTAGGTCACAAACTTCAAGGGCTGGGTCTCCCTGGTCTACTCATGTTGTTTTATTCTGACTGCAGTACAAAGGCAGGGTCACATTTGGACTAGGTCTTGTTGTGCTGTTTTGTTTTTCTTTTTAGCAGCATAAAAAAAAAAAACAGAAACTTGGCTGAACTCAAGGTTCTTGAGAGCTCTCAGCTGGAGTTGTTTTGCTCTGTGTTGCTCCTCCTTCTTCCCCAGCAGACACATCAAGGTAGGAACATAGGCTGTGCTTCCTCACTCCAGGGCTGTGCTAAAGCTGTAGATTAGAGGTGTCCCAGGTTTGATCTATCTCAGAGCAGGGCTGGGCAGACACAGAACTTCTTGTCTTCTGACTTTCCCTGTCCCTCTTCTGTGCTGGGTGTAAGTCACCCTTTGGCCATCAGTCAATAGTAGCAGCAAAGTGAGAATTCACTGCCTGCACTGTGCTCTGAGCATAGCTTTTACATGTGGCTGAATACAGAAGTTTTTGGTCGGTCTTTTTGTGGCATTATCTTCTGTGATAGCTCCCAGCAATGGTCTTTCCTTGGACAAGCTCAGATAGCTCTCAAGGTAACCTGGGGAAGTCCTGGGCATGCTGTCAATGTATTTGCTATGAGGTGAGATAAAGAAGGTTTTTTTTTAGTTACATAATTATTTCCGTCCATATGCTACTGCACTTCAAAAACTCTTTTACCCTGTTGCTCCATGTTCTCTTCCTATAGCTGTTACTTGCTCTCCTAGTACAGAGGCATCTGCACACTGTTAGCTACAGGGGTTGGTTGCTCACCATCCTGAGACCACAGGCTTATCTCGGCTCCAAGGCCGTGCTCTGCATGGCAGGTCAGAGGGAGGAAGTCAGAGTGGTGCTGCCTCAGAGGCAGCAACACCTCTTATTCGGAACCCTGAGGCTGCTCGGTGTCTCTGGCAGGCTTGGCTTTCTCTTACATGTTTTTTTTTTTCTGTACTTTCACAGTTGGAAATCAGCAAAGGCTTCACTTACTGACAATGTTCACTTTTTAAGCATGTTTTAATTTAGCTATATAGCCAGGGCATGTCTAAGCACGGGGAAAGGCTGTTTGTCTTCTTTGTGTTAGCTCGGTTGGCAAATGTGACTCCAAATGTCCTAGTCTGAGCGCGGTTTTGCAAGTGTACTAAGGTTTTGGGGAAGGGAAAGTCCTTTCAGACTGCTCTTGGGTCACACCTTGTTTTTTCAAATACACAGAGACCCCATTTCAGCCCTTGGCAGTAGGCTTACAGCCATCCAAATCTGATCAGAGCAACCACCAAACCTGCTGTTTTTCTGACATAGCCTTCTGACTTAGCTTTCCCATTACAAGGTTGGTTTTGTTGCATTTTATTGTTCTGGTTGCTGTTAGATTTGATGTACCTGTTGTGATCTGGAAGGGTGACTCAGTCTGGGGAGGGTCAGGTTGGGATCCGAGATTTGCCACAAGCTGGTGTGCTAAAGCAAGTCCCTTCAGCCACTTGTGTCTCACTTATTGTAAAATAATAAAAGTGAACTGAGGGTACTTCTCTTTTCTCCCCTTATTTAAATTGAGGCTTTTAGAAGAATGCACCTCACTGCTTTCATGAAGTGGTTTGTTTGTTTGTTTGTTTTGGATTTATAGCTTTACTTTTTGCTATAGTATCAACATTAAGTAATGAGAAACAAATGAGACAGCACTACCCTGTACAGGGCACATGGTATCATAATGCTGAGTGTTTCGGTGAGAACAGATAAACGAGCACTTACACTTCTGTGGAATGAAGGACAAGACTAATTTTCATGGCAGTGTTTTATTTTGAAATCCCAAGCTGAATGGCTTGCAGTAACTCACTAGCAAAGGGAAAAAAAAAAGGTTCTAGTTAAATTATTAATATCACTGTGCTCATATGGTTTTAGTCCTTTTCTTCCTCTCTAACCATTTTTGTCCCAGAAGTCATATTTGCAGTCGTATCCCATGTTGTCACTGTCTGATGTGCACGAGATCTTTGTGTGTTTCTACCCAATGCTGAATTTAATTTGCATTTTTAATATCTTAAGAAAAAAAAACTACATTAATTGGAATGTCAAAATGCTAGATCAAGCTGGGTAGGACCTCTGTGTTTCATCCTCAGTAGCGCGTGCTTTAGGTTCAACGGGGCATCTCACCTCCGAGCGCCGTCTATACCAATTCGCACCACCAGATGCTTGGCTGCCTTTTCCACAGTGCTTTCTCAGGGTGTTTGGTACTCAGGCTGTCAGGACAAAAGCTGATTCAGACCAGCTTGATGCTCAGGTATACTGAGAACTAAACCACGAGCAGATACCATCAGAACACATTTCACTTGTGACCTTTCACAGCCAATGAATTGAAGGGATTTTCCTTTGCTGTGGATCAAATTTAAAACTACTTCCCAGGAGCGAAAGGTCATCGCATGGAGTCATGATATCCAGTTAAATACAGCTAAATAGAACTCGTTAGCATCACAATGAATGGAGTTGCATATTACCTGGTCTGGAGGATGACTGAGTGGAGCAGAAGAGGGCGGAGAGCAAAGGAATAGGTCCCTCATCACCCTTAATAAAGGACTGTAATAGCAAAGGAAAAGTATAGAGCAGAGTTTGACTAAATCTGCACTTTAAATCTGTTTCTTTTGGTCAGCAATATGACTGGTCAGAAAAACATGAGAAGTGTTGCATAAAGGATGCATTCTCCTCTTGCTGTTTGCATTCATGGTAGTTACAGATCCATCGAAGTGGGAATATACTATTTACCAGGTCCCAGCGGGGCTTTGATCTCCAGATACCGTCTGCACCAAGGAAAAAGGAAATCCAGTGATCTCTTCTGTGAAATCAGATTCCTCCAGTGGGGCAAATTGCACCCCTAGGCACTATCTGATTGGCAGGAGGACTTCATATATAAGTGGATCCATGACATCTTTTATCTTTCTGGGCCCTCTCTTTTTCTGGGGAGTGCTTTTTGCTCTCCAGACCTTTCCTGGTGGCTGTTATTTCAGTCTTTCTGTTTCTAGTTGACTTCAGGAAGGTTATTTTCTTCAGACTGAGTGTGAAGATGCATGGCTGCAGGTCGGGGGATGTGAAATGAGTGCAGAGAGTTTGGGAAGTGTTTGGAGATCTTTGATAAAGAGGCTGTTCTGCAAATGGGGAGGATCTACACACAAAACTTAGCATCACTGTGCTGTGAAGTGAATAGCTTATAGTCAATGATTTACCTTGGT